>JAMPIV010012391.1:0-173013 GCA_024509875.1 Oreohelix idahoensis
TCGACAGTGCAATGACCCTGAGGGTACCCAGGATACAGTAAAGAAGGAGCAGTAAAATCTATTAGTCAGAACTAATTATTCCAGTTGATTTCCCCACATGTGTAAGAGCCCTCTTACGTGAAACCCACAACTCCTCTAACGTCACCAAAACGAAGGACCAAAACTATTCACAAATAAAACTAACCCATAAACAGAGACCCCCGCTCACTACTCCCTACACAACCACTCACCAAAATAGCCCTCCCCCCCCACTCCAGATTATTGTGACCATACGCAACCAGTACCAGATAACAGACGTAAAGACGGGCCATTTCTATTAGATACATAGGCATCAAAAAACCTAACCTCTGGTGTGTCTTTGCCTATCTGTCCCCGCAACAAAAAATAACATTTGTCAGTGGCTCCCCACATGCTACACATTTCACAGTCATTCCCCCTTACTATGTTAACAATCTGAAGTCGACCTAAAACTAAGATAATAATCGCACCAAGCCATATTCAAAACATGCCACTGTGCGATTATTTTTTTTGTGTTGTCTGACACCCTCACTATTTTCTTTTGGCTATAATTTGTTAATTCCTAGACTATTTGCGTAACACTTAATATATTCTTTGTCAGCAAGTCCTAAGGAACCCAAATATATAAGTTTTAAGGGAGCTAAGTGGCGGCGTTCAAAATATGTATTTTCTTCTAGGATAGTCGTGCTGTTACCACCTCCTCACTTCCAAACTTTTAGGGTGTCTGCTGTACTGTCAGGCTTTCAAACGTAAACCAGTATAATGTCATGTTTCCTAATAAGCGTTTTTCAGGTTTTTAAACCTAACTCTCGTAGTTGTAGTGTTTTTTTTATCACGGTCTATTTGAAAAAAAAGTTAGTGCCTCTGGCCTTTCGCGCGGGGAGGGTGGCATTAATTGTATATCGCGAGACGCGTGTTCGTGTTGCATGCGTTCCTGCTTTCAGCCCTCCCTCTCTCTATCCTAAGTTCATCTGTCTTTCCGTTTATGTTAACGTAGTGTATAAAATGAAATTAATGGAAGTATTAATTTAGGTCTTTACGCAGTGTGCCTAGCTCAAGGTTTTCTTAGAAATACAGTACACGTTTTATTGTAGAAAGCGTGTAGTGATGCAGTAGGCTTTACTATCAACGTGAAACGTTACAATTTGCAGACGAAGTAGAAAACAAGGGGGATTTTTGTACGCCGTTGTGGCAGCACTGTACTTTTACCATTTCTCTTTCCTTTTATTGAATTTATGTGTTAGGCTTTACATTTACCTTTTAATTTATATATGTGGATTTAGAATGTTTCACGACAGTCTGACATTCGCATCTGACATGAGCGCTCACTGTCTGATAGTTAGACGGAGGTGTGAATCGCGCCAGCCATGCTCGCTCAGAGCAGACAGAGTGTCTGGCATTTCGCCTCTGACACGAGCGCTCACGGTCAGATAGTTAGACGGAGGTGTGAAGACGCACTGTTGGCAGTTACGGCATGGTCATAAGTTAACGTAGGTGTTAGGAGAGGGGAGAGATCGGGTTTTTGGAAATAGTAGGAGCCTTTGTCTGGTTTAAGATATTAACCAGAGTTTGAAACTTGATTGCACTCATTCTCCATTTGCAGTAGACGTGGTCACTTCGTTCTAGATTCTTAAACTTATAAGTGAAATCTCTTAGTTTCGTTGTGATACCGTAGTTCTGTGTTGAGGTAAATATTACATTAAATATCAAGATTTTGCGAGTGATTAAGTGTTAAACCGCCTATTTTATCCCACTAGTTTCTTTTGTGCAGATTGATTAATTTATAAGTCTGTTATATTCTCTAGCTGATGAGTTACAGTGGAAAACATAATAAATTATAATTTCTAGCTTAAAATCATGTAGCTATAATGAATTTAATTTAACTGCTAAATAATCAGACGAGAATAATTTTTCTAAACTAACTTATAAACACCAGATGCCTCATGAGTGTTGACGGAATACGTTTGTATTCCTAATTCATGATGATTGATTTTTATATATAACTTATTTCACGGGAAAGTTTAAACGTCAAGTCAAGCTCTACGCTTGCAGTTCAAAATGTAAGTTATATTGAGTACATAATATGTAAAATATTTCATATGTGTTTTTTCTTTATTCAGTGAATACTGGGGTAACCCAAACTTTGCCGGCGTTTCGTACAGAGACATACCTGTGAGAAACATAAACATTTTATATCTTTAACCACGTGGGTTTTCAAGTACCACCTGTCTGACAGGGAATGTGCCTTCAGAGATAGACAGAATAACAATCCCACTAACGGGTTTTTTTAAGAATAAATGCTTATACTGGGCCTTTGAGCCAGATCATATTTCTTCACAAACTCTAACGTACATGCTGCCTTGTGGCGAGAATAATTACCCAAAAAAAAAAAAAATTAACTTTTCCGACATTAGTTGACCAAGTGTGTGGTGAACCAAGATTATCTGTTGAGAGAAGTTGTCCACCGGTCATCTTCCTAATTAAGGGAAACCTCGTGTTCTGACACTGTGTGCCCGCTGAAACCCAGACTCTTACCTCGTGAATTAGTGACATTAACTTAAATCTGTAAAGAAAGAACGATCGCCTGAAGAGGACGCTCCCCGGAAACGGTGAATGAAACCAATATCTGCAGAGCTGGGTATCCGCTTCATCCACAGATAGACAGATTAAACGAAGTGTACACTAAGGCTTGCGCCAGACGGCGAACCACAGCACGATTGTAGATAAGGTTGTGTGAGTCAGGGCCCTGATGAAAGAACCGAGTGAAAGTAGACTGAAGGATGTTCTTCGTTTGATTCACTCACTTTGTAACTTTCCTTATGCAAGATTTTGTTGCTAAACTATATTTTTCCTTAGAATAGATACTGCTATCAAAGTCAGTTCATACCTTCAAAAGGGGAAAATATTAGACCCAAATCATATGTATCTGTGACTCTTTGGGCTATCATCGTTCTCCTAACGGGACTGTGGGCTAAACATCGAGGGAAGATCATAACTGTGGGTCTATCATTTCTTGTAGGAATTCCTTGATTTTTATGACAATTTGTATATGCTTTGATGTAATTTTATGTGCTGTGGTGGAATTTTAGATGATAATTAAAAACTGCCCTTAAACTTAATCAGCGTGTTGGTCAGCTCGTTCCAGAATATCTATATAATCATCTGTTATAGTTTTCCCACGTCTGTACGTCTAACTGTCGTCTTGTATGTGCGTGCACGTGAGTGGATAGAAATATATATATATATATATATATATATATATATATATATATATATATATATATATATGTGTGTGTGTGTGTGTGTGTGTGTGTGTTTAGACTGTCTGACTCCTCTAAATCTGTCGTAGAAGATAGGTGAAAGAGAGAAGATTTCTCGATTTCAGAGACAGCCTCTATCACAGTCTACCATCTCACTCGTGGAACTCTATTGCTATTACTATCTCTTACTGTGACTATCATTTATTCAAATCTATTCAGAAGAGACCAACCCAAGTCTTAATTCCCCTATCGAAAATCTACGACACCAGCAAAAAGGACCATTTCTGGGACAAGAAGGGACGAGTGGTTACGCTTCAAGACGGAAGACCAGCTTTGAAGACTCTCCTAGACTTTCCTGGGAAACGAGCTTCACCTTACCAACCTTGACCAGAGACGAGTGAACGCAGTGTACAGAAAACCAACTCATCAGAAGGAGGAGGATCAGAATCGTCACTGGCAGCTAAGTTAACCCATATTCTGCAAATTGAACCTCTTATAAAAAACCATCACCCGAGTGATGAAAACCTTATTTTGTAATTAACTATTATTCCTTTCTTTTAAACTGTTGAACCTAAAGTGATTATTAAATTTTGTTATTTGTAATTATACCAATTTAACTTCGTTTCAATCATTTTAAATGTACTACATGTTTGTCTCAGTCAAAGTTACTAAACACACTCTAAACAGAGCTATATTATAATAATAATTCCACTGATTAACTCAGGGGTTAGAGCTTAACGAGCTAGAATAAACCATTGCTTAAATTCTTCACAAAGATTGTCGGCATATTCCAGAATTAACGTGCTCAGCACATGCCAGCATTGTTTTCGCTTATCTGAATATCTTGTGAACACTCCTTTGTGGTAGAAGTGTAATTGACCTTCTACGAGGGACGGTCAAAAAGTAATGCCTCGTAATTTTTAATTTCATTCAATAGGCAAGAAAACAGATAAAATTCACATTGAAATGTAGCCCCAAGTCTGAACTTCAAAAATTTATTTCTCAATGTAGTCTCCGTTATTTGTTACTAGAGGTGGGCAAATTGACACACTCAACTGTTTCGAAACAGTTAGCGCAGTGATTTAAACTGTTTCGAAACAGTGAGTCGACACAACGACACAACGACACAATTGCCCGTATCGGGGAGAAAGAAGTCTCTTATAGACAGTACCGGCGCGAGTATACATGAACTGTTTTTACTGTCGTGTGTGAAAATCTATGGCGTTTCGTGTGACCACAATTCAATATTTTTACACAAGTCTTCATTATGATGTAATAAAACGTAGATATGATGATAGCTGCAGTATATGGGAAAATAATAAAAAACAACAATAATAATAACAGTAATAATAACACATGATATCAAACTAGAGTAAGCTAGATTTGGTAGACAATGATTCAAATCCACACCGAGTACACATATCAGCAGAGCTAATAAAGTGTATATTACATTTATACGAACACACTGACACTTTCAACTTTAACATAGCGCCTAAAACATTGACAACTGCAACACTGACACAATTTCCAGTGTCTATAACTTCTCAGCAAAAATAATATCACTTGTAAAATCAAGTCATCATAATACATCCCTGAAAAATATGACATGTTTGATATTCCATACTAATGTTCCGAACGGTTGATTCAAATTTTACATAGGCTCAGACAGTGTGTCGCTGTCGCTGCAAAACAGCGAGGCAGACGAAAGAAACAAGCAGGAAGTGTCGAATCGCTCGCTGTTTCGAAGCATTGTTTCGACACATACCGTCATACACACACTAGCCATCTCTAGTGCCTAGTCATACTTGAAGTTGAACCCTTGAATAATAAAATACCAGAACACACGTTACATTTTACTTTGTTGTCTTTGATCTTTACAAAATAATCCCAAACAGGGCTTCTCCCCGCCATAAATGAAGATTAAATGAGGTTGAACACAAGTTTTAAACACTATTTTATGTATAAACAAAACACGTTTTCTTACGAGAGCGCCTGAAGTCAGGAATCAAGAGTACCGTAACATGCGTATAATTAGCGCTTGGATGAAAAAGAACTATGGAACTGTTTCGAAACAGCAGACTACAAGTAAATTAACTGAAACAATGAGACATGAGTCGTGACACCCTAGTATGCAGATTTACTTATTCTCGTTAGTACAAATCTATGGTATTTCGTGTGACCACTGTTAAGAATTTTACACAGTCGTTTTCATTATGATGATATGCAAGGGGAACATGCTGACAGCTGCAGTAAAAGTGAAAAAAATTATAATAATAACAGTAATAATGACACATTATATAAAACTAGAATAGGTACAGTCAGCGACAATGATTCAACTCAAACCGAGCAGACACCTAATAGTAGTAAGCCTCTTTCAGTCCTGAGGAATTATTTAAAAAAAAATTATGACTTGTTTGATTTTCCATACTATCTATGAACGCCATATGTAGCGCACGCTTGACACATGAGACAATGATACAGTGTGCCTTTTGCAAAACAGCGAAGCAGACGGGAACTGAAGCTGCTGTTCGAAGCAGGCTATGTGTCGAATCTGCGTGAGACAATGTGTCTCTGCAAAACAGACAGGACGTGACACTGTTTCGACACCGCAAAAATCTGCGCATCGAATCGTTCGGGTACGACGCAGTTTCGACACATTGTTTCGACACATAAACACAGTAGCCATCTCTATTTGTTACAGTTTTTGTCCATCTTCTAACAAGGGCATGTATCCCCGCACGGTAAAAATGTGTGTCCTTTTTCCTAAACCACTGGCGTACGGCGCGTTTAAGGGTCTCGGTGTCCTCAAAGTGATGTCCGCGAAGATCTTCTTTCAGTGGTCTAAACAGATGGAAGTCAGAAGGTGCAAGATCGGGACTGTAAGGGGGATGTGGTAATAATGTCCAGCCAAATTCTGCAAT
This sequence comes from Oreohelix idahoensis, assembly GCA_024509875.1. Classification (NCBI taxonomy): domain Eukaryota; kingdom Metazoa; phylum Mollusca; class Gastropoda; order Stylommatophora; family Oreohelicidae; genus Oreohelix; species Oreohelix idahoensis. The sequence goes on from JAMPIV010012391.1 coordinate 6,200, forward strand.
CGCATCAATGGTGCGTTTCGGTTAGCGGTGTGTGGCGTGGCATTATCGTGCAACAGTAGTGCAGTTCTCTGATCTTTTAATGGGTAAAGTAGCCGAAGACGACCTCTAAGCTTCTTCAAAGTTTCAATGTAACGGTCTGCATTCACCGTGTTTCCCTGTTCCAAGAAGTCGAGAAGAATCACACCCTTCTCATCCCTAAACACGGAGGCTATAACTTTCCCTACAGATGGTGAACTTTTGAACTTCTTTCTTGACGGCGATGTTGTGTGATGCCATTCCATTGACTGCCTCTTGGATTCTGGTTAAAAATAATGAACCCAAGTCTCACCACCTGTCACAATATTCGATAAAAACTCTTCTCCTTCAGTTTCGTAACGGTGCAGGAGGTTGATGGCTATGGTTTTCCTTGTTTCTTTATGTCTGTCTGTCAACATTCTGGGTACCCACCGTGCACAAACTTTTGAATAACCCAGGTCTTTAATGATGTTCTGGACACTGCCTTCACTAATGGACAACATGGAAGAAAGTTCATCCAGTGATACCCGACGGTCACCACGAATGATGCCATCAACTCGATGAATGTTGTGTGGATTTATTGCGGTAGACAGACGGCCAGTCCGCTTTGCATCAGCCATTGAGGATTGACCTACTTCAGCTTCGTCACAACGATGTACCAAACGTCGGACAGTGCTAACATCCACTGTTGAATCTCCATAAACATTCTTCAACCGTTCGTGGATGCGAATTGGGGTCTCGCCTTCAGCATTGAGGAATTCTATGACATAACGTTGTTTTAACCGAACGTCTTTGGCAGCCATTTTAAAACTGTTACAGTGGTGCCACCTGTTACTGAAACAGGTTGGTAATGCTATACAGTGCAGAAGAGTGTTTGAGGAATCCTGCTAAATTTACAAATTGCACACCGATGCAGTATTTACATACATAAAAAATAGGAGGCATTACTTTTTGACCTTTCCTCGTATCTACACATCTGCCGAGAGTAATCTTGTGCGCAGGTAGATAGATACCTTAGAAGTCACTATTAGATACGGTACTCTTTAGTTTTGGCCACTGTTGGACCATTACTGCAAAGTAGGGGAGGCAATACCGTCATAACCATCATCAATACCATCATTATTATCTTTATCATCATCAACATCATAATTATCATCATCATTATCATCCTCATTATCCTCACCATCATCATCATTATCATCATCATCATCATTTTCATTTTTTCTAATTATGCAGCATGCACGCACCACTACAGATGGTCCTCTTACAGGAAGCCTACATCAATCATGCACGCACCACTACAGATGATCCTCTTACAGGAAGCCTACACCAATCATGCACGCACCACTACAGATGGTCCTCTTACAGGAAGCCTACACCAATCATGCACGCACAACTACAGATGGTCCTCTTATAGGAAGCCTACACCAATCATGCACGCACCACTACAGATGGTCCTCTTATAGGAAGCCTACACCAATCATGCACGCACCACTACAGATGGTCCTCTTATAGGAAGCCTACACCAATCATGCACGCACCACTACAGATGGTCCTCTTATAGGAAGCTGTCGTGAATTATTCTAATCCCCATATATAAATTAAAACGTAAATGCAAAGCCTAACCAATAAATTTAATAAAAGGAAAGAAGAATGGTAAAGAACAGTGCTGTCACAATGACTGTACTCGAAATCCCCCTTGTTTTCTACTTCGTCGGCAAATTGTAACGCTTTCACGTTGATAGTAGAAGCCTACTGTGTCGCTGCACGCTTTCTTCAATGAAACGTGTACTGTATTTCTTGGAAAAACCAAGAGATACGCAAGCTGATCAATGACCTAAATTTAATATTTCATTCATTCCATTTTATACACGGCGTAACTAAAAGACAGATGGACTAAAGGATAGAGAGAAGGGAGAGGCAGAAAGCAGGGACACCTGCAACACTAAACACGCGTCGCGCGATACACAATTGCTGCCATCACGCGTGTAAGGCCACATGCACTAACTTTATTTCAAATCGACAGTGATAAAATTCACTACCCATACCAGAGTTAGGTTTTAAAAAACCTGGAAAACGCTTATTAGGAAAGATGAAATTAGATGGATTTACGTTTGAAAACATGACAGTACCCAGATAACACATGGGGATTGAAGTGAACAGGAGGTGGTAGAAAAAGCACATTTTGAACGCAGCCACCTAGCTCCCTTAGATTGAGATATTTGGATTCCTTAGGGTTTGCTGACAAAGAATATGTAAAACGTTACGCAAATAGTCTAGGAATTACCAAGTTATGGCCAAAATAAAATAGTGGGGGTGCCTGACAGCATGAAATCATTTCTGCTCATAAAATTTTTTTATAACGTGTTTGAAGAAACATTACGTTACGGAAATAGCCTACCATGTTAACTCCTATTTGATTGGAGCGCAACAAATGAAAGACTAAACACGATTGGTCGGACTATAAATACTATCTTGTGTTGTCAGGGGAAACGTGAGAAAGGGGTACTTTTTTGAAAAGATGTGTAGACGTGGTGTGATTGGGTAGAGCTGCGAATATACTCAATTCAGAGCGTCTGTTCATTGCCACATCTTGTAATAAACCTACTAAGAAGCAGTGCGTTGAGCACCAGTGTATATTTTTTATAAAATAAAGCCTGGGACATCGGCAGATCGGAGTTGTGCTATATTCATTGCCAGTCAACGAAACTGTTTATTATTATTTCCATGAATTGTGGTAAGCTTGAAATATTCAATATTTTTAAATGAAAATTGAATGTAAATTGATAAATTATGTCTGTATATATGTGTGGTTCAGTAGCGAACATGATGTAAAGCCTATAGTGCTCCAGCCGGAACAGAAGGTGTCGGAGGAAAGTAAAACTGCATGGAATGGCCAAACAGTACACTGACACCTAGATTATTAACTAGAAAGAAATAATGCTGGAATTGCAGAGGCGTAGTAACCATTAGGGAGGGAAATACTGGTATAAAGTAATTCAGATGAAGCTGACCGTTGGCCTAACGCTCTGAACTCAATGTTTGTGATGTATTGTGCTCAGTGTAGAAATGGAGTATAAATTAGTTCTGACGTAGAAGGTACCACCTTCTTGTTTCAGGGACCGTGGTCTTAAAGCTATTGAGCAGCACCTGGTCAGAGCTTTGCTGAGGCCAGAGGTGGACAGCATACTCCTTGGTCCATATAGCAACCAGTGGGGCGGCTCCAGAACTCATTAAAGTACTCGAGCAGAGGAGTCTTTTACTGCAGTCATCACGCAAGATAAGAGAGTGTGGCCATGGAGCTCAACATTATGTACCCCCATCTTAAAATGACATTATAAACTAAAATTAAGAGGGGAATTTAATTGTTTTAATACCAGGAACTGAGAACATCTCCAATACTAGTTCCAATAGAAACAAACTATTGAAGTCATGATGACAAATACCAACAGAGCTTGAACAAAACAAAACCAGTATTACCTCATATTACCACTACACAACTGACACACATAGGATACCATTAATAAAATATGTCACTACAAGAATCATATTAATAAATTCTGTACATATAACTTGTAATTAAAATTGATTGTGATTCCTGGTTCCCTTTGTATTTGAATCAGGACACATATACATTCATGACAGCACTGAATACATATTGTTATTTGAAAAGTTATCAGTGCCTCCTTTAAGATATCCTCTTAGAGTGTTATATGTATGTGAGTGTCACAGTGTTGTCAAGTGTGGTGGAATAAATTAAATTGTTTATCTGTCTGTTGTTGTTATGACTTACACTTCATCATACACATACCCTAGACATATAACGTAGTCATCACACTATTCCAGAATAATTCTGACTGAGGTATACATATGTGGCAGTAAGTAAGGTTATCTATAATACACTACTCTTATTAGATATAGATACCTTCACAGCTGATCTCAGTCAGTACAATAAGTCCCCTATAAATATTTATAACATCCCACTTTACCACATATATTGGGGGCTCGTCCTCGGGATTTTGAATCTTTCCCTATTACAAATATTGGGGGGTAACTCACTTCAGGGAATAATAAGAATTAAAAGGTATCCTTGGGTGAAAATAAATAAGGTTGAGCTCACAGTGCCTGTGTTGTCCTAAGTTAATTAGTCATAGATAAAATTGTTTAGTTAAATATTTTAGACATTTATCTGTTAGACAATGGCCGACCTGGCAAAATTTCGATCTGCTGCTGTACAGACTGCGAAAGAGTTAGGAATGGACGGACAAATTATGATTTCTTATGTCACTGCTGAATGTGACAAATATATTGAACGAGAAGAAAGAAGATTAGAAAAAGAGGCCGAAAGAAAGTTAGAAGCTGAAAAAGAGACTAAAAGGTTGCAGATTGAGGCTGGGGCTAAGAAATTGGAGGCAGAAAGAGAAGACAAAAGATTAGCTGCAGAAGAAAGAAGATTGACTGCAGAGAGGGAAGCAGAAAAGGAGGAGAAGAGATTACAAAGGGAACACGAGTTACGACTAAGGGAGTTTGAGTTTCAGGGCCATGCTCATGAAAATGGTGCCAGTCCCTTTGCCTCGGATGCCACTGCTAGCCAAGGAGCCTCAACCTCAGCTATGAATTTTCATTTAGATCATTTTGTTGAGAAAGACGATGATATAGAGAGCTATCTAAATAGGTATGAACTATTAGCTACCACATATGGGTTAGAGAGAGAAAGGTGGAGCTTAAAGTTACCTCAGGGACTTCGTGGGGCAGCTTATGAAGTTTTTGCAAAAATGAGCAGAAGTGATCAGGAAAATTATGACATGCTAAAGCAGGCTCTTTTGTTAAGATATGAAAAGAATGCAGAATTTTATAGGAAAAAATTTAGGAATGCTAAACTACTGTCAGGTGAAACCTATCACCAGTTCTCTGCACGAATAGAGACATACTTGGAGAAATGGACTTCTCTGGGGAAAATCCAAGATCTTAAGGAAATGGTCCTTATAGAGCAATTAAGAGAGTCCATGGCTCCAGACCTGAGAAAGTTTCTCATGGAACAAGGTGCAGAGAGGCTAGGTGAGTTGCTAAATGTTGCTGAAAGGTATCAAGCAGCTCAAGCAGAGGTAACAGGTAATAAAAAGAAACAAGTGGATAACTTTAGGGCACCACAGAACTTTAATAAATTTGATCCTAGGGATCAAAACAAAGGTAAGCACCAGTTTGATAGGCCACGGTATGAAAATAAAAATAAAACCCCACAATTCGATGAAAGGAAATATGATGAAAGAAAATCTTTCAACCAAGGAAAAAGGTGGTGTAAAAATTGTAAGATGAACAATCATGACACTGACTATTGCAGAAGGAAACCTGTGTATATGGCCACCCTTCAGGTCAGGTCGACCTCAAGACAGGAGGAGGATATTATGTTAGATACCACTCCAGAAGAGATGAGGAAGGCACAGGCTGGGGATAAAACACTCAAGCCTTGTTTCAGAAAATTGTCAACTTGTCATACAACTCCAGGCAAGGGAGATTTTTACATGAAAAACAAGTTGATGTATAGGAAGACTGGAGCTAGATCCAAAGGTCAGGAACAGCTGGTACTTCCTAAAAGATATAGGGCAGACTTAATAAGGAGCCTACATGTGAAACCAGATGGGGACCATGAGAAGATAGGTACCATCATTCAAAAGGTGGCTCACAATTATTATTGGCCCAAAGCAAGATGGGACATTGAGAATTTTGTAGAAAGGTGTAGCATAGCACATGAGGGAACACCCACAAGTGGGAACATTGATCAGGACCTGGATACGCCACGGGGCAAAATTAGGCCTGATAATAAAAAGAAAAATAGATTTGATAAAGTGGACCAAAGGGAATGGGAAGCCCCTTTTCACGGACAAGCTTCACTTAACTGTTTTACAATGGCCACTATGCGGAGAGTGCAAAAATATGTCTTACCCCAGGATAAGCCGAAAATCCCTCAATCGGACTTAAACAAACTGGAGGAAGAGGATGTAGAGAGGAAATCTCTCATCAAGAATTTTAAGTGGGGAGAAAGCCCCAAAAGAAAAATTGGTAGCGGTCGTTTTATGCATGATAATTCTGGGAAGAAAAATCATCACTATAGAGCTTCGAGTGGAAGAGACCATACCGGTGCATGGACAAATAGGTCCACAAAATTAAAGGTCCATATGTAGCTTTGTTAAGAACGTGGACTGATGAAAAGGCAGAGGAAAACATTACATCTTCATACCAATATGTGAATGAGCTGACCACTCGTTTAAAAACTGGCTGGAAACTTGCCAATGAAAATTTGAAACAAGCCAGGAAGAAACATGCTGCCTATTATAACAGGAAAGCTAAAGACAGAAATTTGGCTGTGGGAGAGAAGGTACTGCTTCTTCTCCCCGGGAGTCAGAATAAGTTACAGATTGGATGGCAAGGTCCATATACAGTTTTAGAGAAGGTGTCTAGAAAAAATTATAAGATAGATAAGAAGGGGAAAGAAAAAATCTATCATGTGAATCTCCTGAAGAAATATTTGGAAAGAGAACATCAGGAAGAGACACACTTGTTGACCTTGTCCATCGCCATGGAGATGAAAAAGGAACCACTTTCATCATTTGAATATCCATTACACCCCTGTGAGACAGCAGAACAGGTGAAAATCAGTACACATTTAACGAAAACTCAGAAAGAGAGAGTGCAACAGGTTCTAAATAATCATGCAGAGGTGTTAACAGACCGACCAGGGCATACAAACCTATTGGAATATGATATGAAACTGATAGACCCCACACCTGTCTGTATGAAACCATATTCGATTCCGTTTGCTAAGGAGAAAGCTTTGAAGGAAGAGATAGACTATCTGTTGAAGGAAGGAATTATTTCACACAGTGAATCCTCATATAGTTCCGGTGTTGTGCTCTTAAGGAAGCCCTTGTCGTGAATTATTCTAATCCCCATATATAAATTAAAACGTAAATGCAAAGCCTAACAAATAAATTTAATCAAAGGAAAGAAGAATGGTAAAGAACAGTGCTGTCACAATGACTGTACTCGAAATCCCCCTTGTTTTCTACTTCGTCTGCAAATTGTAACGCTTTCACGTTGATAGTAAAAGCCTACTGTATTATTACCCGCTTTCTTCAATGAAACGTGTACTGTATTTCTTGGAAAAACCTTGAGATACGCAAGCTGATCAATGACCTAAATTTAATATTTCATTCATTCCATTTTATACACGGCGTAACTAAAAGACAGATGGACTAAAGGATAGAGAGAAGGGAGAGGCAGAAAGCAGGGACACCTGCAACACTAAACACGCGTCGCGCGATACACAATTGCTGCCATCACGCGTGTAAGGCCACATGCACTGACTTTATTTCAAATCGACAGTGATAAAATTCACTACCCATACCAGAGTTAGGTTTTAAAATCCTGAAAAACGCTTATTGGGAATTATGACAATATACTGGTTTACGTTTGAAAACATGACAGTACCCAGACAACACATGGGGATTGAAGTAAACAGGAGGTGGTAGAAAATGCACATTTTGAACGCAGGCACCTACCTCCCTTAGATTGAGATATTTGGATTCCTTAGGGTTGGCTGACAAAGAATATGTAAAACGTTACGCAAATAGTCTAGGAATTACCAAGTTATGGCCAAAATAAAATAGTGGGGGTGCCTGACAGCATGAAATCATTTCTGCTCATAAAATTTTTTTATAACGTGTTTGAAGAAACATTACGTTACGGAAATAGCCTACCATGTTAACTCCTATTTGATTGGAGCGCAACAAATAAAAGACTAAACACGATTGGTCGGACTATAAATACTATCTTGTGTTGTCAGGGGAAACGTGAGAAAGGGGTACTTTTTTGAAAAGATGTGTAGACATGGTTTGATTGGGTAGAGCTGCGAATATACTCAATTCAGAGCGTCTGTTCATTGCCACATCTTGTAATAAACCTACTAAGAAACAGTACGTTGAGCACCAGTGTATATTTTTTATAAAATAAAGCCTGGGACATCGGCAGATCGGAGTTGTGCTATATTCATTGCCAGTCAACGAAACTGTTTATTATTATTTCCATGAATTGTGGTAAGCTTGAAATATTCAATATCTTTTAATGAAAATTGAATGTAAATTGATAATTTATGTCTGTATATATGTGTGGTTCAGTAGCGAACATGATGTAAAGCCTATAGTGCTCCAGCCGGAACAGAAGGTGTCGGAGGAAAGTAAAACTGCATGGAATGGCCAAACAGTACACTGACACCTAGATTATTAACTAGAAAGAAATAATGCTGGAATTGCAGAGGCATGGTAACCATTAGGGAGGGAAATACTGGTATAAAGTATTTCAGATGAAGCTGACAGTTGGCCTAACGCTCTGAACTCAATGTTTGTGATGTATTGTGCTCGGTGTAGAAATGGAGTATAAATTAGTTCTGACGTAGAAGGTACAACCTTCTTGTTTCAGGGACCGTGGTCTTAAAGTTATTGAGCAGCACCTGGTCAGAGCTTTGCTGAAGCCAGAGGTGGACAGCATACTCCTTGGTCCATATAGCAACCAGTGGGGTGGCTCCAGAACTCATTAAAGTACTCGAGCAGAGGAGTCTTTTACTGCAGTCATCACGCAAGATAAGAGAGTGTGGCCATGGAGCTCAACATTATGTACCCCCATCTTAAAATGACATTGTAAACTAAGATTAAGAGGGGAATTTAATTGTTTTAATACCAGGAACTGAGAACATCTCCAATACTAGTTCCAATAGAAACAAACTATTGAAGTCATGATGACAAATACCAACAGAGCTTGAACAAAACAAAACCAGTATTACCTCATATTAATACTACACAACTGACACACATAGGATACCATTAATAATATATGTCACTACAAGAATCATATTAATAAATTCTGTACATATAACTTGTAATTAAAATTGATTGTGATTCCTGGTTCCCTTTGTATTTGAATCAGGACACATATACATTCATGACAGCACTGAATACATATTGTTATTTGAAAAGTTATCAGTGACTCCTTTAAGATATCCTCTTAGAGTGTTATATGTATGTGAGTGTCACAGTGTTGTCAAGTGTGGTGGAATAAATTAAATTGTTTATCTGTCTGTTGTTGTTATGACTTACACTTCATCATACACATACCCTAGACATATAACGTAGTCATCACACTATTCCAGAATAATTCTGACTGAGGTATGCATATGTGGCAGTAAGTAAGGTTATCTATAATACACTACTCTTATTAGATATAGATACCTTCACAGCTGATCTCAGTCAGTACACTAAGTCCCCTATAAATATTTATAACATCCCACTTTACCACATATATTGGGGTCTCGCCCTCGGGTTTTGAATCTTTCCCTATTACAAATATTGGGGGTAATTCACTTCAGGGAATAATAAGAATTAAAAGGTATCCTTGGGTGAAAATAAATAAGGTTGAGCTCACAGTGCCTGTGTTGTCCTAAGTTAATTAGTCATAGATACAATTGTTTAGTTGATTAGTTTAGACATTTATCTGTTAGACAATGGCCGACCTGGCAAAATTTCGATCTGCTGCTGTTCAGACTGCGAAAGAGTTAGGAATGGACGGGCAAATTATGATTTCTTATGTCACTGCTGAATGTGACAAATATATTGAACGGGAAGAAAGAAGATTAGAAAAAGAGGCCGAAAGAAAATTAGAATCTGAAAGATTGGCCGAAGATAAGAGAATAGAAGCTGAAAAAGAGATTAAGAGGTTGCAGATTGAGGCTGAGGCTAAGAGGTTGCAGATTGAGGCTGAGGCTAAGAGGTTGCAGATTGAGGCTGAGGCTAAGAGGTTGCAGATTGAGGCTAAAGCATTGGAAGCAGAAAGAGAAGACAAAAGATTAGCTGCAGAAAGGGAAGCCGAGGAAAGAAGACAGGCTGCAGAAAGGGAAGACAAGCGATTAGCTGCAGAGAGGGAAGCAGAAAAGGAGGAGAAGAGATTACAAAGGGAACATGAGTTACGACTAAGGGAGTATGAGTTTCAAGGCCATGCTCCTGAAAATGGTGCCAGTCCCTTTACCTCTGATGCCACTGCTAGCCAAGGAGCCTCAACCTCAGCTATGAATTTTCATTTAGATCATTTTGTTGAGAAAGACGATGATATAGAGAGCTATCTAAATAGGTATGAACTATTAGCTACCACGTATGGGTTAGAGAGAGAAAGGTGGAGCTTAAAGTTATCTCAGGGACTTCGTGGGGCAGCTTATGAAGTTTTTGCTAAAATGAGCAGAAGTGATCAGGAAAATTATGACATGCTAAAGCAGGCTCTTTTGTTAAGATATGAAAAGAATGCAGAATTTTATAGGAAAAAATTTAGGAATGCTAAACTACTGTCAGGTGAAACCTATCACCAGTTCTCTGCACGAATAGAGACATACTTGGAGAAATGGACTTCTCTGGGGAAAACCCAAGATCTTAAGGAAATGGTCCTTATAGAGCAATTAAGAGAGTCCATGGCTCCAGACCCGAGAAAGTTTCTCATGGAACAAGGTGCAGAGAGGCTGGGTGAGTTGCTAAATGTTGCTGAAAGGTATCAAGCAGCTCAAGCAGAGGTAACAGGTAATAAAAAGAAACAAGTGGATAACTTTAGGGCACCACAGAACTTTAATAAATTTGATCCTAGGGATCAAAACAAAGGTAAGCACCAGTTTGATAGGCCACGGTATGAAAATAAAAATAAAACCCCACAATTCGATGAAAGGAAATATGATGAAAGAAAATCTTTCAACCAAGGAAAAAGGTGGTGTAAGAATTGTAAGATGAACAATCATGACACTGACTATTGCAGAAGGAAACCTGTGTATATGGCCACCCTTCAGGTCAGGTCGACCTCAAGACAGGAGGAGGATATTATGTTAGATACCACTCCAGAAGAGATGAGGAAGGCACAGGCTGGGGATAAAACACTCAAGCCTTGTTTCAGGAAATTGTCAACTTGTCATACAACTCCAGGCAAGGGAGATTTTTACATGAAAAACAAGTTGATGTATAGGAAGACTGGAGCTAGATCCAAAGGTCAGGGACAGCTGGTACTTCCTAAAAGATATAGGACAGACTTAATAAGGAGCCTACATGTGAAACCAGATGGGGACCATGAGAAGATAGGTACCATCATTCAAAAGGTGGCTCACCATTATTATTGGCCCAAAGCAAGATGGGACATTGAGAATTTTGTAGAAAGGTGTAGCATAGCACATGAGGGAACACCCACAAGTGGGAACATTGATCAGGACCTGGACACGCCACGGGGCAAAATTAGGCCTGATATTGAAAAGAAAAATAGATTTGATAAAGTGGACCAAATGGAATGGGAAGCCCCTTTTCACGGACAAGCTTCACTTAACTGTTTTACAATGGCCACTATGCGGAGAGTGCAAAAAGATGTCTTACCCCAGGATAAGCCGAAAATCCCTCAATCGGACTTAAACAAACTGGAGGAAGAGGATGTAGAGAGGAAATCTCTCATCAAGAATTTTAAGTGGGGAGAAAGCCCCAAAAGAAAAATTGGTAGCGGTCGTTTTATGCATGATAATTCTGGGAAGAAAAATCATCACTATAGAGCTTCGAGTGGAAGAGACCATACCGGTGCATGGACAAATAGGTCCACAAAATTAAAGGTCCACATGTAGCTTTGTTAAGAACGTGGACTGATGAAAAGGCAGAGGAAAACATTACATCTTCATACCAATATGTGAATGAGCCGACCACTCGTTTAAAAACTGGCTGGAAACTTGCCAATGAAAATTTGAAACAAGCCAGGAAGAAACACGCTGCCTATTATAACAGGAAGGCGAAAGACAGAGATTTGGCTGTGGGAGAGAAGGTACTGCTTCTTCTCCCCGGGAGTCAGAATAAGTTACAGATTGGATGGCAAGGTCCATATACAGTTTTAGAGAAGGTGTCTAGAACAAATTATAAGATAGATAAGAAGGGGAAAGAAAAAAATCTATCATGTGAATCTCCTGAAGAAATATTTGGAAAGAGAACATCAGGAAGAGACACACTTGTTGACCTTGTCCATCGCCATGGAGATGAAAAAGGAACCACTTTCATCATTTGAATATCCATTACACCCCTGTGAGACAGCAGCACAGGTGAAAATCAGTACACATTTAACAAAAACTCAGAAAGAGAGAGTGCAACAGGTTCTAAATAATCATGCAGAGGTGTTAACAGACCGACCAGGGCATACAAACCTATTGGAATATGATATGAAACTGATAGACCCCACACCTGTCTGTATGAAACCATATTCGATTCCGTTTGCTAAGGAGAAAGCTTTGAAGGAAGAGATAGACTATCTGTTGAAGGAAGGAATTATTTCGCACAGTGAATCCTCATATAGTTCCGGTGTTGTACTCTTAAGGAAGCCCTCTGGAGAACATAGACTCTGTATAGATTACAGGAGACTGAATGCTATTACAGAAGGACAGGTGGATCCATTGCCGGATACAAATCAGCTGTTTGCCAGACTAAATAAAGCTAAATATTTCTCAAAAGTGGATCTGAGTAAAGGATACTATCAGATTCCAGTAAAGCCTGAGGTTAGACCATACCTAGCTTTTAGTACCTCAGAAGGACACTATGAGTTTAATAGATTGCCATTTGGATTGAAGAATGCGCCTAGTGTCTTCTCTAGAATGATGAGAAAATTATTGGACCCTCTGAATAATCCATGTATAACAAATTTCATGGATGATATCCTTATAGCAACAGAAACATTTGAGGAACACATTGACTCTCTGAAGATGCTGTTTGATCGACTTAGGGAAGCAAATTTAACAGCCCGACCAACCAAATGTTGCGTTGGATGTAAAGAATTGGAATTTTTGGGACACACAGTTTATCAGGGAAACATGACCCCTGACCCAAAGAATTTAGAGAAACTACAGAAAGCCCCGAGACCACAAACCAAGAAGGACGTGAGATCCTTTGTCTCATTATGTGGTTTCTACCAGAGTATATCAAAAACTTTAATTCCATATGTGCACCGTTAACTGATTTGACACGTAAAGGACATCCAGATCGCATTACATGGACACCACAATGTGAAATGGCTTACCAAGAATTGAAGGAAAAGCTCACAAGTAAACCTATTTTGAAATTACCTGACTTAAGTCAAGAATTCATAGTAAGGACGGATGCCAGTAATATTGGGTTGGGTGCAACTCTACTACAGAAATCAGATGCATTGGATGGGGAATTAAGCCCAGTGGCATATGCTAGCAGAAAATTGAATAAAGCTGAAATCAACTACTCAACTAGCGAAAAAGAATGTCTTGCAGTAATATGGGCAATAAAGAAATTCAATATTTATCTGTATGGGAAGGCATTTAAGTTGCAAACGGATCACAAACCTTTATCGTTTCTAGCCCAGGCTAGGCATGAGAACTCTAGGTTACTCCGATGGTCCTTACTTTTGGCTCCCTATAATTTTAGCATTGAGTATATATCTGGAAAAACAAATTTGGGAGCGGACTTTTTAAGCCGCCATCCGTGTGATGAGAATCACCGTAAACCCCAGAAATAATAATAATAAATTTCTCTATGGGTATATAGAATAAAGGACTGACATATAATGTCTGTTTTAAGAGGGGAGATGTCGTGAATTATTCTAATCCCCATATATAAATTAAAACGTAAATGCAAAGCCTAACAAATAAATTTAATAAAAGGAAAGAAGAATGGTAAAGAACAGTGCTGTCACAATGACTGTACTCGAAATCCCCCTTGTTTTCTACTTCGTCTGCAAATTGTAACGCTTTCACGTTGATAGTAAAAGCCTACTGTATTATTACCCGCTTTCTTCAATGAAACGTGTACTGTATTTCTTGGAAAAACCTTGAGATACGCAAGCTGATCAATGACCTAAATTTAATATTTCATTCATTCCATTTTATACACGGCGTAACTAAAAGACAGATGGACTAAAGGATAGAGAGAAGGGAGAGGCAGAAAGCAGGGACACCTGCAACACTAAACACGCGTCGCGCGATACACAATTGCTGCCATCACGCGTGTAAGGCCACATGCACTAACTTTATTTCAAATCGACAGTGATAAAATTCACTACCCATACCAGAGTTAGGTTTTAAAATCCTGAAAAACGCTTATTGGGAATTATGACATTATACCGGTTTACGTTTGAAAACATGACAGTACCCAGACACCACATGGGGATTGAAGTAAACAGGAGGTGGTAGAAAATGCACATTTTGAACGCAGCCACCTAGCTCCCTTAGATTGAGATATTTGGATTCCTTAGGGTTTGCTGACAAAGAATATGTAAAACGTTACGCAAATAGTCTAGGAATTACCAAGTTATGGCCAAAATAAAATAGTGGGGGTGCCTGACAGCATGAAATCATTTCTGCTCATAAAATTTTTTTATAACGTGTTTGAAGAAACATTACGTTACGGAAATAGCCTACCATGTTAACTCCTATTTGATTGGAGCGCAACAAATAAAAGACTAAACACGATTGGTCGGACTATAAATACTATCTTGTGTTGTCAGGGGAAACGTGAGAAAGGGGTACTTTTTTTGAAAAGATGTGTAGACATGGTTTGATTGGGTAGAGCTGCGAATATACTCAATTCAGAGCGTCTGTTCATTGCCACATCTTGTAATAAACCTACTAAGAAACAGTACGTTGAGCACCAGTGTATATTTTTTATAAAATAAAGCCTGGGACATCGGCAGATCGGAGTTGTGCTATATTCATTGCCAGTCAACGAAACTGTTTATTATTATTTCCATGAATTGTGGTAAGCTTGAAATATTCAATATCTTTTAATGAAAATTGAATGTAAATTGATAATTTATGTCTGTATATATGTGTGGTTCAGTAGCGAACATGATGTAAAGCCTATAGTGCTCCAGCCTGAACAGAAGGTGTCGGAGGAAAGTAAAACTGCATGGAATGGCCAAACAGTACACTGACACCTAGATTATTAACTAGAAAGAAATAATGCTGGAATTGCAGAGGCGTAGTAACCATTAGGGAGGGAAATACTGGTATAAAGTATTTCAGATGAAGCTGACAGTTGGCCTAACGCTCTGAACTCAATGTTTGTGATGTATTGTGCTCAGTGTAGAAATGGAGTATAAATTAGTTCTGACGTAGAAGGTACAACCTTCTTGTTTCAGGGACCGTGGTCTTAAAGTTATTGAGCAGCACCTGGTCAGAGCTTTGCTGAAGCCAGAGGTGGACAGCATACTCCTTGGTCCATATAGCAACCAGTGGGGTGGCTCCAGAACTCATTACAGTAATCGAGCAGAGGAGTCTTTTACTGCAGTCATCACGCAAGATAAGAGAGTGTGGCCATGGAGCTCAACATTATGTACCCCCATCTTAAAATGACATTGTAAACTAAAATTAAGAGGGGAATTTAATTGTTTTAATACCAGGAACTGAGAACATCTCCAATACTAGTTCCAATAGAAACAAACTATTGAAGTCATGATGACAAATACCAACAGAGCTTGAACAAAACAAAACCAGTATTACCTCATATTAATACTACACAACTGACACACATAGGATACCATTAATAATATATGTCACTACAAGAATCATATTAATAAATTCTGTACATATAACTTGTAATTAAAATTGATTGTGATTCCTGGTTCCCTTTGTATTTGAATCAGGACACATATACATTCATGACAGCACTGAATACATATTGTTATTTGAAAAGTTATCAGTGACTCCTTTAAGATATCCTCTTAGAGTGTTATATGTATGTGAGTGTCACAGTGTTGTCAAGTGTGGTGGAATAAATTAAATTGTTTATCTGTCTGTTGTTGTTATGACTTACACTTCATCATACACATACCCTAGACATATAACGTAGTCATCACACTATTCCAGAATAATTCTGACTGAGGTATACATATGTGGCAGTAAGTAAGGTTATCTATAATACACTACTCTTATTAGATATAGATACCTTCACAGCTGATCTCAGTCAGTACACTAAGTCCCCTATAAATATTTATAACATCCCACTTTACCACATATATTGGGGTCTCGCCCTCGGGATTTTGAATCTTTCCCTATTACAAATATTGGGGGTAATTCACTTCAGGGAATAATAAGAATTAAAAGGTATCCTTGGGTGAAAATAAATAAGGTTGAGCTCACAGTGCCTGTGTTGTCCTAAGTTAATTAGTCATAGATAAAATTGTTTAGACATTTATCTGTTAGACAATGGCCGACCTGGCAAAATTTCGATCTGCTGCTGTACAGACTGCGAAAGAGTTAGGAATGGACGGGCAAATTATGATTTCTTATGTCACTGCTGAATGTGACAAATATATTGAACGGGAAGAAAGAAGATTAGAAAAAGAGGCCGAAAGAAAATTAGAATCTGAAAGATTGGCCGAAGATAAGAGAATAGAAGCTGAAAAAGAGATTAAGAGGTTGCAGATTGAGGCTGAGGCTAAGAGGTTGCAGATTGAGGCTGAGGCTAAGAGGTTGCAGATTGAGGCTGAGGCTAAGAGGTTGCAGATTGAGGCTGACAAAGAGGCTAAAGCATTGGAGCAGAAAGAGAAGACAAAAGATTAGCTGCAGAAAGGGAAGCCGAGGAAAGAAGACAGGCTGCAGAAAGGGAAGACAAGCGATTAGCTGCAGAGAGGGAAGCAGAAAAGGAGGAGAAGAGATTACAAAGGGAACATGAGTTACGACTAAGGGAGTTTGAGGTTCAAGGCCATGCTCCTGAAAATGGTGCCAGTCCCTTTACCTCTGATGCCACTGCTAGCCAAGGAGCCTCAACCTCAGCTATGAATTTTCATTTAGATCATTTTGTTGAGAAAGACGATGATATAGAGAGCTATCTAAATAGGTATGAACTATTAGCTACCACGTATGGGTTAGAGAGAGAAAGGTGGAGCTTAAAGTTATCTCAGGGACTTCGTGGGGCAGCTTATGAAGTTTTTGCAAAAATGAGCAGAAGTGATCAGGAAAATTATGACATGCTAAAGCAGGCTCTTTTGTTAAGATATGAAAAGAATGCAGAATTTTATAGGAAAAAATTTAGGAATGCTAAACTACTGTCAGGTGAAACCTATCACCAGTTCTCTGCACGAATAGAGACATACTTGGAGAAATGGACTTCTCTGGGGAAAACCCAAGATCTTAAGGAAATGGTCCTTATAGAGCAATTAAGAGAGTCCATGGCTCCAGACCTGAGAAAGTTTCTCATGGAACAAGGTGCAGAGAGGCTGGGTGAGTTGCTAAATGTTGCTGAAAGGTATCAAGCAGCTCAAGCAGAGGTAACAGGTAATAAAAAGAAACAAGTGGATAACTTTAGGGCACCACAGAACTTTAATAAATTTGATCCTAGGGATCAAAACAAAGGTAAGCACCAGTTTGATAGGCCACGGTATGAAAATAAAAATAAAACCCCACAATTCGATGAAAGGAAATATGATGAAAGAAAATCTTTCAACCAAGGAAAAAGGTGGTGTAAGAATTGTAAGATGAACAATCATGACACTGACTATTGCAGAAGGAAACCTGTGTATATGGCCACCCTTCAGGTCAGGTCGACCTCAAGACAGGAGGAGGATATTATGTTAGATACCACTCCAGAAGAGATGAGGAAGGCACAGGCTGGGGATAAAACACTCAAGCCTTGTTTCAGGAAATTGTCAACTTGTCATACAACTCCAGGCAAGGGAGATTTTTACATGAAAAACAAGTTGATGTATAGGAAGACTGGAGCTAGATCCAAAGGTCAGGGACAGCTGGTACTTCCTAAAAGATATAGGGCAGACTTAATAAGGAGCCTACATGTGAAACCAGATGGGGACCATGAGAAGATAGGTACCATCATTCAAAAGGTGGCTCACCATTATTATTGGCCCAAAGCAAGATGGGACATTGAGAATTTTGTAGAAAGGTGTAGCATAGCACATGAGGGAACACCCACAAGTGGGAACATTGATCAGGACCTGGACACGCCACGGGGCAAAATTAGGCCTGATAATGAAAAGAAAAATAGATTTGATAAAGTGGACCAAATGGAATGGGAAGCCCCTTTTCACGGACAAGCTTCACTTAACTGTTTTACAATGGCCACTATGCGGAGAGTGCAAAAAGATGTCTTACCCCAGGATAAGCCGAAAATCCCTCAATCGGACTTAAACAAACTGGAGGAAGAGGATGTAGAGAGGAAATCTCTCATCAAGAATTTTAAGTGGGGAGAAAGCCCCAAAAGAAAAATTGGTAGCGGTCGTTTTATGCATGATAATTCTGGGAAGAAAAATCATCACTATAGAGCTTCGAGTGGAAGAGAGCATACCGGTGCATGGACAAATAGGTCCACAAAATTAAAGGTCCACATGTAGCTTTGTTAAGAACGTGGACTGATGAAAAGGCAGAGGAAAACATTACATCTTCATACCAATATGTGAATGAGCTGACCACTCGTTTAAAAACTGGCTGGAAACTTGCCAATGAAAATTTGAAACAAGCCAGGAAGAAACATGCTGCCTATTATAACAGGAAGGCGAAAGACAGAGATTTGGCTGTGGGAGAGAAGGTACTGCTTCTTCTCCCCGGGAGTCAGAATAAGTTACAGATTGGATGGCAAGGTCCATATACAGTTTTAGAGAAGGTGTCTAGAACAAATTATAAGATAGATAAGAAGGGGAAAGAAAAAATCTATCATGTGAATCTCCTGAAGAAATATTTGGAAAGAGAACATCAGGAAGAGACACACTTGTTGACCTTGTCCATCGCCATGGAGATGAAAAAGGAACCACTTTCATCATTTGAATATCCATTACACCCCTGTGAGACAGCAGCACAGGTGAAAATCAGTACACATTTAACAAAAACTCAGAAAGAGAGAGTGCAACAGGTTCTAAATAATCATGCAGAGGTGTTAACAGACCGACCAGGGCATACAAACCTATTGGAATATGATATGAAACTGATAGACCCCACACCTGTCTGTATGAAACCATATTCGATTCCGTTTGCTAAGGAGAAAGCTTTGAAGGAAGAGATAGACTATCTGTTGAAGGAAGGAATTATTTCACACAGTGAATCCTCATATAGTTCCGGTGTTGTACTCTTAAGGAAGCCCTCTGGAGAACATAGACTCTGTATAGATTACAGGAGACTGAATGCTATTACAGAAGGACAGGTGGATCCATTGCCGGATACAAATCAGCTGTTTGCCAGACTAAATAAAGCTAAATATTTCTCAAAAGTGGATCTGAGTAAAGGATACTATCAGATTCCAGTAAAGCCTGAGGTTAGACCATACCTAGCTTTTAGTACCTCAGAAGGACACTATGAGTTTAATAGATTGCCATTTGGATTGAAGAATGCGCCTAGTGTCTTCTCTAGAATGATGAGAAAATTATTGGACCCTCTGAATAATCCATGTATAACAAATTTCATGGATGATATCCTTATAGCAACAGAAACATTTGAGGAACACATTGACTCTCTGAAGATGCTGTTTGATCGACTTAGGGAAGCAAATTTAACAGCCCGACCAACCAAATGTTGCGTTGGATGTAAAGAATTGGAATTTTTGGGACACACAGTTTATCAGGGAAACATGACCCCTGACCCAAAGAATTAGAGAAACTAAAGAAAGCCCCGAGACCACAAACCAAGAAGGACGTGAGATCCTTTGTCTCATTATGTGGTTTCTACCAGAAGTATATCAAAAACTTTAATTCCATATGTGCACCGTTAACTGATTTGACACGTAAAGGACATCCAGATCGCATTACATGGACACCACAATGTGAAATGGCTTACCAAGAATTGAAGGAAAAGCTCACAAGTAAACCTATTTTGAAATTACCTGACTTAAGTCAAGAATTCATAGTAAGGACGGATGCCAGTAATATTGGGTTGGGTGCAACTCTACTACAGAAATCAGATGCATTGGATGGGGAATTAAGCCCAGTGGCATATGCTAGCAGAAAATTGAATAAAGCTGAAATCAACTACTCAACTAGCGAAAAAGAATGTCTTGCAGTAATATGGGCAATAAAGAAATTCAATATTTATCTGTATGGGAAGGCATTTAAGTTGCAAACGGATCACAAACCTTTATCGTTTCTAGCCCAGGCTAGGCATGAGAACTCTAGGTTACTCCGATGGTCCTTACTTTTGGCTCCCTATAATTTTAGCATTGAGTATATATCTGGAAAAACAAATTTGGGAGCGGATTTTTTAAGCCGCCATCCGTGTGATGAGAATCACCGTAAACCCCAGAAATAATAATAAATTTCTCTATGTGTATATAGAATAAAGGACTGACATATAATGTCTGTTTTAAGAGGGGAGATGTCGTGAATTATTCTAATCCCCATACATAAATTAAAACGTAAATGCAAAGCCTAACAAATAAATTTAATAAAAGGAAAGAAGAATGGTAAAGAACAGTGCTGTCACAATGACTGTACTCGAAATCCCCCTTGTTTTCTACTTCGTCTGCAAATTGTAACGCTTTCACGTTGATAGTAAAAGCCTACTGTATTATTACCCGCTTTCTTCAATGAAACGTGTACTGTATTTCTTGGAAAAACCTTGAGATACGCAAGCTGATCAATGACCTAAATTTAATATTTCATTCATTCCATTTTATACACGGCGTAACTAAAAGACAGATGGACTAAAGGATAGAGAGAAGGGAGAGGCAGAAAGCAGGGACACCTGCAACACTAAACACGCGTCGCGCGATACACAATTGCTGCCATCACGCGTGTAAGGCCACATGCACTAACTTTATTTCAAATCGACAGTGATAAAATTCACTACCCATACCAGAGTTAGGTTTTAAAATCCTGAAAAACGCTTATTGGGAATTATGACATTAGATGGATTTACGTTTGAAAACATGACAGTACCCAGACACCACATGGGGATTGAAGTGAACAGGAGGTGGTAGAAAATGCACATTTTGAACGCAGCCACCTAGCTCCCTTAGATTGAGATATTTGGATTCCTTAGGGTTTGCTGACAAAGAATATGTAAAACGTTACGCAAATAGTCTAGGAATTACCAAGTTATGGCCAAAATAAAATAGTGGGGGTGCCTGACAGCATGAAATCATTTCTGCTCATAAAATTTTTTTATAACGTGTTTGAAGAAACATTACGTTACGGAAATAGCCTACCATGTTAACTCCTATTTGATTGGAGCGCAACAAATGAAAGACTAAACACGATTGGTCGGACTATAAATACTATCTTGTGTTGTCAGGGGAAACGTGAGAAAGGGGTACTTTTTTGAAAAGATGTGTAGACGTGGTGTGATTGGGTAGAGCTGCGAATATACTCAATTCAGAGCGTCTGTTCATTGCCACATCTTGTAATAAACCTACTAAGAAGCAGTGCGTTGAGCACCAGTGTATATTTTTTTTATAAAATAAAGCCTGGGACATCGGCAGATCGGAGTTGTGCTATATTCATTGCCAGTCAACGAAACTGTTTATTATTATTTCCATGAATTGTGGTAAGCTTGAAATATTCAATATTTTTAAATGAAAATTGAATGTAAATTGATAAATTATGTCTGTATATATGTGTGGTTCAGTAGCGAACATGATGTAAAGCCTATAGTGCTCCAGCCTGAACAGAAGGTGTCGGAGGAAAGTAAAACTGCATGGAATGGCCAAACAGTACACTGACACCTAGATTATTAACTAGAAAGAAATAATGCTGGAATTGCAGAGGCGTAGTAACCATTAGGGAGGGAAATACTGGTATAAAGTATTTCAGATGAAGCTGACAGTTGGCCTAACGCTCTGAACTCAATGTTTGTGATGTATTGTGCTCAGTGTAGAAATGGAGTATAAATTAGTTCTGACGTAGAAGGTACCACCTTCTTGTTTCAGGGACCGTGGTCTTAAAGCTATTGAGCAGCACCTGGTCAGAGCTTTGCTGAGGCCAGAGGTGGACAGCATACTCCTTGGTCCATATAGCAACCAGTGGGGTGGCTCCAGAACTCATTAAAGTAATCGAGCAGAGGAGTCTTTTACTGCAGTCATCACGCAAGATAAGAGAGTGTGGCCATGGAGCTCAACATTATGTACCCCCATCTTAAAATGACATTATAAACTAAAATTAAGAGGGGAATTTAATTGTTTTAATACCAGGAACTGAGAACATCTCCAATACTAGTTCCAATAGAAACAAACTATTGAAGTCATGATGACAAATACCAACAGAGCTTGAACAAAACAAAACCAGTATTACCTCATATTACCACTACACAACTGACACACATAGGATACCATTAATAATATATGTCACTACAAGAATCATATTAATAAATTCTGTACATATAACTTGTAATTAAAATTGATTGTGATTCCTGGTTCCCTTTGTATTTGAATCAGGACACATATACATTCATGACAGCACTGAATACATATTGTTATTTGAAAAGTTATCAGTGACTCCTTTAAGATATCCTCTTAGAGTGTTATATGTATGTGAGTGTCACAGTGTTGTCAAGTGTGGTGGAATAAATTAAATTGTTTATCTGTCTGTTGTTGTTATGACTTACACTTCATCATACACATACCCTAGACATATAACGTAGTCATCACACTATTCCAGAATAATTCTGACTGAGATATACATATGTGGCAGTAAGTAAGGTTATCTATAATACACTACTCTTATTAGATATAGATACCTTCACAGCTGATCTCAGTCAGTACAATAAGTCCCTTATAAATATTTATAACATCCCACTTTACCACAGAAGCCTACACCAATCATGCACGCACCACTACAGATGGTCCTCTCATAGGAAGCCTACACCAATCATGCACGCACCACTACAGATGATCATCTTACAGGAAGCCTACACCAATCATGCACGCACCACTACAGATGGTCCTCTTACAGGAAGCCTACACCAATCATGCACGTGTTCTTACAGCGGTGGTTTATGTAGAAACTTATTGTACATGATGAGGTTACCAGCCACATGCACTAAATGATATTAGTCACCTCGTACGAGATGCCTGATGAAGCAGCAATGCTACTATGTCGGGAACTACGCGTGGTTTTGTCAACATATGATTGAGCCTGTTTGAAAGATATTAACCATCACACATTGCATTCTACAGCAGTGTCCGTTCTCATCCCGCGGGCTGTGGTTACTTCCCCAGTCCATACTTTCTTAGCTTTCCTTTGACATACTTACTGTAGGTCTTAGGCAAGAAGGTCATGACATAAAATGATTGTCAAGTACTTATATCAAGCTTTCACTCTTACAACAATATTGTCCATGCAACAAAAAAAAATTAAAAAAATTAGAGGGAATTAATTTTCTCTTCTTTAACGTAATAACTCAAGAGCTGAATATTGCTACCACATTTGACATCCAGAGTCGTCCTTAGTAATTATGAGGCTCAATTTGGACCATTCTGGTAAGAGTATAATCTGGTGGACGTAAGAGTATAGTTGTGATGTAACACGTTTATGTCTAATATAGTTAACAAATACAGATATTGTATTATGTTTGATACAATGTAGTAGCATACATAATGCCACGTCGGAATAGCTACGAGGTTTGCCGTCCGCCTCTAATTCTAAAGGGATCAGGTTCGATTCCCAGCAAAGTGAATATATGTGATGGACATTTTATTCAGAGCCAGTGAGTCCTAATGATGTAATACTCTCTCTCTCTCTCTCTCCCCCCCCCTCCCCCACCCAGACCTCATGGATAGTAAGATTGGATGTCTAGCCTTCTCGGATAAGGGCACAAAAAAAATAAATAAAAATAAAATAGGAGGTCCCGTGTGCAAGTTGCGCACGTTAAATATTCCTCGGCAGTTGGAAATCGTTAAGAGTATGCTAAAAAGGCTGCTGCCCTGGCAAATGAACAAAATCAGGAAAACCTAGCCACCACAAAAATATTTATAGAATGTGTGATTCTTCTATATGTACGTTTTGATCCTCACCGGTGCTACGAAGTTCGTGCACTGTGCTGGGATCCTCCTCGTGTGATTTAAGGGAGGAGATCGGAGCACTGATGGAGTTGTCCGCGTGCAACGATGATGGGCGTTAAAAAGAAAACCAAAACCAAGCCAGCATTTATTCATGACAGCTAATTTGAAATAATCTTCGTTCCTTATTTTTGTCAAAGCTGGAGGTTCAAACACAAATTTGTTTCCCCGTGTGAGCAGGGGGTGGGAGGATGCGTCTAATAGTTTAAATCGACATAAGGCCAGCCATGGGCTCCTCTAGAAAGTTAATCTAAAGTTTCACTTAAATATTTCTACTTTCAAGTGCTTACGATTTATTTGTCAGTTTTAGTTCTTGTGTCATTCCAAACGCGCGTGTCCACGCTATTTTCACACTTTTGTTGATATACGTTGAACGTTTTTTCCCATGTTCATGGACTTACCTTAAATCTATTTGTACATTATCGTTGTCATACTTGGAACCAATTTTTACATTTTTATGGCCGTGCGTTAAAGATATTTTCAGATTTACGTTGACATACGTTGAACCCATTTTTTAAAATTTCTCAAATGCGCACCGGCTCTTTCTCACAATGAGCTTGTACACACAAGTAACATTTTTACATTACTCTCATACTTGTTGCACAGCCCCACATTGACACTATTCTCACAATGAGCTTGTACACACAGGTAACAATTTTACATTACTCTGATACTTGTCCATACTATTTTCATGTTGCACAGCCCCACATTGACACTATTCTCACAATGCGTTGTTGTACATTGATACTATTCCCACAATGCACTGCTGTACATCGATACTATTCTCACAATGTGCCAGTACATAACGATACTATTTTCACCTAACGCGGACACCCGTATACACTATTTTCGTATTTCATTAATATTAGGCAGATACTATCTTTCTATTTCACTGATATAGTCTGATACTATCTCCGTATTTCACTGATATAGTCTGATACTGTCTTCCTATTTCACTGATATAGGCTACTATCTCCGTATTTCACTGATATAGTCTGATACTGTCTTCCTATTTTACTGATATAGTCTGATACTATCTTCCTATTTCACTGATATAGACTGATACTGTCTTCCTATTTCACTGATATAGGCTGATACTATTTTCGTATTTCACTGATATAGTCTGATACTATCTCTGTATTTCACTGATATAGTCTGTTAATATCTCCGTATTTCACTGATATAGTGTGATAATATCTCCGTATTTCACTGATATAGTCTGATACTGTCTTCCTATTTTAATGATATAGTCTGATACTGTCTTCCTATTTCACTGTTACAGTCTAATACTGTCTTCCTATTTCACTGATATAATCTGATGCTGTCTTCCTATTTCACTGATATAGTCTGATGCTGTCTTCCTATTTCACTGATATAGTCTGATACAATCTTCCTATTTCACAGATATAGTCTGATACTGTCTTCCTATTTCACTGATATGGTCTGATACTCTCTTCCTATTTCACTGATATAGGCTGATACTATCTTCCTGTTTCACTGATATAGTCTGATATTATCTTCCTATTTGACTGATATAGTCTGATACTGTCTTCCTATTTCACTGATATAGTCTGATACTGTCTTCCTATTTCAATGATAAAGTCTGATACTGCCTTCCTATTTAACTGATATAGTCTGATACTGTCTTCCTATTTCACTGATATAGTCTGATACTATCTCCAAATTTCACTGATATAGTCTGATACTGTCTTCCTATTTCACTGATATAGTCTGATTCTGTCTTCCTATTTCATTGATATAGTCTAATAATATCTTTGTATTTCACAGATATAGTCTGATACTGTCTTCCTATTTTACAGATATAGTCTGATACTGTCTTCCTATTTCACTGATACGGTCTGATACTGTCTTCCTATTTCACTGATATAGTCTGATACTGTCTTCCTATTTCACTGATATAGTCTGATACTGTCTTCCTATTTCACTGATATAGTCTGATACTGTCTTCCTATTTCACTGATATAGTCTGATACTGTCTTCCTATTTCACTGATATAGTCTGATACTGTCTTCCTATTTCACTGATTTAGGCTGATACTATCTTCCTATTTCACTGATATAGTCTGATACTGTCTTCCTATTTCACTGATATAGTCTGATACTGTCTTCCTATTTCAACTATAAAGTCTGATACTGCCTTCCTATTTCACTGATATAGTCTGATACTGTCTTCCTATTTCACTGATATAGTCTGATACTATCTCCGTATTTCACTGATATAGTCTGATACTATCTCCAAATTTCACTGATATAGTCTGATACTGTCTTCCTATTTCACTGATTTAGGCTGATACTATCTTCCTATTTCACTGATATAGTCTGATACTGTCTTCCTATTTCACTGATATAGTCTGATTCTGTCTTCCTATTTCATTGATATAGTCTAATAATATCTTTGTATTTCACTGATATAGTCTGATACTGTCTTCCTATTTTACTGATATAGTCTGATACTATCTTCCTATTTCACTGATATAGACTGATACTGTCTTCCTATTTCACTGATATAGGCTGATACTATTTTCGTATTTCACTGATATAGTCTGATACTATCTCCGTATTTCACTGATATAGTCTGTTAATATCTCCGTATTTCACTGATATAGTGTGATAATATCTCCGTATTTCACTGATATAGTCTGATACTGTCTTCCTATTTTAATGATATAGTCTGATACTGTCTTCCTATTTCACTGTTACAGTCTAATACTGTCTTCCTATTTCACTGATATAATCTGATGCTGTCTTCCTATTTCACTGATATAGTCTGATGATGTCTTCCTATTTCACTGATATAGTCTGATACAATCTTCCTATTTCACAGATATAGTCTGATACTATCTTCCTATTTCACTGATATGGTCTGATACTCTCTTCCTATTTCACTGATATAGGCTGATACTATCTTCCTGTTTCACTGATATAGTCTGATATTATCTTCCTATTTGACTGATATAGTCTGATACTGTCTTCCTATTTCACTGATATAGTCTGATACTGTCTTCCTATTTCAATGATAAAGTCTGATACTGCCTTCCTATTTAACTGATATAGTCAGATACTGTCTTCCTATTTCAATGATATAGTCTGATAATATCTCCGTATTTCACTGATATAGTCTGATACTATCTCCAAATTTCACTGATATAGTCTGATACTGTCTTCCTATTTCACTGATATAGTCTGATTCTGTCTTCCTATTTCATTGATATAGTCTAATAATATCTTTGTATTTCACAGATATAGTCTGATACTGTCTTCCTATTTTACAGATATAGTCTGATACTGTCTTCCTATTTCACTGATACGGTCTGATACTGTCTTCCTATTTCACTGATATAGTCTGATACTGTCTTCCTATTTCACTGATATAGTCTGATACTGTCTTCCTATTTCACTGTTATAGTCTGATACTGTCTTCCTATTTCACTGATATAGTCTGATACTGTCTTCCTATTTCACTGATATAGTCTGATACTGTCTTCCTATTTCACTGATTTAGGCTGATACTATCTTCCTATTTCACTGATATAGTCTGATACTGTCTTCCTATTTCACTGATATAGTCTGATACTGTCTTCCTATTTCAACTATAAAGTCTGATACTGCCTTCCTATTTCACTGATATAGTCTGATACTGTCTTCCTATTTCACTGATATAGTCTGATACTATCTCCGTATTTCACTGATATAGTCTGATACTATCTCCAAATTTCACTGATATAGTCTGATACTGTCTTCCTATTTCACTGATTTAGGCTGATACTATCTTCCTATTTCACTGATATAGTCTGATACTGTCTTCCTATTTCACTGATATAGTCTGATTCTGTCTTCCTATTTCATTGATATAGTCTAATAATATCTTTGTATTTCACAGATATAGTCTGATACTGTCTTCCTATTTCACAGATATAGTCTGATACTGTCTTCCTATTTCACTGATACGGTCTGATACTGTCTTCCTATTTCACTGATATAGTCTGGTACTGTCTTCCTATTTCACTGATATAGTCTGATACTGTCTTCCTATTTCACTGATATAGTCTGATACTGTCTTCCTATTTCACTGATATAGTCTGATACTGTCTTTCTATTTCACTGATATAGTCTGATACTGTCTTCCTATTTCACTGATATAGTCTGATACTGTCTTCCTATTTCACTGATGTAGTCTGATACTGTCTTCCTATTTCACTGATATAGTCTGATACTGTCTTCCTATTTCACTGATATAGGTTGATACTATCTTCCTATTTCACTGATATAGTCTGATACTATCTTCCTATTTTACTGATATAGTCTGATACTGTCTTCCTATTTCACTGATATTGGCTGATACTATTTCCGTATACACTGAAATAATAATAATGATAATAATAATAATAATAGCCCCTTCAGTCATAACTGACTATGGGAAATGGGCAAAATGCTTATAACCGGTAACTGCTACTTCCCGTGTTTTGCCGACACCTATAGGGTGAAGCTGGAGTGTCCTCTCCAGGGCGCGAGCTTGGGCACAGTTATGTGGAGATCAAGCTGTTGCCCATGCAGCATGTTCCCCTTCTCCACGCAGCCGGTAGATCCAAATGAACGGCAGTACCCGATACAGTTTAGTACCAGCCACGTCGCAGGAGTTGCCAGAATAATGTCGAATCGAGATTAGACTACTTTAGGGACTCCGACTCCGGATTTATCCTCAGGGTTCAGTCCCGAAGCCAATTCCATAAATGGATATTCCCGCAAGGCAGCGGTTGTTAGAATTCATGAGGGGTGCAAAATTGGCTCAGCGTCCATTCATGATGTACTGTCACAGTAAAGAGATGGCGCCGTCTGGTTGGTTCTAGGTTCGATTCCCGGTAAGCCTATCACTTATATTTTCTTTTCTGTTGTCTAGTGCCATCCTTTATGTCCAACGAGTACCCGTTAATTACCTTTATTTATTGATTTACAGATTTGTTTGAATTCAGAGTTCCTTCTCTTAGATAAGCTGCCAACCAAGGACCATGAGCCCTATCTGCCAGAAGCTGCTGGTTTTAAGGCGCCAGTCGCTCGCCTTCGCCCCTTCTCGCGTCAGTGGAAACAGTCCCGCCGGGCTCAAATTGAGCCTCACGTGAAGGCCGGGAGCTGGACTTGGTTGTCAGAGGCTACTTGAGATGCGTGCCATAGAAGCATATATCTGCAGCGAGAGCTTATCCTCACTACAACTCCCGGCTATAACAACCTTTGGAACCAAAGGTATCGTTGATATAGAGGAACCCGTTACACGCCCATTGAGACATATTGGGAATATGGTGTTAGGCCCATATTATCTTGACCGTCGGCACACTAGGGGTGATGTGGTCGGCATCACGCCGGCCGCATTAACCTTCCCAGAAGTGACTCTGGTACCCATTTGGGGCTGGGTCGACCCAGGAGCCGTTTGTGGCCTAAAAATATTCCCACCTCATCTGGGGATCGAACCATAGACCACTGCGCTAGGAAGCCAGTGCACTAACCACTATGCTACCGCAGCTCCTATCATCGATATAGGCTGAAACTATTTTCGAATTTCACTGCTATAAGCTGATACTATTTTCAGCGTGTACTTGTCGCTGGCGTACGTTGCCATTACCTTAATATTGCCCTTATGTCACAATGTTCACATTACTTTGATAACCTGTCACGCTGCATATCTTTGTCTTTAATTAAAACCTTCACATTACTTGTGTGTTTTAAATTCTCTTTTTGTTAATTATAAAGTAACATTACTCCTAACGTTTTCGTATGTGTTGTAAATTACCGGTTATAATTATTGGCCCTAATAAATCTCTCTACCGGTTATGTTCTGGAATCTGAGGAGTCGAAGATAGAATAGGACGAATACAACCCAAGAAAGGGGTAAAGAGTTGACGACTAATATGAGGTTCAGCATGAGACTGGCAGCCTCATGCAGTAAAACAAAGTGTTAGAGAAACTACAGCTACAAGACCACATGACTGCTTCTGTGTTGGCTTCCTACCAAAGTTCCAGCTACATCGGTGGCTCCATGATCCATGTAGATCTAGCAGGAAACTAATGATCATAATGATCATAATGATGATGACGATGAGGATGATGATCATAATGATGATAATGATGATGAGGATGATGATGATAATGATGATGATGATAATGATGATGATGATAATGATGATAATGATCATAATGATGATGAAGATGAGGATGATGATGATGATGATGATATTGATGATGAGAATAATGATGATGAGAATAATGATGATGATAATGATGATGATGATGATGATAATGATGATGATGATGATAATGATGATGATGACGATGAGGATGATGATAATGATGATGAGAATAATGATGATGAGAATAATGATGATGATAATGATAATGATGATGATGATAATGATGATGATGATAATAATGATGATAATGATGATAATGATGATGATGAATTATCTTCCTTTTTCTATTTGTCAAAAACCCTCACGTCCCATACGTTTTATTTACATTCTCTCACTCGTTATTTGTCGTCCTCATTTAACTATCTTCCATTTCAGTGGTTCAACCTTCTTTCCCATTCTCTCGTCTCCTCTCATCCTCCAAAATGATACTTTTCTTAACACTTTCCCCCCAAATAGCTTTAGAATTGCGGCTTGCGTATCATCTTGTCCATACTGCGCCAGACACGTCTGGATTATCTCACCCTGCGTCCTATCATCGACTCTATTCCTGCATATTTGCGCACTCCTAATGCTCTTTACCGCTGGTTCCTACTTTTATTTTAATATTTTTCTGTCCTTCCTTTCAGGATACTTTCCAATCTTTCATACAATCCTTCTTTCCTTTTTATCCAATCTCACATGAGATTGTCTCTCTTGTACTATGTTTTGATTTCATTAAGCCATCTCTTCGTTTCAGTTCCTGCAATTTACTGTACTGTTTCCTCCCTACTTCACTTTCAAAAGTAATCTCGCCGTATCCATTATCAAAATAAGCTCAGCAACCAGATCAAGTGTACTCTCCACTTGTTGAAATAACTCGCATCGTCAACCCACGACTTATTGCTTGACTAGACTAAACTGGGTATACATTCTACAAATGTCTATTCGCACGCGTTGGCTAGAATTAAAACCATTAACCCACATTCTGCTACTGCCGTGTTAAAAAAAATAACGCATTGAATTTTTCGCTGTGACTGTTTTTAAAAAAAATGTATAGAAGATTTTGTTTTCGTTTCAGAGATCTTTCTGTGATATTCAACTACTTATTCTGTTTTCCATGTGAATGTATTTATTTTATACTGGTATGTGGGGTTTGTTTTTAAAGGCTTAGCAAAAATGGCGATTTCGAGACAATGCCGATTTTCGTAAGGGTTGTAATGCGCATTATTTTCATAAATTAATTATACATGTTCTCATTCATGACATCAAACAAAGGAAGAGTTGGCCACTTGTCGAATGAAGCAATCTGTATTTACTATTAGGGTGTTTCTATCGATAATAATTTTCCATTCTTTAAAATATGACAGTAATATCAAGTGTCCCTATGTGTACCAGAGCACAGCGGCTATCAAACAAGGGGTTAGTAGTAAGGAAGCTAAGCTTTCTTAAACTTTCAACTCTGATTTGGGACCAGAAGACGCAGCAATAGAGACCGCAGTCAGCGACTCATAGCTTGACTGCCTGCGTCAGGACCAGCGAACCAGAGCTGGTCAAGACCGTGCTCCACCTCCACGTGGTGGTCCTGGAAACAGTCTGCAGCAGTGCAGGCTGGCTGAGCGAGCACGGATCGCAATGGGAAGGCAAACCCGGTCCTAAAAAATGCCGTGCAGAAGTCGGATGTGTCGACCGAAAGGTGCAGATATCACAGCTACGTTGTAAACAGACACAAGGCAACCACCGTCCTTTTCAGGGCGAACGAGGAAGAAGGAAGAAGAAGAAGAAGACAACTCTGATTTCATCATCATCATTTTTTCTTTTCGCTCCTTAGAGACCATGGTTCTACCACTGTAGTTGGTCCCCTTGCATGAATCTTGCACCACACATTCACGAGCTCTTACAGTGGTTGTTTCTATAGCGATGTATTGTACATGATGAGGTTGCCAGTCACGTGAACAACCCCGTGTTATTCGTCTTGTACGATAGCCTGTGGGTGCAGACGTCCTACTCTTTCCTGGTCTCATCGGAGACCCCAGTGAGCTACAGGAGGCTCATGGACAAGTACTCAACCTTCGTTGATTAGATCTGACTAGATGTGCTACAACCTTTGTTGATTAGATCTGACTAGATGTGCTACAACCTTTGTTGATTAGATCTGACTAGATGTGCTACAACCTTTGTTGATTAGATCTGACTAGATGTGCTACAACCTTTGTTGATTAGATCTGACTAGATGTGCTACAACCTTTGTTGATTAGATCTGACTAGATGTGCTACAACCTTTGTTGATTAGATCTGACTAGATGTGCTACATCTGTTCGAGAGTGGTAATTGATTAAAATTAAATATTGTTACTGGTTTTATTTCACCAGTGTGGTATAGTTTTCCCCAATTCAATTAACTAACAGATCAGAATGATGTAGAACCGTCTGGGCAACGAGAGTTTGAGAAGACGTTTAATCTACCTATGAAGTGGCACACAGGTATTCTAGCCACTATATTTCAACACGGATGTGGAGTGATTCATGGTCTGTAGTCATTCAGGATGATGTGGAGTGATCCATGGTCTGTAATCCTTCAGGATGATGTGGAGTGATCCATGGTCTGTAATCCTTCAGGAAGATGTGGAGTGATCCATGGTCTATAATCCTTCAGGATGATGTGGAGTGATCCATGGTCTGTAATCCTTCAGAAAGATGTGGAGTGATCCATGGTCTATAATCCTTCAGGATGATGTGGAGTGATCCATGGTCTGTAATTCTGCAGGATGATGTGGAGTGATCTATGGTCTGTAATTCTGCAGGATGATGTGGAGTGATCCATGGTCTGTAATTCTGCAGGATGATGTGGAGTGATCCATGGTCTGTAATTCTGCAGGATGATGTGGAGTGATCCATGGTCTGTAATCCTGCAGGATGATGTGAAGTGATCCATGGTCTGTAATCCTGCAGGATGATGTGGAGTGATCCATGGTCTGTAATTCTGCAGGATGATGTGGAGTGATCCATGGTCTGTAATTCTGCAGGATGACGTGGAGTGATCCATGGTCTGTAATTCTGCAGGATGATGTGGAGTGATCCATGGTCTGTAACCCTGCAGGATGATGTGGAGTGATCCATGGTCTGTAATTCTGCAGGATGATGTGGAGTGATCCATGGTCTGTAATTCTGCAGGATGATGTGGAGTGATCCATGGTCTGAAATTCTGCAGGATGATGTGGAGTGATCCATGGTCTGTAATTCTGCAGGATGATGTGGAGTGATCCATGGTCTGTAATTCTGCAGGATGATGTAAATGCTACAAAGCGTCTTCTTTTTCTTGGATCCTTAGCCCATGACAGACAAAGCAGTAAGTGGCCATCCCGCCTAGTGGTGTCTTGTAGGGCAGCAACAAACTGTTCCCACTGTGCTCAGTCGGTGGCCATCCTTCGTGCCGTGCTTGTGGCGAGAGGTTTTATTTTGGCTCTTGGATCAGTATAGTACTGACAATTACAGAAATAGGATTTCTGCAGAAAATGGTGAAGTCCCAGTGTCTGAGAGGACTACTGGTATCACAAATTAGTTACGGCTGTGAATGATCTGATCTCGAAACAATAGTATAGAGGAGACCGACATAAAGCGCCACCTCTGCTGTGTAACCAATTGTGATATTAAACAAAGCAAGGAAACAGATTTTTACTTAACAATGATAAAATTGACAAGTCGTTCAAAATACAATTTCCTTATATTTTATTTAGTATATATACACTATCTACTCTTGTGCTGAAAGGTGAATGTTGCAAAAAAAAAAAAAAATGGAATGAAATGAATTGGTAAGTTTACATATGATTTACAAATATTTATATTTATAAATATTACAACACGTTTTCCAATTATAGGAACAAAAAAAATTATATCAGCGGTGCTGTTAATTAAGGATATAACGTTTATCAGCTATGCTGTTATTTACGTATAATTTATCCACTATGATCTTATTATTGTCTCTTGCTACGCTAATTCACGTTTTCTTCATTGACAGTTCTATGCTCACAATGCCGACAGAAATGGTACTAATGTGTACTCATCTCTCTTAAGTCTGTTCTTCTTTGTTTGGTTCACACCACCGGCAGAGTATCGTTCTTTTAGCCTACCCAAGACTGAGGGGGACCAAAGATGTAGAGTCTGGTCAACCTCTATGCTCCTGCGGAGTTCCAGGCAGCGGGATTGACTCGAACATACGACCTCAGGTTTTTTTGGACACAATTAAACCTGTAACAAAGCAAAAATAGGGGCTAATTTCTGTCCTCAAGCCCACCTATTTCTAGTGTGAGTGAAATGAGCGTGTTTCCGATGTATGCATGTGGGATGAATGACAACATGGCTCAGTATGATTTAGCAATAGCGAGACAAGACAGGTGTCTACTTGCAAAACATTCTTTCTGATAAACTAACACATGGATACATTCAATAATATAGATTCAATACATGAATACATTTTATACATGAATACATCCCATAATATAAATCAATACATGAATAAATCCAATAATATGTACACCTAGGTGTGATACAACAATGTCCTTCCCCCTATACTATATCACGCCCTCTCTGACAATAGCTGGTAACATATATCCTAACAATATTGTTATGTTCTTATGATAGGAGTATATGAGACGAGGACTGGTTGGTGATATATCAGGTTGGAGTTATAGGAGACAATAGATTGGAGTTAGATGCGACAATAGAATGAGTCCTGACAAGGACTGTTTTGGTTATATTGGAGTTGGTCTTATCTGAGACAATAGATTGAGTTATAGGAGACAATAGATTGAGTCCTAACAAGGACTGTTTTGGTTATATTGCAGTTGGTCTTATCTGAGACAATAGATTGAGTTATAGGAGACAATAGATTGAGTCCTAACAAGGACTGTTTTGGTTATATTGCAGTTGGTCTTATCTGAGACAATAGATTGAGTTATAGGAGACAATAGATTGAGTCCTAACAAGGACTGTTTTGGTTATATTGCAGGTTATAGGAGACAATAGATTGAGTCCTAACAAGGACTGTTTTGGTTATATTGCAGTTTGGAATTATCAGAGACAATAGACTGAAGTTATAGACTGACAATAGATTGAAGTATAGGAGACAATAGGTTGAAGTATGAGTCCTATTAGTCTTCGTCTATTCAATCCTAATAGGAAATACAATCATTATACTTAATTCCCCCCAAGATACAATCAGTAACCTGATAGGTAGTATAAATGACACACAACAAATACCAACGGTTATCGTAAAAATATTTACCCTCCTAAGATTTTAAACTGGCCAGGTTTTGACGCGACTTAGTGAAGTAGGTTGCAGGTCGATGCCCTCAGGTAAGTTACCATAAATCAAGGTGACAGCTTCTCCCTCTTCAGTCTGTATCTCTGGCGTCAAGTTCGGGGTTGCGTGGTTAGCATAAAATCCGCCCGATTATATAGTCAAGTAACTACTTGAGGAAAGCTTTCGGTTGGTTCCTGGCGGAGCAAGTTGATTGGTTTCCTCCGGTTTTGTACCTGGTCTCATACAGCCTAATTTTATTCAGTTTTCATCGGCCATCTTGCGTGAACAAGATGGCCGTTAATTTATTCTGTCTCAGAGACTGGTGAACGTTGATCGTTGATTGGTTGAAGCAAATCTGTATCTCGACATAGTGATTAACAAAGTAGTGGGTTACACTTCGTTTCACGACATAGCCCCCTCCTTTCCTAGCTGTGACTTGTCATAGCTGACGTGTAAACCCCTGCTGTGGTTAATCCTTTTGCGTCTGTCCTTCCAGAGTACTAGGGTGTCGACTTAAAAAATCAGCTCCTACATTGTCTCTTCCCGGAATGTAATTCACGGTAAAGGAATAAGGCGCCAGAAGCAGACTCCACCTTAACAATCTCGAATTTAGCTTTTTAGATGCAGCCAAGAATGTTAAAGGTTGGTGATCGCTTTGGACAATGAAGTGTGTCCCATACAGATAAGGTGAAAATTTGTTGATGGACCAAATTAGAGCTAAACATTCCTTCTCTATGGTCGAGTAGTTCAACTCAGCTGCATTCAGCTTCCTACTGGCGTAGGCGACTGGTAAAAGTTCCTCCGGCTGGGCTTTTGATTTCTGCAAGAGAGTTGCACCTATCCCTATACTGCTAGCGTCCGTCCTTAATACAAATTCCTGTGTGATATCGGGTAGTGTAAGGATTGGTTTGCTGGTGAGTTTTGCTTTTAGCTCTGTGTAAGCTTTTTCACAATCAGCATTCCATTTGATTTTGTCAGGCTGTCCTTTCTTCGTTAAGTTGGTTAATGGTGCACACAGAGAGTTAAAGTGGGGTATGTACTTCTGATAGAACCCACATAAAGACACGAATGATCTCACATCTTTCTTCGTTTGAGGTCTGGGTGCCTTCTTTAGCTTCTCTATATTCTTTGGGTCAGGAGACATATGACCTGTAGAAATAGTGTGACCTAAGAATTCCAACTCCTTACAACCGATATAGCACTTGGTTGGACGTGCAGTCAATCCAGTTTCTCTCAGTCTGTCGAACAACATGGAGAGCGCTACTATATGCTCTTCAAATGTGTTTGTTGCAACAAGAATGTCATCCATAAAGTTAGTGATATGGGGATTTTGTAGAGGTTCCAATAATTTCCTCATCATTCTTGAAAAGATACTTGGAGCATTTTTCAGCCCAAAGGGGAGTACATTAAACTCGTAGTGTCCGTCTGATGTACTGAATGCCAGCATTCTCCTAACTTCTGGTTTCACTGGTATTTGGTAGTATCCCTTGCTTAGATCTACCTTCGATAAATACCTAGCCTTACTCAGTGTAGAGAACAGCTGGTTGGTGTCAGGTAATGGGTCCACCTGAGATTCTGTGATCGCATTAAGCTTCCGGTAGTCAATACATAACCTGTGTTCACCACTCGGTTTTCTCAATAGCACCACACTTGAGCTATAGGGAGAGTCTGACTTCGAGATAATTTTCTCCTTCAACAGATAATCAACTTCCTCCCTTAGTGCTTGGGCTTTCGCATAGGGTATAGGGTATGTTCTCATGCATACTGGGGTAGGGTCGGTAACCTTCATGTCGTACTCTAACAGATTCGTACGACCTGGTTTATCTGTGAGCACATCAGCATGGGTTTCCAACACTTTCTGAACCCTCTTCGTCTGCTCTGGAGTTAAATGTTCACTAATATTTACTTGAACATAATCCTCTGTAGTTGTGAGTGGATACTCCATAGAGTGAAGTGGTTCACCGTGCATTTCTGTTGCAATGGCTAGGGTCATAATATGTGCAACTTCTGATGATTCCTTGTCATAGTATTTTTTAAGAAGATTGACATGATATACCTTCTCCTTTCCTTTCTTGTCAATCTTATAATTGGTCCTGGAAAGTTTCTCCAGTATGACATAGGGTCCCTGCCATCCAATCTGCAATTTATTATTGCTGCTTGGCAACAGTAATAACACCTTTTCACCCACCTCCAGTTCCCTATCCTTTGCTTTTTTGTTGTAGTACGCAGCATGCTTCCTCCTGGCCTGTCTTAAGTTATCATTGGCCAGTTTCCAACCTGCTTTCAATCGAGATGTCAACTCGTTGACGTACTGGTATGCGGAAGTCACTGTTTCCTCTGCCTTTTCATCAGTCCAGTAGACCTTTTATTGGTCTTCCAAACAACAATGTAGCTGGAGCCAATCCAGTTGAGTTGTGGGGTACTTCCCTATATGCAAATAGTGCAGCGGGTAAGTATGTATCCCAAGTATCAGGTTTTTCACTCGCCAGCTTTCTAAGGATTGAAATTAGCGTACCATTGAACCGCTCTACTTGACCGTTCCCTTGGGCATGGTAGGGACTACAATGATAGTGCCTGGCTTGAAATATCCTGAATACTTCTTGTGTTAGCTTTCCCTTAAACTGAGACCCATTGTCAGTCAATATCTGATGCGGGAAACCTAATCGGGTAAATATTGTCAACAGGGCCTCTGCCACGTGCTTTGAATCTATAGCTGACATGGCCACTGCTTCTCCCCACATAGAGCAAGTATCAACCAAGGTTAAGATGTAAGCATTTCTCTTCTTGGTCCTAGTGAGGGGTCCAACAATATCTACTGCAACACGTTCAAAAGGGGTTCCCATAATAGGCATTTCTCCCAGTGTTGCTGGTGCAGTCCTATGCTTAGGAGCTACTCTTTGGCATTCTGGACAGGATCTTACATATCTTTTTATGTCCTCTGTAATTCCTGGCCAGAAGTAGTGACAGGCTATCCTTTGTCCAGTGGCCCCTATTCCCATATGTCCACTGAAGGGTATAGCATGTCCTAGCGTCATAACCTTCTCCCTGTAAGATTTTGGCACTACAAGCTGTCCATGCCCTTTAGGTCCTGTTCCAGCTTTTCTGTATAGTAGGCCATTCTTCATATACAAGTCTCCTTTCTCTGGAGGGTTATGTGCTTTAGGCAATTTGCCAAAACAAGGCTTCAGTGTGCTATCTGCTGCCTGAGCCTTTTTCATCTCTTCTGGATGAGTATTGATAGGATTCTCCTCCATTTTCCTGGAGCTTTCCCTGGTCTGGACTGTTGCCATAACTACAGGTTTTATAGGTTCTCCAAGGAAAACATACCTACACCCCAAAATCAAAGGGTAAATAGGGTCGTCCATCACTGCTGCTTTGATTTCTCCTTCCACATAGCGAGATCTTATGTTGATTCGAGCTATGGGTAGTGTCATGGTTCTTGCTCCCTTGATCGGTCCTCTGATTTCCACTGTTTCTGTGGTTATCTGGTCAGGACTCACTAGAGAAGAGCACACAACTGAATCAAAGTCCAATCCTGTGTCATATAAACACAGTACTTGAGTGCCATTCACGGTCACTTCCTCACAGACAGGGGGATGATGGAAGTCCTTCTGACTTACTGCCAGTTCATTCCTTCCCTGATTCCCTGTTGTAAGACATGCAGCATGATGAGGAGGATTCTTCCTTCTGCAGTCCGCAGTATTGTGGTTACTCATTAGACAAGTTTTACACCACTTTCCTTCCTTCCGGTAAGGTGTCTTATCCGATCTTAGAGGGTTTTTGTCCTTTTGGTCAAATCTTTGTTTGTTCCTTGTGGTATGGTCCTTTTGTTCATATTTGGTATAGTTTTGTGATGATTTGAAGTTTTCACCCTGCTTCTTCTTATTTCCTAATAATTCTGCCTGAGCTGCTTGATATCTCTCAGCAACAGTTACAATATCTTCCAATCTCTCTGCTCCTTGTTCCATGATAAACTTCCTCATTTCTTGAGGCATGGACTCTTTCACTTGCTCCATCATTATCATTTCTTTCAGATCCTGACACTTTCCTAAACTACTCCATTTTTCCAAATAGGTTTCCAGTCTAGCAGAGAATTGGTGATAGTTTTCTCCTGGAAGAAGTTTAGCTGTTCGGAATTTCTTTCTATATGATTCTGAGTTCTTTTCATATCTCACAAGCAGTGCCTGCTTCAGGATTTCATAATCTTCCTGGTCATCTCTTGAGAGCTTCAAATACACATCGTAGGCCACACCTCTCAATCTCTGAGATAGTTTAAGACTCCATTTTTCTTTCACTAAGCCATAGGTAGTGGCTAGTCTTTCGTATCTATCCAGGTACGACTCAATGGCGTCTTCTTTCTCAACAAATGGGTCCAGATGAAAATTCATGGCCCCACTTGAGGTGCTCTGGCTGGAGCTACTCTCAGAGTGAGGTGAGCTACCACCATTATTGCCAGTATTTGCCTGAATTTCAAGCTCTTTTAATCTCAACTGATGGTCTCTCTCTGCTTGTAATTTCCTTTCCTCAGCTTCTAACCTTTTAGTTTCTCTTTCAGCTTCCAGTCTTTTGTCTTCTCTCTCAGCTTCCAGTCTTTTGTCTTCTCTCTCAGCTTCCAGTCTTTTGTCTTCTCTCTCAGCTTGCAACCTCCTTTCTTCAGCCTCAAATTTCTTTGCTTCTCTATCAGCCTCTAATTTCTTTGCTTCAGTCTCTAATTGCAACTTTCTTTCTTCCCTATCCATGTGTTTGTCCACTTCTGTTGTGACATACTGAGTGAGAGCATCACCTGTCAAATTTAATTCCTTACCCATCTGCATGATCGCAGTTCTGAACTTCACTAGATCAGCCATGGCGTTGCTTAGAGAGGGTATGTAAATTTACTATAACCAAATTATTGTAATTAAACTTAATTAATTTAAATGAACAAAAAATTTCCGTGCAACTTTGTGAGCATCAACAATTTACTGAGTACTAAATGGTACTCCTCCTAAGAAAATATTGTTTTAAAAATCCTAAAATAGAATTTTTTTTCAAAAAAATAAAATTTATTTTCTTATGTTACCTATGGGTGGCACAAGATAGAGTGTAGATAGATGAATAGACTAAGTATGGCTCAAGATATACAGAAATATCCCAGGAACGAGCCCCCAGTGTGGCGAGAGGTTTTATTTTGGCTCTTGGATCAGTATAGTACTGACAATTACAGAAATAGGATTTCTGCAGAAAATGGTGAAGTCCCAGTGTCTGAGAGGACTACTGGTATCACAAATTAGTTACGGCTGTGAATGATCTGATCTCGAAACAATAGTATAGAGGAGACCGACATAAAGCGCCACCTCTGCTGTGTAACCAATTGTGATATTAAACAAAGCAAGGAAACAGATTTTTACTTAACAATGATAAAATTGACAAGTCGTTCAAAATACAATTTCCTTATATTTTATTTAGTATATATACACTATCTACTCTTGTGCTGAAAGGTGAATGTTGCAAAAAAAAAAAAAATGGAATGAAATGAATTGGTAAGTTTACATATGATTTACAAATATTTATATTTATAAATATTACAACACGTTTTCCAATTATAGGAACAAAAAATTATATCAGCGGTGCTGTTAATTAAGGATATAACGTTTATCAGCTATGCTGTTATTTACGTATAATTTATCCACTATGATCTTATTATTGTCTCTTGCTACGCTAATTCACGTTTTCTTCATTGACAGTTCTATGCTCACAATGCCGACAGAAATGGTACTAATGTGTACTCATCTCTCTTAAGTCTGTTCTTCTTTGTTTGGTTCACACCACCGGCAGAGTATCGTTCCTTTAGCCTACCCAAGACTGAGGGGGACCAAAGATGTAGAGTCTGGTCAACCTCTATGCTCCTGCGGAGTTCCAGGCAGCGGGATTGACTCGAACATACGACCTCAAGTTTTTTTTGGACACAATTAAACCTGTAACAAAGCAAAAATAGGGGCTAATTTCTGTCCTCAAGCCCACCTATTTCTAGTGTGAGTGAAATGAGCGTGTCTCCGATGTATGCATGTGGGATGAATGACGACATGGCTCAGTATGATTTAGCAATAGCGAGACAAGACAGGTGTCTACTTGCAAAACATTCTTTCTGATAAACTAATACATGGATACATTCAATAATATAGATTCAATACATGAATACATTTTATACATGAATACATCCCATAATATAAATCAATACATGAATAAATCCAATAATATGTACACCTAGGTGTGATACAACAATGTCCTTCCCCCTATACTATATCACGCCCTCTCTGACAATAGCTGGTAACATATATCCTAACAATATTGTTATACCAACGGGCTGATCACCCGTTTGCCAGTCACTTCGATTACGGAAACTGTAGTGAAATTGACAGAGATACAACGGTAAAATACTCAAAAGATAACATTTAAGGATAAAAACATAATGCGTAGGCTGCTGATGTACATGATCACCTAGACCGCGGGTCATCACCCTCCATAAAATTGACTTGCTAGACAGGAGGGGAACGGCGGATCAAAAGAAAAAAAAATATGACTGGAAAGGCTAAGGAGACGCAATGGGGGGGGGGGGGGGGAGGGGGGAAAGTAAAAATTCACGTCCCCCAAATTGACACGAGGTACGGAATTGGACGTTTTGCGATACCAAGCCTTGATTTGAATTGAGCGGCAGAACGCGGATGGTAGGAAAATTACAAAAATTTAAAAAGTAATTTTTCTTAATATTAATGTTAGGAATATAAAAATTAGCTGGCCGGATGGCCTATTCTGAGCAATGAAATAATATGATCTTAATTTTACAAACGGATAGATAATATTGAAGATAATGACAAAAGACAGTGTAGTTTACATCATCGACAGACTGCCTTGAATAAAAAGTGTCGTTATTTGCACACAAAACACGACCTTGGGGACGCAGGTGTTCAAAGTTACTTATTATGGAGGAGAGGGTTTTTGAGCGGTAGCTGTGTCTAAATATAACTTTTTACGACAAAATTTTAAGGGGAGAGAAAGGTTGCTTCAAAATTCAAGCACATTTTTTTTAGAAACACAAGTAGAGACGGACAGACTAACAGATAACCATCCATACTTGACTGAAGCATGACTGAAATGACTTTAGTGTAGAAATTTGAAATTTAAAGTACAACTAGGCAGTGATTGGCCACAGACAATCATATCATTAGCGCTCAGACGCGAAAGTGGGGTCATTCTTCAATAATTGTTCAGTGTTAGACACAGATTTTAAAGTGTGGTGTTTTCCCATATGAAAGACAGTGAATAAATTTAGGGACGCCATACTATAGCCAGCAGCTCAGCTGAGTTTTGCTAGCAATTCTGTGTTATGTATTCATAATCTGGTAAGATTGAAATTATTTCTTTATATATTTTGAATATTGTTTCATGTTCGAGTGATTTGATACTGCCATATCAAAATCTAGCCTTACAAACCAGTAGGGATTTGCTCTAGACCCCCCGCCCAAGTCAGGGTCTAGGGACCAACAAGGTACATAAACTACAGCAAGGATTATGCAAGATAGATCAAGCGTTGAAACAGGTTACCTATCTTCTTTTAGGGCCGACAACTAATAAATATTTTTCAGAATCTATGGTCTGGGAGGATCTGTCTGATGTAGGCCCACCATGGTAACTGTGCTGTTTGGTCAGAGAGATCTGACCTGTCTGTATGATGTGGTTGTTGTGTCAGTGTTGTGTCCAGACGTGGGTAGAGAATAGATTTTGACACATGGCCCATACTTTGATTGCAGAGCTGTGAGTTTCTATCGACAACAAAGCAGAGTCTATTCGGTGGGTGACTGTACTCGAGTGTATCTGTGCAGTTCTTGTGACAGAGACCACCATTATTGCCCGCCAGCACGGAGAGGTGGGACCGCAAGTTTTCAGCACCAGAGCTACAAAAAGATGAGTGAGCCTCTGGTCTGCTGGACATTCACCAACTATTGGTAGTGACTAATATCCCCGTAAAAATTCCCACCATTTTCTGGACATTGTGTAGTCAATATAGACAGGTGTGATGAGGCCACCCCAACAGCACAAACAGTAAATATCCTCCCAAAGAGATGACTACTCGAACTTTTTTTAATAAAACTAACTAGTCTAGTACTTAAATAGGTACGCTCTTGCATTTATTATGTAACATTCCATGCATTTTTTTTTTCATAAATTTTCAATCCTTCTTTTAAAACAAGTTCTGGTCACATAAAACTTGATCCAGAACCAATAAATGTAATATAATTATATCAAAAACTTTATACACGTGAGTTAGTTCAGTGTATTTTAACACTTGTTAATCTTATTAGTCTTCTTAAATGTCTGTGGGTGTATTTATAACTAACACACCACATTACACATCATTACCCTAGACACTTTAC
This sequence comes from Oreohelix idahoensis, assembly GCA_024509875.1. NCBI lineage: Eukaryota > Metazoa > Mollusca > Gastropoda > Stylommatophora > Oreohelicidae > Oreohelix > Oreohelix idahoensis. The sequence goes on from JAMPIV010012391.1 coordinate 50,158, forward strand.
GTAGCCACATTCATTAAGAAAAAAAAAAATTAAGTGTGAGGTCGTAGTGGTAGCAAGAAAGGCCTTCTGATAATTCTCAACTACATTTTATCTCAGGAGCCTTCACAGCTGGCCTCATACAATTTACATGTAGTACCATCATCATCATACAATACCATCAATCCCACTACATAAATTGGGGTCTTGTCCAGGGATAATTAGCCCAACAGTAAAATTAGGATCTCCTGGTGGGAGAAATAAAAGTAGGGAAATAAATTGTAAAATTTCCTTTAAAATTAAAAGTGTCCCTGCAGATAAAAGTTGGTGAATCTTCACAGCCAGTAATAATTAATTAGTTAACTGGTTAGTTAGAATTAGTTAGACTATAGTCATATAGTAATTAGAAGTACTTAGTGTATTTACTGGTTAGAGATTTATCTTGTATATTATTATATTGTCCAAAAAGTATGGCAGAGCTAGCAAAGTTTAGATCAGCTGCTGTGCTCACTGCGAAGGAGACGGGGATGGATGGTCAAATTTTAATTCAATACGTAACGACTGAATGTGATAAATATATTGAAAGGGAAGATAGAAAGGTAGCTGAAGAGAAGAGGTTACAAATTGAGGCTGATAGAGAAATTAAGAGGCTGCAGATTGAGGCAGAAGAAAAAAGGCTGACTGCCGAAAGGGAGGCAGAAGAAAAACGACAGCAAAGGGAGGCAGAAGAAAAACGACAGCAAAGGGAGGCAGAAGAAAAACGACAGCAAAGGGAGGCAGAAGAAAAAAGGTTGACTGCCGAAAGGGAGGCAGAAGATAGAAGGTTGCAGAGGGAGCACGAATTACGACTAAGGGAGCTGGAATTACAAGGCCCGGCCCCTGAAAATGGTGCCAGCCCTTTTGCCTCAGATGCTACGCCCAGTATGGGAGCCTCAAACTCAGCTATGGGGTTTCATTTAGACCATTTTGTTGAAAAAGACGATGACATAGAGGGGTACCTAGGACGTTTTGAGTTATTAGCTACTACATATGGGTTAGAGAGAGAGAGGTGGAGCTTAAAGCTATCACAGGGATTGAGGGGTACTTCTTACGAAGTATTTGCCAAAATGAACAGGGAAGACCAAGACAATTATGACATGTTAAAGCAGGCTTTGTTATTAAGGTACGAAAAGAATGGTGAATTTTATCGTAAGAAATTCAGAAATGCCAAACTGTTGTCTGGGGAGACATACCACCAATTTTCTGCCAGAATAGAAACCTATTTGGAGAAATGGACGGCTCTGGGGAAGACCCAAGATCTTAAAGAAATGATCATGATTGAGCAATTGAGAGAGTCCATGGCTCCAGACATGAGAAAATTTCTCATGGAACAGGGTGCAGAGAAGTTGGGGGAAATTTTAAATGTTGCTGAGAGGTATCAGGCAGCTCAGGCAGAGGTAAGTGGTGCTAAGAAGAAGCACATAGACAATTTTAAAGCTCCACAGCAATTTAATAAATTTGATAATAGAGAGCAGGGAAATAAGGGTAGGACAAACTTTGAGCGGCAAAGAAATGACTATCGCGACAGAAACTCACAGTTCAATGACCAAAAGTTCAATGAAAGAAAACCGTTGAACCAAGGAAAAAGATGGTGCAAATGGTGCAAGAAGGATAACCATAACACCGAATTTTGTAGAAGGAAACCTTCAAACATTGCTGCAATGAAGTCGGGGACGCAAAGAGTAAAGGTTAATCCTAAGGGACAACAGGAACCTTATCACCCCCCAGTTTGTGAGGATGTTATTTGTAATGGGGTCACCATAAGGTGCCTTTATGATACAGGTTTGGATTATGATTCAGTTGTGAAGTCTAGCCTAGTGGACCCAAGTCAGTATACCACAGAAACAGTGGAAATACAAGGGGCGACTAAGGACATACCACTCATGACACTTCCCATCGCAAGGATAACGGTGAAAACTCGCTATGTGGAAGGAGAAATCAGAGCAGCAGTGATAGATGAACCAATCTACCCTCTGATATTGGGGTGTAGATACGTCTTCTTGGGGAATCCCGAGAAACCTGTGATCATGGCGACAGTGCAGACCAGGTCACAGAAGAAGGAGGAAGAAGGTGAACCTATAAATGCTCATCCAGAGGAGATGAGGAAGGCGCAGGCTGAGGATAGGACACTCCAGCCATGTTTTAAAAAATTACCCAAATGCCACACACCTCCGAGCAAGGGGGAATATTTCATGAAGAACAAACTCTTATACAGGAAGACAGGAACTAGATCCACTGGTCACGGACAGTTAGTTCTTCCCAAGATATATAGGGCAAATTTGATAAGGAGCTTACATGTTGGAAAAGATGGTGACCATGAGAAAGTCGGTACCATCTGCCAAAAGATTGCTCTAAAATACTATTGGCCCGACGTAAATGTCGATGTTGAAAACTTTGTAGAAGCATGTGGCGTATTTCATGAGGGAACACCCACAAAGGGAAAATATGTGCAGGACCTAGAAACGCCACGGGGCAACTTTAGGCCTGAAAGGAAAACTAATTATACTCGGGTAGACAAAGTGGAATGGGAGCCCCCTTTTCACACCCAGTCTTCACTTGAATGGATTAACATGGCTACTATGCGAAGAGTACAAAGAAGAAATTTTACCCAGGATAAGATGACAATCCCTCGGTCAGACTTATATAAACTGGAAGAACAGACAAGAGAGCGAAGATCTCTCATAAACAATCTTAAGTGGGGAGACAAACCCCAGAGAAAAATTGGTAGTGGTCGATTTGTGAGTGATGATTCTAGGAAGAAAAGTCCTCATTATAGAGCTTCTAAGGGACGGGACCCGATGGGTTCCATGAAAAATAAGTATGGTAAATTAAAGATCCAGATGTAACTCTATTAAGGACCTGGACAGATGAGAAGGCGGAAGAGACTGTTACCTCATCGTATCAATACGTGAACGAACTGACCACTCGTTTGAAAGCTGGATGGAAACTGGCAAATGATAATTTGAAACAAGCCAGGAAGAAACATGCAGCATACTTTAATAGGAAGGCAAAGGACAGGGAACTGGCAGTCGGAGAGAAGGTGCTGCTTTTACTACCCGGAAGCCAGAATAAATTACAAATTGGTTGGCAAGGTCCATATACGGTTCTAGAGAAGGTGTCTAGAACAAACTATAAAATTGACAAAAAGGGGAAGGAAAAAGTTTATCATGTAAACCTGTTAAAGAAGTATCTGGACAGACCACTCCAGGAAAGCACCCCCTTATTGACCTTAGCTATTGCAACCCAGATGCAAAAGGAACCACTCACCTCACATGAATACCCATTACATCCTTGTGAAACAGCAGCACAGGTAAAAGTCAGTAAGCACCTGACTAAAAACCAGAGGGAGAGAGTTCAAAAGGTTCTGGAGGAACATACAGATGTATTAACAGATAAACCAGGCCATACAAATTTGCTACAGTATGACATGAAACTGGTAGACTCAAACCCAATCTGTATGAGAGCCTATTCTATTCCGTTCGCGAAGGAGAAGGCATTAAAGGAAGAAATAGATTATTTATTGAAGGAGGGGATTATTTCGCACAGTGAATCATCTTTTAGTTCTAGTGTCGTTTTGTTGAGGAAACCGTCTGGGGAACACAGACTGTGCATAGATTACAGGAAACTGAATGCTGTCACAGAAGGACAAGTGGATCCATTACCAGACACAAAACAGCTATTTGCCAGACTGAACAAGGCAAAATACTTTTCAAAAGTGGATCTTAGTAAAGGCTATTACCAGATCCCAGTGAAGCCTGAAGTGAGACCTTATTTGGCTTTTAGCACTTCGGATGGACATTATGAATTCAATATGCTACCATTCGGACTGAAAAATGCTCCGAGTGTGTTTTCAAGGATGATGCGAAAATTGTTGGACCCCCTGAATAACCCATGTATCACAAATTTCATGGATGATATACTCGTCGCCACAGAGACATTTGAAGAACACATTGAAGCTCTGGAGATGTTGTTTGATAGACTTCGGGAGGCGAACTTAACTGCTAGGCCAACAAAATGTTGTATTGGATGCAAAGAGTTGGAATTCTTGGGACACACTGTATATCAGGGTAATATGACCCCTGATCCTAAGAACTTGGAAAAACTGCAGAGAGCACCTAGGCCGCAAACAAAAAAAAGACGTGCGATCATTTGTGTCGTTATGCGGATTTTATCAGAAATACATCAAGAATTTTAACGCTATTTGTGCTCCTCTGACTGATCTGACTCGCAAGGGACTTCCAGATAAAATTATTTGGACTGCACAATGTGAACTAGCGTTCCAAGAGTTAAAGGAAAAACTCACTAGCAAGCCTATTCTCAAACTGCCTGATTTGACACAGGACTTTGTCTTAAGAACCGATGCAAGTAATGTGGGACTCGGAGGGGCTTTGTTGCAAAGATCATCTTCACCTGATGGGGAACTGAAACCAGTCGCTTATGCAAGCCGTAAATTGAATAAGGCGGAACAAGGATACTCCACAAGCGAAAAAGAATGTTTAGCATTAATCTGGGCAATAAAGAAGTTTCAAATCTATCTGTATGGTAGGACTTTTGTGGTGGAGACGGATCATCAGCCTCTCGTGTTCTTGTCTCAGGCTAAGCATGAAAACGCAAGATTGCTGAGGTGGTCTTTATTGCTTCAACCTTATCAGTTCAGTATCCAATATATCCCAGGCAAATTGAATGTCGGTGCAGATTTCCTCAGTCGGCACCCCTGTGATCAAAATTAGAGTAGTGGCAGACGTGAGGAGTAATTTTACCTATGTGTATCGCTGGTTTTGGAACTTGCCATAGGCATGTTTTCAAGTGGGGAGATGTGTAGTGAAATTGACAGAGATACAACGGTAAAATACTCAAAAGATAACATTTAAGGATAAAAACATAATGCGTAGGCTGCTGATGTACATGATCGCCTAGACCGCGGGTCATCACCCTCCATAAAATTGACTTGCTAGACAGGAGGGGAACGGCGGATCAAAAGAAAAAAAAATATGACTGGAAAGGCTAAGGAGACGCAATGGGGGGGGGGGGGGGATGGAGGAAAGTAAAAATTCACGTCCCCCAAATTGACACGAGGTACGGAATTGGACGTTTTGCGATACCAAGCCTTGATTTGAATTGAGCGGCAGAACGCGGATGGTAGGAAAATTACAAAAATTTAAAAAGTAATTTTTCTTAATATTAATGTTAGGAATATAAAAATTAGCTGGCCGGATGGCCTATTCTGAGCAATGAAATAATATGATCTTAATTTTACAAACGGATAGATAATATTGAAGATAATGACAAAAGACAGTGTAGTTTACATCATCGACAGACTGCCTTGAATAAAAAGTGTCGTTATTTGCACACAAAACACGACCTTGGGGACGCAGGTGTTCAAAGTTACTTATTATGGAGGAGAGGGTTTTTGAGCGGTAGCTGTGTCTAAATATAACTTTTTACGACAAAATTTTAAGGGGAGAGAAAGGTTGCTTCAAAAATCAAGCACATTTTTTTTAGAAACACAAGTAGAGACGGACAGACTAACAGATAACCATCCATACTTGACTGAAGCATGACTGAAATGACTTTAGTGTAGAAATTTGAAATTTAAAGTACAACTAGGCAGTGATTGGCCACAGACAATCATATCATTAGCGCTCAGACGCGAAAGTGGGGTCATTCTTCAATAATTGTTCAGTGTTAGACACAGATTTTAAAGTGTGGTGTTTTCCCATATGAAAGACAGTGAATAAATTTAGGGACGCCATACTATAGCCAGCAGCTCAGCTGAGTTTTGCTAGCAATTCTGTGTTATGTATTCATAATCTGGTAAGATTGAAATTATTTCTTTATATATTTTGAATATTGTTTCATGTTCGAGTGATTTGATACTGCCATATCAAAATCTAGCCTTACAAACAAGTAGGGATTTGCTCTAGACCCCCCGCCCAAGTCAGGGTCTAGGGACCAACAAGGTACATAAACTACAGCAAGGATTATGCAAGATAGATCAAGCGTTGAAACAGGTTACCTATCTTCTTTTAGGGCCGACAACTAATAAATATTTTTCAGAATCTATGGTCTGGGAGGATCTGTCTGATGTAGGCCCACCATGGTAACTGTGCTGTTTGGTCAGAGAGATCTGACCTGTCTGTATGATGTGGTTGTTGTGTCAGTGTTGTGTCCAGACGTGGGTAGAGAATAGATTTTGACACATGGCCCATACTTTGATTGCAGAGCTGTGAGTTTCTATCGACAACAAAGCAGAGTCTATTCGGTGGGTGACTGTACTCGAGTGTATCTGTGCAGTTCTTGTGACAGAGACCACCATTATTGCCCGCCAGCACGGAGAGGTGGGACCGCAAGTTTTCAGCACCAGAGCTACAAAAAGATGAGTGAGCCTCTGGTCTGCTGGACATTCACCAACTATTGGTAGTGACTAATATCCCCGTAAAAATTCCCACCATTTTCTGGACATTGTGTAGTCAATATAGACAGGTGTGATGAGGCCACCCCAACAGCACAAACAGTAAATATCCTCCCAAAGAGATGACTACTCGAACATTTTTTTAATAAAACTAACTAGTCTAGTACTTAAATAGGTACGCTCTTGCATTTATTATGTAACATTCCATGCCTTTTTTTTTCAAAAATTTTCAATCCTTCTTTTAAAACAAGTTCTGGTCACATCAAACTTGATCCAGAACCAATAAATGTAATATAATTATATCAAAAACTTTATACACGTGAGTTAGTTCAGTGTATTTTAACACTTGTTAAGCATCGCGTTGGTAATGCAGTTAAGTTTGAGCTGTGGTCGTTTTGCGCTGGACTGCGCATGACTTGTCTTGCTTCTTTGTCGATCGGTTTCCGCCCACCACTAGTGGGAGTGAGCGATTTGGAATGGCGAAAGAGATGCCTCGTTGAAGAGGGGATCTCCGCTATTTTTGTTCTGTCAGGGATGTGTAGTCCTCTTAATGGATATTTCGTTTATTCGAGATAATACCTCTAGTGTTTCCCACATGTCGGGAGGCGTGATATTTCTGTGTATTTCATGAAAGCAAGGTAAATTGACTCTTTCATTAACTCTATTGATTTTGGGTCGTGAGCGATTTCGATTCATAGCCTGTCTGCGAAAGTCGTCGTCACGAGATGTTTTCCTAGCTCACATGTCGCTGCATTGTACTGCATCGGTTGATGCAGGTACCAAGGACCATTACTTGCTACTTTGTTAAATGAACTAGGTTTGGAAAACCTTTATTATCTAGAGGATATTTTTGAGGACATTATTTATACTTCGGCAGACGTGTCTGTCTTGCTGAAGTCAAACTAAGGAGAGTGAACTGATCTCATACATCTGGTTATCTCCTGGCTGTTATAGAAAAGGATGGAGTTTTTCACCTGACTACATTTACAGCACTTTGAAATATAACATGCATCTGACTCATCATTGTAATGCTGTCTACCGTTTATTGCTGTATTGAATGTTGCTGTGATAATGACTGTTTGATGTGCCTACACATTTGCGTAACCATTTTGTCACTGTGGCGTCCACAATAAATAATGAAGAAAAACGTCAACGGCTGTTTCAAGACTCATTGACTTTATACGTCGTGAGTTTACTGACGTCCTATGTGGATTGCCCTGTTATTGTTGCATGAACATTGTTTTGACTGAACACATCTACACACTACACAAAACCAGACATGCGGATGCCATCCATCATCATATGGCATCACGCATCATTTGGTGGCCATAAGCTGGTTTGATTCTGGTACCAGCAAACACGGGGTCCCTTACCCACTTCATTTTCAACAAGAATTCATCAGCATCCTTCAAGAAATTAACATTCTTCAATACAGTCAACATCTTCAAAATTTTCAAAGTACTCGGCGTTGCCCGGTAAAAGTCAAATTTCAATTTTTTGACGGAACAAGAATTTGACAGTACCCGGCGTTGTTACATGTTGCCGGATAACTCGGACTGCTGTTATCTTTTACGCAAGTCAAGCAAGTTGCTGCTGTCAAGGTTCCAGTGCTGTCGTTTTTTGAGAAGGTCAAGTGCCGGTTGAAACGGGTTGTTTTCTGAAGAAGGCCAAGTACCGATTTCCATCAACTTACTTTTGGATTAGAAGGTCAAGTGCCGAAACAACTCAACACACAGTATGTCAGAAGCTCTTGTACCATCGTGTTAGCAGTGGAAGCAGTTCAGATGTGCCATCATCGTTGGAGCTTCGCTCTTTAGGACGTTGATTGACATCCGTTTTTCTGCTGTTCTACGATTGGAAGCCTATAAGTTAAGTGGCCTGTTTGTATGTAAACTGTGCCCTTATACTTCTGCTGAGTCTTCTGTGTATCATCTCATTCTATATGTTATATGTTTATATGTTATTTGTATATTTATATGTTTATATTTCAGCGGGTTCTCGGTTGGGTGGTGTCTCCGTTAGATTATGCCACGTCATAGAGGTCGTCTATTGTGAGCGTTTTCTGTAAGGTTTGCAAATTTCCAATACTGGAATTTGCTAAGCGACTTCTGTTGCTATTTATGTTAGCTGTGATGACATGTTTTAATATTGTTTTCGTTATTATTTCGCATTCTTTAGTTTTTGTTTTGATTTGTTTGTGTTTGTTAGCCTACTCTTGTCTATAATTTAGTTTCATACAACATTTTTGTTTATACACTGTGGTGTCATGTATTTTGTTTAATTCTATCGCAGATATCGTCACATTTTTTGTGATATTTCATTAATTTCTGCTTTATTTTTAGTTGATTTCTGCGAAAGTTTTTGTATTGTTGCTGATCTTTGTTATTGTTTACATTGTTATTGTTTTACATTGTTTGTATTGTTTACATTTTCAATGTTTACATTCTGCATGTGTTTACATAGTCATTGTTTACAGTTATAGTAATTAGTTAATGGGCTATGCTAATGCACTGTTACTACTATACTGATGATAAATGAATGATGAATAGTGTCGTGCACTATTGAATGAGAAGTGCACTTATGATCAAGAATTGAGTGCTGATATTTCATATACAAGTTCTTTGATTGGAGACTTGTTTCCCACAGAGACTGGGATAATATAATGTGATGTGAATATACAAGTGCTTAATTAAGACTTGTTACACTTAGGTTTGAAATAAATTAGTTAATTATTTCAGGTTTTGGACTCATATGTTAGACAACATGTCTACATTTGAGCACTTTATTGAGCAGGGTAAATTGCTTGGGAAGACTGGTGATAAGTTAGAAGAATTTGCAACTGCTCGATATGATAAAGCAATGGAAGCTGAACAAAAGAAACTGCAGATGCAGGTGGATGAAAAAAGATTCCAAATGGAAATGGAAAAACAAAAAAGGGAATCAGAAGCTGAGGAGAGAAAACTCCAGCTACAGCTAGAAGCTGAAAGACTTCAAAAAGAGGCTGAGAATAAAAGACTTGAAAAAGAGGCTGAGAATAAAAGACTTGAAAAAGAGGCTGAGAATAAAAGACTTGAAAAAGAGGCTGAGAATAAAAGACTTGAAAAAAGAGGCTGAAAATAAAAGACTTGAAAAAGAAGCTGAAAATGAAAGACTTCAAAAAGAGGCTCAGGCTGAGGAAAGAAGATTACAGAGAGAGTCTGATGAGAGGAAAGAGAAAGCAAAAATGGAACATGAAGAAAAGGTCTTAGCTTTAGAGTTGGAAAAATTGAAATTGACAAGCATGAGTAATGGTAATGATTCAAACAAGGGTTCATCTTCTGGTAAGGCTAATAATGATACTTTTAAGATTAAGTTACCAACATTTAGTCCTTCCAGCGATGACATAATGTTCTATCTGGACAGATTTGAACAAGCATGTACAGCTCATAACATAGACAAAGCAAAATATGTTTATCAGTTATCAGGGATACTGACAGGTAAAGCTCTAAGTATATTAAATATGGTGGATGAACGTGACAAGAACAATTATGAGGTTGTCAGGGCCGCTTTGTTAAAGAAATATCAGCTTAACGAAGACGGCTATCGTCTACAATTTAAAAACATGTTACCTGAAAATGGAGTTGAATTCTCCGAGTTTATTGCAAGAATACGCATTACTTTCTCACGATGGGTTGAACTATCTAAGACGGGAAAAAACTTATGAAGGACTTATGGACTTAATACTTAGAGACAAAGTCATGTCGTCTGTCAATGAGTCTTTCCTTGCTTTCCTTCATGAACGTAAACCTAAAACAATAAAAGAAATGGAAGATTTCTGTTGCCAATACGTAACTGCGCACCCACACATAACCATGGGTAACTCTAAGGTGAAAGAAGGTTTACCAGTTGCTTCGGCAGCTCCGTATGGTCAAAACTTTGCTCGTAGATCCCAACAAAATTTTGATAGAAAGAGTAGCGGTAATTTCTGTCAAAATCATGGAAATCAATTTCATGGTGATTCTTCTTCGAAGAATTGGAGACAACCTGATAGTACTCGTTACTATCACCCTAATAATTATAAGCATTTCAAAAGAGGATATGGTAATAGAGGTTATTCCTGCCGAAGACCTCAAAACCAAACAAATAGATGTTCGCATCAATGTGAACATGATAGTAATCGTGGAAACTGGAATTCGAACCAGTATAACAATTACAATAGAGACAATAATAACTGCAGAGATAATAATAACTCTGATAACTTCAGAGGTAATAATAGTCGGGGTAGATCTCAACACAAAAAAAAGAGATACCAGCAGGCTAATGCTGTACAACAGGAAACTGAGGGAGCCTGTAATCATGTTGTTGATAGTAAAAACTTTGACGCTGTCACTAGTTCTGCTTTTGACTTTGAGAGAGCAAACAAATGCCCCCAATGCAGTACTTTATTCGAACCGGGTACCATAACTACTTTGAGTTGTGGTCACCCACTTCCCGCTCTTCCTGCTGCTGTTGCGCATGACGGGAGGGGTTCTTTAATTCTACATAAGGGTCTTGTTAATGATACCCCGGTCTCACTACTTTTCGATTCCGGATGCACCACTATTGGTGTTAGACAATCGCTTGTAGATCCATCTTGTGCTACAGGAAGGGTTATTAAATGTGTCACATTTGGCGGCACTCTAGAAAAATATCCTACTGCTGTAATTCGCATTGCCACTCCTTTCTTTACTGGAGATGTGCATGCTTGTCTCTTACCTAATCCTATTGCGGACCTTATTATTGGTCGTATTCACGGAGTTAGGGAGTGTACCCCACAGCAGATTGCTGCTTGGGAAGATAATAACATGCAAGCTACAAATGCAGTAGTTACAAGAGCACAAGCTCTACAAACACCCGAAACTTCACTGAATAGTGATAATGAAGTTGATAGCCAAGATAGTCACTTAGTAATCACTCGTGACTCTTTCATAAAATTGCAAGAAGAAGATTCTTCTTTAAAAAAATTCTTCGTTCTTGCGAAGAAAGGTGATCCGAATCAGGATACAAATAGAAAATCTTGGATTGCAATGAGAAACGGCGTACTTGTACGTATGGTACAAGATTCGGCTACGTCGGCACATTCGCAAATTCTTGTTCCCAAGAGCATGAGAGTCCAAATATTGCAACATGCTCATGACTCGCAATGTGCTGGACATATGGGTTTTGCCCGTACGAAGTCGAGAGTCCTTGCGGCTTTCTTTTGGCCTTTTGTCAATAAGGACATTCGTATTTACTGCCGATCATGCAAGGTATGTCAGGAGGTCAAATCTAGAGGACCACGACATGCTGCGCCTATCCAGGCTGCTGACATTCCTATTCGGCCGTTTCAGAAAATGGCCATAGATATTATTGGCCCTTTTAAGGTCAAGTCGGCCAGAGGACATCAGTTTATCCTTACATGTGTCGATATGTGCACACGTTGGCCAGAGGCTATTCCTCTTAAGAGCATATCTACTACAGATATCGCAGATGCTCTTTGGTTGATATTTTCTCGCTTGGGGTTCCCCAGAGAAATATTGTCAGACCATGGCACTCAACTCATATCTGACACTATGTCACAGGTAATGTCTACCTTACATATTGAACGATCTCTCAGTAGTATCTACCATCCTATGTCTAATGGGTTAGTTGAGCGTCTGAATAGAACGCTCAAGACTTTGCTTGGTAAGATAACTGAAGATCATCCTCAAGATTGGGACAGGGTTTTACCCGCGGCTCTCTTTGCCTATAGAGAAGTCCCTAATGAACACACAGGATTTTCTCCCTTCGAACTTGTCTTTGGCGCGCGTCCACGCGGCCCTATGTCTTTATTACACGATCTCATCACTGCCGATGATATTAGCGATGAAACTCAATCCTCATATGAGTATGTCATTGCTCTTAGACAAAAGATCATTGAGGCATGTAAGCTAGCAACTGCTTCATCAGAAATTGCTAAAGAGAAGGCAAGGCAGTTTGCTAACAAGAATAGATGTCTACGACAACTTTGTCCAGGTGACAAAGCATTCGTCCTACTCCCCAGTAGGGAAAATAGACTTCTTATTGCATGGAAAGGTCCGTATGCAATAGTCTCTCGGATTTCCGATGTTGACTATGTGGTCGATATTGATGGAAAGCATAAAACTTTCCACATAAACATGCTTTCGGAATTTCACGAACGTCCGTACTATTTGCTGCCTATTTTCCAGGCAACGGATGATGCTCCTGCACCTCACGGTCATTATTCATCCCTGTCTGTCATTCAGGATGAGGAAGCTACCTTCTCTGATGTCAACCTTCCCCTTCCAGTGGTTCCATTACATTCCACGGAATCTTGGAAAAACGTTTCTGTTTCTCCTAATCTTTCTGGTGACGAACATCGACAAGTCTCGTCGATGTTACAAACATTTCAGGATGTTCTCACTGACATTCCTGGACACACAGATGTCATAGAACATGACATAATTCTTACCGACAATAATCCAATTAGGGTTAGGCCGTATCCTATTCCTATACACTTTCAGTCGCAAGTGGAAAAGGAATTGGATGAAATGATTCAATTAAATATAATTGAACCATCGACTGCACCATATTCTTCTTCCATGGTTATTGTCCGGAAGAAGGATAAGAACATACGAATTTGCGTTGATTATCGCAAATTGAATCAGGTCACAAAGTTCGACGCTGAACCGATGCCTTTGTTAGAAGATCTACTGATTAGACTTTCTAATTCTAGATTCTTCACTAAACTTGACTTGTCTAAAGGTTATTGGCAAGTGCCTTTAGCAGAGCATGCCAAACCTCTTACTGCTTTTTCTACACCTAGGGGTCTATTTCAATGGAATGTTATGCCTTTTGGTCTCATTAACGCCCCTGCCACTTTCGTTCGCATGATGCGTCGAATTCTGTCACATCGTTCGGATGTCATCGCATACTTAGATGACATCTGTCTCTTCAGTGATACCTGGGAAGATCACTATTTAGGGTTATATGACTTACTGTCCACTCTACGTGAGAATAATTTGACAGCAAAAACCTTCTAAAGCTTTTGTTGGTTTTGGTGAAATCTCTTTCCTGGGTCATCGTGTTGGTCATGGTCTCTTGAAGACAGAAGACCACAATACTTCCAAAATACTGAACATCTCTGTTCCTAAAACGAAGAAACAAGTTAGGAGTCCTCTTAGGTTTAATTCAATTTTATGGGAGATTTATTCCAAATTTATCTTCGATCATGGCACCTCTCTCAACATTGTTGAAGAAAGGTTCGCCTAATCTGGTCCGTTGGTCTGAAGAATGCCAATCTTCACTAGACCAAATCAAGAATATATTTTCTTCTCCTCCCATCTTAAGATTGCCTACTCTTGATAGGACTTTTGTTCTTCGGAGTGATGCTTCATCCACTGGGATTGGAGCAGCACTGATGCAAGAATATGCAAATACTCTGCATCCTGTTATGTACATTTCTAGAAAACTAAATGCGGCAGAGAGGAACTACTCGGTTTTAGACCGTGAGTTGTTAGCGATGGTTTGGTCAATTCTAAAGCTACAAAGATTCCTCCTGGGCGCACATTTCATTCTAGAGACTGATCAGAAAGCTCTTACAGCTATTCAGACTAAGAATTGAAGAGTTCGAGATCCACTCGATATGCTATAGCTCTTCAACCTTTTCACTTCACGGTACGAGCTATCCGTGGTGCGGATAATGTGATGGCTGACATTTTGTCTAGATGCCCACATGACTCCAACTAATACTTCTGTCCTATAATTCTATATATTACAGAGTCATAACACACCTATATTTCTACAATAGATTAGCACATCTGTACTTACTTTATATGTACACACTATCGTGCTTTGTTGTCATCTTCTTCTGTTCGTTTTTTAAGATGATAGAGGAGGACTGAGTAGTTAATATAAGGGACGTTAGTTTACTAAACAGCCACAATTATTAATAATGTATTGTACCTTATGAAGCATATTAGTTATTAATTAGCATTATATTGCTTGTACTTTCTCAGAATGTCATTGTTGAGCTGAGGACTTACCTTACGAGTTCTAGAGTGTGTACTTACCCTCGGAATACCAGAGCATATGTCCTGGATCGTCATGTAGTTTAACTTTACTATGTACTTATGTCATTACATGTCAAAGAATGTACTATTTAAATTTTCCTATCAGATTTGTACATCCATTTTTAAAGACAATATTAGAGTATGCTGTTTAATGATGATTATAGTAACTTGCATACGTATATTGTGTTTACATGCTAACGTGATGTGTGTTGGTGACACCTCCCCGATGTGAATATTTTTTGAGACATATTTATTTTTCTGTTGAGGTATATCCTCACCAGACACTCTATAATTAGCCTATTGTTTGGCAATTTAGTTAATTATCAGCGCATAATTCGTGCGTTTTGAGCCGCTTATCGCTTGCTCTTTGATATTGAAAAAAAAAAATATGTTCCACATTTTTTTTTTATCGGGAGGAGGTGGTGATATGTTGCGTGATAAATTCTCGCAACATCGTTTTATTTCAATATCTGTTTTATAACGCAAGGGCAACAACTGCTTGGAATTTATAGTCACTTTTCTCGGTAAGCATTTGTCTTCTCGCGTTGGTATCGAATGCAGTTAAGTTTGAGCTGTGGTCGTTTTGCGCTGGACTGCGCATGACTTGTCTTGCTTCTTTGTCGATCGGTTTCCGCCCACCACTAGTGGGAGTGAGCGATTTGGAATGGCGAAAGAGATGCCTCGTTGAAGAGGGGATCTCCGCTATTTTTTGTTCTGTCAGGGATGTGTAGTCCTCTTAATGGATATTTCGTGTATTCGAGATAATACCTCTAGTGTTTCCCACATGTCGGGAGGCGTGATATTTCTGTGTATTTCATGAAAGCAAGGTAAATTGACTCTTTCATTAACTCTATTGATTTTGGGTCGTGAGCGATTTCGATTCATAGCCTGTCTGCGAAAGTCGTCGTCACGAGATGTTTTCCTAGCTCACATGTCGCTGCATTGTACTGCATCGGTTGATGCAGGTACCAAGGACCATTACTTGCTACTTTGTTAAATGAACTAGGTTTGGAAAACCTTTATTATCTAGAGGATATTTTTGAGGACATTATTTACACTTCGGCAGACGTGTCTGTCTTGCTGAAGTCAAACTAAGGAGAGTGAACTGATCTCATACATCTGGTTATCTCCTGGCTGTTATAGAAAAGGATGGAGTTGTTCACCTGACTACATTTACAGCACTTTGAAATATAACATGCATCTGACTCATCATTGTAATGCTGTCTACCGTTTATTGCTGTATTGAATGTTGCTGTGATAATGACTGTTTGATGTGCCTACACATTTGCGTAACCATTTTGTCACTGTGGCGTCCACAATAAATAATGAAGAAAAACGTCAACGGCTGTTTCAAGACTCATTGACTGTATACGTCGTGAGTTTACTGACGTCCTATGTGGATTGCCCTGTTATTGTTGCATGAACATTGTTTTGACTGAACACATCTACACACTACACAAAACCAGACATGCGGATACCATCCATCATCATATGGCATCACGCATCAGTGAGGTCGTAGTGGTAGCAAGAAAGGCCTTCTGATAATTCTCAACTACATTTTATCTCAGGAGCCTTCACAGCTGGCCTCATACAATTTACATGTAGTACCATCATCATCATACAATACCATCAAAACCACTACAGAAACAACAGCAAATGGATTGATTTGCCGTTGCCCTAAAGACGCCAATAGGCGTGATGGGAAACAATGGTAAAGAAAACCTATGTGCTGTTGCCCTAAGACGCCACTAGGCGTAATGGCCACTGACTGCTTTGACGGTCGGTGGCTAAGGACGGAAGAAGAAGAAGAATATTGTTATGTTCTTATGATAGGAGTATATGAGACGAGGACTGGTTGGTGATATATCAGGTTGGAGTTATAGGAGACAATAGATTGGAGTTAGATGCGACAATAGATTGAGTCCTGACAAGGACTGTTTTGGTTATATTGGAGTTGGTCTTATCAACCTATTTCTAGTGTGAGTGAAATGAGCGTGTCTCCGATGTATGCATGTGGGATGAATGACAACATGGCTCAGTATGATTTAGCAATAGCGAGACAAGACAGGTGTCTACTTGCAAAACATTCTTTCTGATAAACTAATACATGGATACATTCAATAATATAGATTCAATACATGAATACATTTTATACATGAATACATCCCATAATATAAATCAATACATGAATAAATCCAATAATATGTACACCTAGGTGTGATACAACAATGTCCTTCCCCCTATACTATATCACGCCCTCTCTGACAATAGCTGGTAACATATATCCTAACAATATTGTTATGTTCTTATGATAGGAGTATATGAGACGAGGACTGGTTGGTGATATATCAGGTTGGAGTTATAGGAGACAATAGATTGGAGTTAGATGCGACAATAGATTGAGTCCTGACAAGGACTGTTTTGGTTATATTGGAGTTGGTCTTATCTGAGACAATAGATTGAGTTATAGGAGACAATAGATTGAGTCCTAACAAGGACTGTTTTGGTTATATTGCAGTTGGTCTTATCTGAGACAATAGATTGAGTTATAGGAGACAATAGATTGAGTCCTAACAAGGACTGTTTTGGTTATATTGCAGTTTGGAATTATCAGAGACAATAGACTGAAGTTATAGACTGACAATAGATTGAAGTATAGGAGACAATAGGTTGAAGTATGAGTCCTATTAGTCTTCGTCTATTCAATCCTAATAGGAAATACAATCATTATACTTAATTCCCCCCAAGATACAATCAGTAACCTGATAGGTAGTATAAATGACACACAACAAATACCAACGGTTATCGTAAAAATATTTACCCTCCTAAGATTTTAAACTGGCCAGGTTTTGACGCGACTTAGTGAAGTAGGTTGCAGGTCGATGCCCACAGGTAAGTTACCATAAATCAAGGTGACAGCTTCTCCCTCTTCAGTCTGTATCTCTGGCGTCAAGTTCGGGGTTGCGTGGTTAGCATAAAATCCGCCCGATTATATAGTCAAGTAACTACTTGAGGAAAGCTTTCGGTTGGTTCCTGGCGGAGCAAGTTGATTGGTTTCCTCCGGTTTTGTACCTGGTCTCATACAGCCTAATTTTATTCAGTTTCCATCGGCCATCTTGCGTGAACAAGATGGCCGTTAATTTATTCTGTCTCAGAGACTGGTGAACGTTGATCGTTGATTGGTTGAAGCAAATCTGTATCTCGACATAGTGATTAACAAAGTAGTGGGTTACACTTCGTTTCACACAGTGCTCCAACTTTGGTTCATGCTTTGCATCTCAGCCTCCACTGTTCTCCATCAGGGTTACAAAACGTATTGTGTGTTTGTTAACGACGCAGTTATTCAAGCAGCCGTAGAGTGAATAGAGAACTTGGAGATGAACAGGACACACGTTCAAGAAGTACCCAAACTCCCACTTTAATTAAACGTGTCTTTGACCGGAACACACACGGAGAATGAAAAGTTGGGAGAACCTGTATGAGAACCGTAAATGAAGACACCACAGGCCATCTATCAATACGTCACTATTCCAGGAGAAGAAAAAAAATGGTTAGTTACTATTATTATTTTTACTATTACTCACTGAAGCCCAGAAGAATATCATTCTTACCGTATTTCATTATATGCAAGGTACTTCCTGTATACTTGTCTATTTTTCAATGTTCATTTCTCTGTACAAGAAATAACATATTTATTTTAGTGTTGATTTGGGATATACAAATGGCTTCTTTTTGTAACATATTTTTAGTTATAATTTTTCTGTTTAAATTATGATAGGGGTTGATCATGAGGCATTTTTTGTGTCACTATGGAACATAAATTTACGAGAAAGTGCCTACTAAGCTGCTATTTGCTTCACAAACACTGAATCATATCACGCTGCAAAAGACCAGCGGAAAGCGGATTTGAAAATAAAAATCCCCATTTGTTGGAATTCACTAGCACCATGTGTACCATAATCACGCTCAATCCCAGGGAATGGCTTGTCACCCATTTATCTCCGCGCGCGTGAAAGCCCTATACGTGAGTGAAATTAAAAGACAACTCAACGGGTATAGTGCCCGTGGTTGTGATACAGACTTTGAGAACACCCCTGGCAATTGATCTTCCGACAGCTTCCGGTATGGGTTCAGATTATTCTCCTAACTACAAGTGTCTTTTATGCGACTTTGAAAATCACGGAACAAGCCAATCACTTGTCGATACTTGCAACTCTTTTGTTGAGCACATTTCGGAATAAAAGTGCCATGGGGCCTGTGAACATCAAAATAAAGCCCTGATTAACATTGGGGGCCTGTGAACATCAAAATACAACCCTGATTAACATTGGGGCCTGTGAACATCAAAATACAGCCCTGATTAACATTAAACGTTTTTGTCTAACTTCAAGCCCCACTTACATTTCTTTGGTGTTTTCCCTATGTTCTAGATTGGTGATTCTGTCAATCCATTTTAGTACCTCAATAACGGTATTGGTGATTCTGTCAATCCATTATAGGACCTCAGTAACGGTATTGGTGATTCTGTCATTCCATTTTAGCCCTTCCATAACGCGAGGACACCCATTAACGAACGATTGTAACTTATTTGTAACCCAGATGAATGACAGGCTATTATGCCGTACAATGTTATGCATCATAACATATTTTAAAACCGCTGAAAAGAAAAGATTCACAGAAAAAAACAACAGCAAAACCGAAACACACCCCCCCCCCCCCCCCCCCCCCCCCCCAAAAAAAAAAAAAAAAAAATTACCAGCAACACTTCACCACAACACTAATTATTTATGCTGGCGTTCGTGGTATGGAGACGTGGAATATACTTGAACGATGTTTAGTAAAGCTACTGTATTTTGTTTTCTAACATGTTGATAATTCCTTTTAATTGCCTTAAAGCTCAAATATAGATCTATTTTTACTTCTAGGGATGTCGGGCTCTCTCAAGGAGTAAATAAAAAAAAAAGGCAAAAATGCCGAATACTTTTGGTTTGGTTTTGCTTTGAAGGACTATCTTCATTGCACACGGACAACTTAGTCAATGCTCCGATCTCCTCGCTTAGATCACACAAGGAGGATCTCAGCACAGTGCACGAACTCCGTAGCACCAGTGAGATTCCCAGTGTATGTATATAGGAATTACACATTCTATAAATATTTTTATGGTGGGTAGGTTTCTAATTTTTAAATGTTTGCCAGGGCCGCTGCCGCATGGCCTACTCTGTACGATTTCCAACTGCCGATGAATTTTTAACATGCGCAACTTACAAACAGTACCTCCCATTTTTTTCATCCTTATCCGAGAAGGCTAGACATCCGATCTCACTACCCAGGAGACCAGTGTTTGACATCATTAGGATCACTGGTTCTGAAAAGAAATGTCCATAAATAATATTCCCTCTACTGGGAATCGAACCCAGTACCTTAATAATTCGAGGAGGACGCCATACCTCTTAGCCACTCCTGCCAATTACTTATACCTCTTAGCCATACCTGCCAATTACTTAACAGTTACATCATAACGCTAAGGCTTACATATCGACACATTAATAGTCTTTTTCATGAAAGTTTATAGCCTATGAATGAATCCTATGAACGTTTCGGGAAATTACGGAAACGCCGCGTATTGTACCTTGAAAGCTAAACTGAACCTTCATTAAAAGCACACACATGACGTTCGATATTTTCGTGATTGTTCAGTGTGTTAGAAATATTGGGACTATGCAGCGTTTCCTCTACAGCAATGTTTTAAAATTGACTTAATGAAATCTGGGAGAAAGAGGAAGTGACCGTGTACTTGACAGAAGGTTATATGGCCACGTTGCCAAAGAAGGAAGATTTGAAGGAGACCAGAAATGCCAGAAGGATGACGCTTTATCCATTGCCAGGATAAATGTTGACAGGATTATCGTTGAGAGATTGGAAGAGACAATGGACAGATAACTGAGAGAAAAGTGGGCGGGGTTTTGATGGGGTTTCTGTCATTAGGACATGCAGCAGGAAGGGCAAATCAAAATTCACTCCAATGTAAAATCAGTGGTTTCATGTATTTTAAATTTAGCACAACGAGTTGTGGTTCATAAACTAATGCGATGCGTTTTTAATGGCGGCTAGTATAGTTTGTATTTTTATCCTGAGGCCATCTTGCGTATCGATTCTACGTGTGCTCTTGTCTGGAGCAACTAGGCTGTCATTTATGTGTTATTTGTTGGGCATTCTTGCGTCTACAGTATGCCCCCCCCACCCCTTTTCGTGACCCTTGCAGCTGCTTCTTAAAGATGGGCTTTATCGATACTTCCGTGTCTGAATTTTTCTCGACTACTTCTGATCTCTGTGAAAAAAGACTCGGTGAAGCGATTACGGACGTTGCATTCAAGGCCAGTTTAACCATTAGGCCAACTAGGCCATAGCCTAGATTGGCTAAATTGTGTATTAGTATACCGTAAAACAGTTAATTAATGTTTAATTTTCTGTCGCCCTTTATCACCATTTTAAATACGTTGGTAGACTCTGCATATACTTGTACTAATATATTTATGTGCATGCGTAATGTGCGCGTGTGCGCGCGTGCGTATAAGTATATACTCGTACCATTATCGTTTTCATGTTTGCACTTTACAGAGCATGGAGCTACCCCTGCAACAATTACCCCCCATCCCCAGCAGGAAGTCAGCACCAAGCAGTCGTACGTACTAGCAGTGGGCGGTGTCTGTAGCAATTTGTTTTACATATGAGGATACCAATCTCTTGCACAACCTCATATTACTCAAGGCGCACGACAAGATGTACGGACCAGTAGTCCTATTCTTTGTCTGTCTTAGCTTGACCCCCGAGAACTACACGGTATATATATATATATATATATATATATATATATATATATATATATATATATATATATATATATATATATATATATATATATATATATATATATATATATCATCATCATCATCATCATCATCAAGTACCATGCCTAATGCCGTAGGAGATCATGTCTCTCCACAACTTCCTGTCTCCAGTACAATTTACCAATTCCGATGTTGACCTTTCCACGCCACGATGTCAAACTGTCCAGTATTTGCTCTCTTTGTCTTCCCCTATCTCTTTGTTCCTTCAATCTAACCCGTTGTTACGATATATTCCAGCTGTCCTCTTCTCATAACATGACCCAAAAAATGGGGTTGATTCTTTCAGACTTGTGAAATAAGTTTCCGTAGTGCATTGGCCTCTTTCTGGACATCGTCACTACCGGTTCTCTTTTTGGCTGTCCACGTTATTTTTAACATTCTTCTGTAACACCACATCTGTGTTGCTTCTAGTGCCTTCCCTACTTGTTTCCTAATTGTTCATGACTCACTCCCATATGTCAGGATTGATTCCATATAACACTGAAGAACTCTCTTTCTTATATATGACTAGGCGCACAAAATACGCGGTTTACCAAATACCTTAGTACGGTGCTGGCTGTATATGCTTGTTATTATTATGGTTGAGAGGAGTGAATGAGAAACTGAAGAGGTAGATGAAAAGACACACACAGTTCATGCGACAGGAGAATGTACAAAGCGTCTCAAATAAAAATAAATGAAGAAGAGACTATACACTATTTAAGTGGCTCTGGTTCAGGATTGCCTATACTTTTCAGGAAATATTTAAAAAACAAATAAGTGACATTTTGATCACGTGCAGGTAATTACGTAACCTTTATAAGTAACAACAACTGTATATATCCTTTAATTAGGTATAATAAATATGATACTATAAAGTCTTTTTTTGTTGAGACACTCTGTTGTGAAGATAGATTGTATATTGACTCAAGATTTTATATTGACTCAAGATTTTTTATTGATCCTAGATTTTATATTGATCCTAGATTTTATGTTGACCCAAGATTTTATATTGACCCAAAATTTTATATTGACCCAGTAGCTATCCCCGTTATCATTATCATTTCCGTTGTGATCCCTATGGAGCATGGAGCTACTGGTCTCCAAGACAACCTGCATCAAAGTATTAATGTGCTCTTGTAGCCGTGGTATATTTTGCAATTTGTTTCACACAGTGAGGTTGGCACCCCGCTAGAAAACCTCTTTATAATTTCCTCCTACGACATGCATAAAAAAAGCCGTAAACCTATTGTGTCTTTGTCTCCCCAGAGTCCCCCGGGAACTTCACGGGTAAACCAAAAGTTATTTTTATTATTTTATTATTTTAACATATTTTATTTTTTTTATTTTGTAATGGGATGGACAGCCAGGGCCCATTCAATACTGATTACTGGGAAACTTCCATTGTGCATCTCTATATCCACCTGTCTTGCAGGATTCTTTAACACGATCTCAACTGACCTAGATTTACAAGCCCCCAGAGATAAAATCTTTCAACCAGGACTTTAAATGTTTTCCATTCTTATCTCTCATGTTCAGTTCACGTCTTTCTACACGGAAACGCCATTTCTGTTCTTGTCTGCTCCCGTCTATTCCCTCCGTACATGTCGTTTCAGTGCGTCATTAGCGTCAGCCTGAGATGGCAAGTGAGTCCGTGTTTGCATGAATGGCAGAACTTAATGTGTCAGATTTAAAATTTGATTTAAATTTGGGCTTTCTGTTTCTAGACGCTAAGAGCAGTTAGCACGGCAATCAACAGATCTTCTGCTGGCCAACTCTCCGTGGGGGCAATTGAGATGGAGGTGGGGAGTGTTAGAAGATGCGGAAAGGTCATTAGGCCCAAAAGGCATTGTCACGTGCATTCTGTGCACTACCACTGGATGAGATTGAGGATATAAGAAGTACTGACACTGATAAATCCAAGAAGACGAGACAATGCATTAATTACTTTATACATCTATTTGTTCATCTATTCGTAAGTGCATACACTCCGACGTACAAATATGTACACGTTTATACATTTGTGCCTATATATATATATATATATATATATATATATATATATATATATATATATATATATATATATATATATATAATAGAAAATAGAAATAATAGACAATAGAAATGGCAGACAGAGGGCTACAGATCATAGACCAAAGCAGACTCCTGGGAAAGTTCAAACAGTGGTGCCTCCAGTTCATGTTGATACCGAAGTTGCTGTGTCCACTGCTTATATATGAAATAAGCACAAGTACAGTGGAAGCTATAGAGCAGAAGGTCAACAAGTTCATGAGAAAGTGGCTAGGGGTACCACCAGGTCTGTCAGATGTAGCACTGTACTGCAAAAAGTCAAAACTTCTGCTTCCTTTCAAGTCAGTTGTTGAAGAGTACAAAGTTGGAAAGGCAAGGCTTGCAATGATGCTACGCGAGTCAGCTGATGACGTGGTTAAGTCCATTCAGCCCACACTGAAAACGGGAAGGAAGTGGAGAGTGGAAGAAGCTGTTGATGCTGCCCAAGAGTCACTCAAACTGAGGGAGGTAATCGGATACACACAAACGAATAGACGGGGATTTGGTCATGGAGACATCCGCTGGTGGTCCAAGGCATCAAGTAGGGAGTGTATGACCTGCTGCCGTCCACCAACCTTGTGAAATGGGGAAAGTCGGATGATGAGCAATGCCCCCTGTGCCAGGGGAGGCAGACACTCGAACACGTGCTCTCAGCGTGTAAGGTGTCATTAGGGCAAGGGCGATACACTTGGCGCCATAACAAAGTGCTAAATGAGCTTGCTGCGACAATAGATCTGGCAAGGATGAAGGCGAATAGCAAACCCGGGCCGAGCACCGCAAATACATACTTTCTGAGGGCAGGAAAGTCAGCACACCCCAAACCGAGTAAACCTGGTAGCGGTTTACCATCTCTTCTTGACTGTGCAAACGACTGGGAGATTGCGGTAGACCTACCTGGACGAGGGGCATATCCAGAGAGTATCAGAAAATCGCGGAGACGGCCGGATGTAGTGCTTCATTCTTCAGCAACCCTTCAGATCATACTGACTGAACTGACCGTGCCATTTGAATCCAGATTAGGCGAGCAACATTCGTTCAAAGCGGCCAAGTATAGTGATCTGGCCGCGGATCTGAGACACAATGGGTTCACTGCAAGGGTCATGGCTGTTGAAGTGGGCGCAAGAGGGCTTGTGGCTGCATCAGTGTATGATCTATTGAAACTGTTGGGGCTGAAGGGACAGTGGAGAACAAGGGCACTGAAAAGGCTTAATGAAACTGCCGAAAAGGCATCAGACTGGCTGTGGAACAACCGCAATGGCCAATGGAAATCGTGACAATAAACGCTGTGGTACAGAAAACACCAGGAATTTTTCTAAGTCCACAATACGCGTACTAGTGAAAGGGCTGTGGCTGAGAGGCGACAGGCGATGTATACTATAAGGGGTGTCAGGAAGAATTTCAGTGGCGAGCGCGCAGTGTCAAGTCTCGTCGGCTTCGCACAGGTGACTCAGTGTGTCCGTAGTTGTGATGTGCTACGGAGCGAACGGAATAATTTGTCTTCTCTTTGTTACTTTCACAATTGCCTCCACGGCTGGCGGAGTTGTGGATTAAAGTTTGTGGTGTGTTTTGATGTTAAGAAGAATGGTGTGCATATAGTTGTACTTGAGTGAGGTCAACTGTGAAGGTCTCTGAGGTAAACAATGAACAACTGTATTACAGAGTACCTTCCTTGTTACCACATTACGATCTCACTCTAAGTTATATTCTTTTTTGACTAGCGTGACTGAAAGCTACATAAAGTGTCTAGGGTATTGTAAGAGTGTTGTTAAAGAATCTCAATACAAAAACATATACAAACATACACTAATTACTATGATAAACTCAACTAACTCCAGCTGTTAAATTTTATATTTAAAATATCTTTTGTTAAACTTTATTGGTCCTGAGCCTAAAGTTGTTTTGGTCAGGACTATAGTTCAAAGAGAATCAATTTAGATGGATAGGTATATTTACAAATATATATAAAGATATTTACATACAACAGACAATATGTCCATAGTACATTGTTACAAATTTTCAAGTTGATATTAATTACTCTATTTAACTACTGGTACAGGGAAGCAGGGTGAGGATTGTCATCATCCCACTGTCTTTTGTTTCATTAGGATTGTTCATTTATTCTTTGGAGGAACGTTTTGTCTAGACAGAAGATTTTTCTTTAATCGTGATAAGTTGTCCCAGGCCAGATATTTCACTTATCTGGGTCCTGGAATCACAGCAGTTGTAGTTGGTTTGGCCAAACACTTCAGTCTCCTCTGGACTTGAACTTCTCTAATACAAGCAGGTACCAGAGACTCTTAGAAATCGTGCAGACTTCTTCAATGAGCGAGTACTAGCACCAGACAAGTGCCAGCAGGAACCCCTGTCAATGCAAGTTATGGTTCTGTCTTAATATCAAGCTAATTCCTCCTAATGTACATGAAATCATACATACAAAAGAATATGGTCAGCTCTCTCTGACAACCCTGCTTCTCCCCTTTAGTTTGATGGAACAAATGGTACCAGTTTTCTTTTTCCCTTCCCTAATGGATGCTACGCCTCTGTCATTCCTGCAGTAATCTTGTCCATGCAATAAGATAGGTGTAATGTTCCTGTATGACCATCATATATATATATAGTCCTGTAGTTTTAAACTTCTTCGATAGTCCCTTATATGATGGATCAACATCTAGGCTATGCCTAAGTCTGCTATGGAACCATTTAATTACAATCTTTTACATGGCCTTTTCTTACACCCAAACCTTTGTTTAATGAAAAGTCAATGAAATCAATCTTACCACATATCAAGGAAATATAAACAAGTAACGATGAATTAGGCAATCGAATATGGCACACTTTTATCACTGCCTCTGTTCAGACTGCTTTCAGATGGTAGTATTATTAATAAAAAAGCACAAGTCTGCTCATCGCTTCTTGCTCCTCTGAATATTTTGGAAAAATGGCAGCGAGTAACCTACTATTTCGATAAAGTAAAAGGCTTTGGCCAATGAGACCAAGCATCTCTTTTTTTTGAATGAATTCTTAAAAAAAATATCTCAAACCACTATGCGTTACTACTACCAACTAGATTTGTATATTAGGTCAGCCAATAATATTACGGCTTCTTTCAAATTTCATCCAATCCCCTTCATCGTACTATCTTAGCCTTTCTGTCACCTACTTCCCCCCCCCCCCCAAAAAAAAATATGCTATCCAATCTAAGCAGACATGACGTGACCTGACAGTATCTCCGATTCTCTATGTATTATTACCAATAGTTGATTATCTAATGGACTATTTAGACAACTAACAACATATTCTTGGTCAGCAAGTCTTCAGGTACACTAATATATGATTTTTATGAGGCTAAGTGGCTTGGTTCAAAATTCCTTCTGTTTTTCTATGTTAGTTGTTTATTTTTAAACTACCTACTGTTCAATTCTTTTTCCATGTACTTTCAAGCTAAATACGAGAGTCTCTCGTAATACACGAGAATTACGTCATTCGCAACAAGAGCTAAGCGTGTTTTCCTGACCGTAGTATCCACATTTCTAACGTTTACATCGTAATTTGAAAACCGCCTAAGGCAACGATAGCAAGTTGGTTTTATTTTTAGAAACAATGTGAGACGTGATTTGCGTTGGTTATCTATCCGTCCCCCTCCCTTCTACAATGTATTCTAGGCAAATATTTCACTTGAACTTGGAAAAGTGGTACGTTTATCTCAAGGTTACCCAGAAGCATTTGGTACCTTTATTTCGGCGATAAGGCGTTATCAAATAATACGCTGAAGGCGTAGGCGACGAAAACAATGAAAATTTGTAGTACTATCCTATCTTTTACTTTATGCACTATACTGTTTTAATTTAATTTAGATATTGTATTTAGAAGTTCACCACAAAGTTGCTACCATAAGTGAAATGGGTTCATTTTCAATACAAGACAACAGGAGGCTGAGACGCTTGGGAGTCATGACCCAAATGGGCCCGCCCCCATAGAGTGTAAACGAGTATGTAGGGCCGAAACACTTGTCGGACGGGGGGACCCTTCTGTGGTAAAGTGGGATGTTATAAATATTTATAGGGGACTTAGTGTACTGACTGAGATCAGCTGTGAAGGTATCTATATCTAATAAGAGTAGTGTATTATAGATAACCTTACTTGCTGCCACATATGTATACCTCAGTCAAAATTATTCTGGAATAGTGTGATGACTACGTTATTTGTCTAGGGTATGTGTATGATGAAGTGTAAGTCATAACAACAACAGACAGATAAACAATTTAATTTATTCCACCACACTTGACAACACTGTGACACCCACATACATAAAACACTCTACGAGGATATCTTAAAGGAGTCACTGATAACTTTTCAAATAACAATATGTATTCAGTGCTGTCATGAATGTATATGTGTCCTGATTCAAATACAAAGGGAACCAGGAATCACAATCAATTTTAATTACAAGTTATATGTACAGAATTTATCAATATGAATCTTGTAGTGACATATATTATTAATAGTATCCTATGTGTGTCAGTTGTGTAGTGGTAATATGAGGTAATACTGGTTTTGTTTTGTTCAAGCTCTGTTGGTATTTGTCATCATGACTTCCATAGTTTGTCTTTGTTGGAACTAGTATTGGAGATGTTCTCAGTTCCTGGCATTAAAACAATTAAATTCCCCTCTTAATTTTATTTTACAGTGTCATTTTAAGATGTGGGTACATAATGTTGAGCTCCATGGCCACACTCTCTTATCTTTCGTGATGACTGCAGTAAAAGACTCCTCTGCTCGATTACTTTAATGAGTTCTGGAGCCACCCCTCTGGTTGCTATATGGACCAAGGAGTAGGCTGTCCACCTCTGGCTTCAGCAAAGCTCTGACCAGGTGCTGCTCAATAACTTTAAGACCACGGTCCCTGAAACAAGAAGGTTGTACCTCCTACTTCAGAACTATTTATACTGTATTTCTACACTGAGCACAATACATCACAAACATTGAGTTCAGAGCGTTAGGCCAACTGTCAGCTTCATCTGAAATACTTTATACCAGTATTTCCCTCCCTAATGGTTACTACGCCTCTACAATTCCAGCATTATTTCTTTCTAGTCAATAATCTAGGTGTCAGTGTACTGTTTGGCCATTCCATGCAGTTTTACTTTCCTCCGACACCTTCTGTTCAGGCTGGAGCATTATAGGCTTTACATCATGTTCGCTACTGAACTATACATACATACAAACATAAATTATCAATTTACATTCAATTTTCATTAAAAGATATTGAATATTTCAAGCTTACCACAATTCATGGAATAATAAACAGTTTCGTTGACTGGCAATGAATATAGCACAACTCCGATCTGCCGATGTCCCAGGCTTTATTTTATAAAAAATATACACTGGTGCTCAACGCACTGCTTCTTAGTAGGTTTATTACAAGATGTGGCAATGAACAGACGCTCTGAATCGAGTATATTCGCAGCTCTACCCAATGAAACCATGTCTACACATCTTTTCAAAAAAACCATTGTTTCCCATAACAACATCAAGATAGTATTTATAAAACCTAACTCTGGTATGTGTATTGGCTTTTTATCACTGTCCGTCTGAAAAAAAGTTAGTGCATGTGGCCTTACACGCGTGATGGCAGCAATTGTGTATCGCGCGACGCGTGTTTAGTATTGCATGCTTCCTGCCTTCATTCGCCCCTCTCTCTCTCTCCTGCTTTATCTGTCTTTTAGTTACGCCGTGTATGGAATGAATGAAATATTAAATCTAGGTCATTGATCAGCTTGCGTATCTCAAGGTTGTTCCAAGAAATACAGTACACGTTTCATTGAAGAAAGCGGGTAATAATACAGTAGGCTTTTACTATCAACGTGAAAGCGTTACAATTTGCAGACGAAGCAGAAAACAAGGGGGATTTCGAGTACAGTCATTGTGACAGCACTGTTTCTTTTACCATTTCTCTTTCCTTTTATTAAATTTATTTGTTAGGCTTTACATTTACGTTTTAATTTCTATATGGGGATTAGAATAATTCACGACACCTTCTGATGATCAGATTGCTTCCTGTTGTATCGCTCTGTAAAGAGTTTCCTATCATATATATATATATATATATATATATATATATATATATATATATATATATATATATATATATATATATATATATATATATATATATATGTGTGTGTGTGTGTGTGCATATGTTGTAGGAAAAATGTCCGCTACTGAGCCGTACTATTCACTTCCGGTTTCCGGGTTTCCGGTTCAGTAGCGGGCATTTTTGCTCCAACATGTGACACACATCAGGGAGTATTTTTCTCTTATTTCTATAGTTTCATGTTCTCCACTTAATTCTCACTTTTTTTCCCTTCGGTCTTTGTTTGTCTGTCCCTGACAAAGGCCTTGTGGCCGCAACGTAGGTTTTTTCCTGTCCTTTCTGTTAGTAAGATGTATTACTATTTGTGTTTTTGTTTATAGACTTATTTGTTACTATGTGTGTGTGTGTAAGTTTTTTTCCCTTTATTTCCAGAAGCCTGGTGTAGCATACGTACTTCTGTTTTGTTTTATTTATGTCATACGTGTCCCATCTGCTGTCATGTCATACGTGTCCCATCTGCTGTCATGTCATACGTGTCCCATCTGCTGTCATGAAGGTTCCAAGCGATGAGGCCCTCACCAGACTGACTACCGTTTCTTTTAATCAGATCTCCTGTTGACAGATGTCTTCTCTTGTGTTATTACCCCAGTTGTTTTTGTTTTTGTTTTGGAAATATTCAAATTTAATCTACGCTGACATTCTCATCTTGCACAAGACATGCAGTCTTAACGACATCTGCTTAGAGCGTCCTCGTCTTGTATATCTACTTAGAACAGAGTGGTTAAAACTCTTGCCTCTCGCGGCCATGTTACCGGGTTAGATACCTTGTAGCGGCACGCTCAAGTCTACCCAGCTGTAAATGGGTACCTGGCTCTGCTCTTGAGTTAGAGAAGGCATAGGCACCGAGGAAGGAAACTAGTCACCTCACCTCATAAAATGCTGAACCTAGTGTAATAAAGTCTCTAACATTTTATTCCCCTACGGCAGTATCTACGATGAGACTTCTTCGAACACTCTCAGACGTCCACTCTCAGACGTCCACTCTCAGACGTCCACTCTCAGACGTCCACTTGAATGTTCTCAAAGAAAGCAGTAGTCAGTTTGAGGCTATTTGAATCCCCGTGAAACTTTTCCACGAAAGGACCTGGCGTCGGCCATATGCGCTTTCTCTGTACCGCATATACAGTAAGGGGCAACTTTGAAGCAGATGTTCAGCAGTCATTTTATCAGTGCCACAGTTACACTGATCGGTAGCTCCTATCTTTAGCTTGTTGAATAGATGGTATCTCAATCTGTTGTGGCCAGTGCGGAGTCTGAAGATAACCACTTGTTCCCTTCTGTTGAGCTGGTAGTAAGCATCATTTTGTGTGTGACCTGGATGTTCTACATTCCATTTGTTTCTGTATCTGATTCTGATAAAACTCTTTGCCTCCTCGAAAGTTATGCTTGCACATGATGACGATGAGACTTCACTGTTTACATATACTTACACCGTGTATATCGATATGGCCTTTTATATACGGACATAATATAACCTAATATAACCAACGGGTCAAGTATCTAGGTTTAAAGGGACGCTCCTATCCGAAACGAGGCAACATTTTATTATTTTTTAAATTACATCTAATACAAGAGCCATATTCTCTATAACTTGTAACTCTATTTACTTGACCATACATACGCTATGATAAACTACATCTAATAAAAAACATAATTTAGTGCCTTGTGTGTCTCCTCCAATGAAGTGTCTATTTGTAACGACATGCACACCTAGCAAAGAATATACATTCTCAGCGCTCAGTGCATAACATTACATGGCATATCAGTCTGTATTGGTCGGAGTGGCTAAGAGGTATGGCGTCCGCCTCGAATTCTAGAGGTACCGGGTTCGTTTCTCAGTAGAGGGAATATAATTTATGGAAATTTTTTTCAGAACCAGTGTTCCTAATGGTGTCATACTTCCCCCTGGTCTCCTAGGTAGTGAGATCGGATGCCTAGCCTTCTCGGATAAGGGCGAACAAAATAGGAGGTCCCGTGTGCAAGTTACGCACGTTAAAAATCCCCCGGCAGTTGGAAATCGTAAAGAGTAGGCCCATCAGGCCGCTGCCCTGGCAACATTTAAAAATGAGAAACCTATCCACCACAAAAATATTTATAGAATGTGTGATTCCTATATACACACAATGGGATTCTCACCGATGCTATGAAGTTCGTGCACTGTGCTGAGATACTCCTTGTGTAATCTAAGGGAGGAGATCGGAGCACTGATGGAGTAGTCCGTGTGCAATGAACATAGTCCTTACAACCAAACCAACTCAATCAATCTGTAATGATGTATAAATGTGCTACAGAACGTGTATATTAAGTGCATTGTATATTTAAGTATGTGATATACCAGCGAGTAGCCCGTCAACAAATGGCAAACAATTGTAGCGTGCGATAGTCTCATGTTCTGAAAACAGCACCATTTCTCCACCTACATATATGATATTCCATCCTCAGTGACATCTACCATTCCTTCGTTTTGACTTGAGCTCCCTACGGAACATTTAAACCACCACAGCAGCTGGTCCCTTTACAGGAAGTCTGCTCCAAACATTCCCATGATCTTGCACCAGTGATGTCCGTAGCAAAAGGTTACGCGTGACCTTTAACCCGAAGGTATCGCTTGGTGTGACCAGCGTGTATCTTTGGAGAGTATTGTTCAGAATGTCACGGTCTGTGGCCGAATTGATGGGAATGGAGGTCGACACGGCAGCGTCCTCATCTATCTTGACCGTCATTGAGGACATGCTGAAAGTGGGAGCATTGTCATTGATGTCCTCGACAAATACGGTGACCTTGAAAGTATAAAACTGCTGACCTGATTCGGTCTGGGCGGCCACGTGAAGATTCAGCTTACACGTGGTCTCATAGAAGCAGATGACTTCTCTGTCTATTTGAGACGCCGTCTTCAGATCTCCCGTTGTGTTGACGATGGTGAAATAATTATTGTGGGTATCTGGATATAATAGGATGCGATACCGGAGTGATGCAAAATCCTCTGCACTGAGCAACTGGAATATGCCGGAGTCCGTCCCGATATTTCCCACAACCGTATTTACCGCACGCTCTTCCTCTATGCTGTAGGAGAGGTCAAACGACTGGCAGTAGACTACATTTAAATAAATCAAGATGATAAAGAGTAATTCTAAATACGTGTCTGATGGAATCATTCCTGGCTTCATTTTATTAACTGGAACTCTTCCACGAGGAGTACAACTCGACTTAAATGCAAAAACAGCCAGTGGGTTATCAGTATTTAATTATCAGCGTTAGTTCGGAATGTGAATTCAAAATTTTCCCTTGAACATTAACACATATTCAACCCTTGCACTCACACACATAGATGGTTCCTGCTTTCTAGAATGTCAGTCCCTCAGTGAGCTAAAAGGATACTCTTAGCCAGCATACAACTTCTGTAAATGAAAACTACACTCATTCAGTGGTTGGAGTGAGAGCTGGCTTGAGGCATAGACATATCCCGAGAATCTCACCTGCCCTCTAAGTATACATCTATTATCTTCTTGCTTTGACAACTATAGTAGATTCGTCCAGACTTTAGCCTTCTGCGACTCAACTCAGAGATAGTAGATTGATTCTGTCGTCATCTGCAATGATAAATAAAATTTAGTGTTATATATTCTTGAAATCAGCAGCATAATCCTATTACGTGGATTATTGCTTCTGACAGTTGTAATGCTCGGTGACTTAAAAAAGTTCAAAAAATTTGATCACTCGTGGCTACAAGGAAAAAAAACAGCTTGCGTTATTGCAAACAAAGTGTTAGTCAGGCAAGACAACAACCGAAAACAACATGAAAGGCTGATAAACATAATAAAATGATATAAAACAAGCATAAATAATACTATAGCCTTCAAGACATCAGTGATTAGAAGCTGCAGTTCCCGCAATAAGGACCCCATGCTATAAACAAGAAGCTGCGTTATACTGTCAGAAAGCTCTCTGCTGCTGAGTACAATACCGACAGACAGTACTCTGATGCTGAGTACAATACTGACAGACAGTACTCTGATGCTGAGTACAATACTAACAGAAAAACTCTCTGATGCTGAGTACAATACTGACAGAAAACTCTCCAATGCTAAGTACATTACTGACAGAAAGCTCCCTGATGCTGAGTACAATACTGACAGAAAACCCTCTGATGCTGAGTATAATACTGACAGAAAACTCTCTGATGCTGAGTATAATACTAATATAAAACCCTCTGATGCTGAGTGTGACGGTTGTGTCCTTTCACTCCCCTTCTTTCCCTCCTACTGTCACCATTTATTTCTTCATTTTATGCACCTAAACCTGTACCTTGCCACGCGTCAATCATCGATTAACCTCTGTTCATACTGCGATAGTGTTATTTTATGGCTAATTGACCATCCTTAAGGATTAATTATAATCGCTTAAGTTGTTAAACCAGACTGACTTCCTAC
The DNA here is from genome assembly GCA_024509875.1 of Oreohelix idahoensis. NCBI lineage: Eukaryota > Metazoa > Mollusca > Gastropoda > Stylommatophora > Oreohelicidae > Oreohelix > Oreohelix idahoensis. Next base: position 84,198 of record JAMPIV010012391.1, read on the forward strand.
GGTAACCGTGAAAATAATTGTTGACTTTTTACGTAATCCTTTTCCGCCAATACCAACATGTCCGTCTAGGCGCAATGTTAACTACAAACGCGTTGAGACACTTGGGCGGATAATATAAAAGGACGACCAGCTGTTGTCTATGACAAATGTCTGGGTGCAGCTATATGTCGCGGCTTATCCTACTGGGGACCAGGAAAGTACGGGTGATAATGGTTTAATCACTTCCGTCCAGACATTGTATGTGTAATTATTACAGAGAAACGCGTCTAGGGAGACAAATTATTGAGGACACTACCTGCAGGCGAGGTTACAAATCGTAATTGAAAGATTACCTACGAATGACGGAAGAAGCCGGGCCATAAATGGGAGATGAGATATTTTAAAACACGCGAGGAAAAGTAAATAACTGACACCCAGACGCACTACATTCTTGCTCATGGATTGGATCACATGAGAGTCAGAAATAAACATTCGCTCTGATTGGAAGTTTTGTCGGAAAAACGCCATGTGGAGGCTTGGACGAAACGTGAAATATAACCTAGCTAATTCGGTAGCTAAAACACACTGCATTCCAGAATCGTCAAAGTAGACAGCTCGGACTGAAGCAAGGAAAGAATTGAGTTAGGATTCTGACCTTATAGGACCGGACTAAACACATACCGGAACTCCTTCTGAACACTACAGCAAGGAAAATCTACCTTTTAATACGGAAACCGGACTCCTACAGGCCTTACTCACAACGTCTCAGACGGATTCTAACTAGAATTAATACCGCTGACGCGTGTTAGAGGCATCTTTATCAAGTTGCCGAGATTATTCAACTGAGCAAGACGTCTGTCTTCCCTATTGGGGTGAGTTGTAACATGTTTTACATACTTTGAATTTGACGTGTTTGAACTTGCTGATGGTTATACAGGTCCATACGTGGCTGTCAACCTTAGCATGTGAAAATTATATATTCATGAACCACCACAGCAAAGCGCTGGTGATTGCTTCATGCGGGTTCTCACAGAGAACCAGAAACAGAGGTAACCCCAGACTCCAAGTGGAGCAGGGAGTGGATGATGATGACATAGTATGTATATATTTACAATAATTTGTAGTAAGTTGTATGTATTCTTAAAGATGTTTACCCAGGCACAAGCCATTGCACTTGCTGCTGTCCAGTCGCTATTTTCAATTAATTAACTAAAAGAAAAGTGATTTTTCATCATATCCCCTGAGTTATATGATGTACGCTCAGGGAGATTAAAAAATTCAGAGAAAAGAATCTGTTGACGGACAACGGGAAAGGCGCCTGATTAATATCAGGAAAGCAAAGACTTAGCAGAGGTTTAGTCATTTTATTTTCTGTAAAGTTTGTGATACGAATGGATACTCTAGGTTGTGGCCATTGTTGGACCATCACTGCATAGCAAGGGGAGGCAACCCGTGACACTGAGTACAAAACTGATAGAAAAAACTCTCTGATGCTGAGTAAAATACTGACAGAAAACTCTCTGATGCTGAGTACAATACTGACATAAGGTTATATTATGCTGAGTACATTACTGACAGAAAGTTTTTTGATGCTAAGTGCAATACTCACAGAAAACTCTCTAATGCTGAGTACAATACAAACAGAAACCTTTCCGATGCTGAGTGCAATACTGAAAGAAAGTTCTATGATGCTAAGTGCAATACTGACATAAAACTCTCTGATGCTGAGTACAATACTGACAGAAAACTTTCCGATGCTGAGTGCAATACCGACAGAAACTTCTCAATTACAGAGAACGATACTATACAGAACGCACTCTAGATTACAAGGAATGAGCAGACCATGTCATTTGAATCCAGATTAGACGAGCAGCTATCATTCATATTGACCAAATATAGTGATCAGGTTATGGACTTGAGACATGACGGGTTCGTAAAAAAACATTATAGCTGAAGAAGTGGGTACAAAGGTCAAGTGACTGCCTGAGGGTCTGATCTACTGAAACGTTTGGGTGTAAAAGGACAGTTAAGAACAAAGGCACTTAAAAGGCTTGGCGAAGCTGAAGAAAAGGCATCATGCTGACTGTGAAGCTACCGCATCGGGCTGTGGAATACAGGACAGAAAGTTATACAGGACAGTAAGTTATACAGGACAGTAAGTTATACAGGACAGTAAGTTATACAGGACAAAAGATTCCTTTCACAATTGCCTCAAGCTGACAGCATGAATAAAACTAGATGTGAAGTTAGAAGTCGCAACCAAGGTGGAGTTGGTTTAATTCCCACCGCAGACAGGAAAAATACACCATGATGGTGACGCTTGGGAGTCATTGCCCAATTAGACTTGCCTTCCCCCCCCCCCCCCCTCCCCCGAGTGTAAGGGAGATAGAAGGGCTGAAACACGTGTATAGTGGGGGACTACCTCTGATGATCAGGTAGCCTCATGTTGTAGAGCCCTTATTAGAGTTTCCTGCCAGACAAATGCAGAGTGTCATATCATATAGACAGAAAACTTTCTATTCCAGAGGGGTGGAATAACAGACAGAAAGCTTTCTATTCCACAGTGAGGCACTAACAGACAAAAAGCTTTCTATTCCAAAGTGAGGCACTAACAGACAGAAAGCTTCCTATTACAGAGTACGGTATTAATAGACAGAAAGCCTTCTATTCCAGAGTGCAGTACTAACAGATAGAATCCCTCCTAATCCAGAGTGCGGTACTAACAAACAGAATCCCTCCTATTCCAGAGTGCAGTACTAACAGATAGAATCCCTCCTATTCCAGAGTGCGGTACTAACAGATAGAATTCCTCCTTTTCCAGAGTGCGGCACTAACAGATAGAATCCCTCCTATTCCAGAGTGCGGTACTAACAGACAGAATCCCTCCTATTCCAGAGTGCGGTACTAACAGACAGAATCCCTCCTATTCCAGAGTGCGGTACTAACAGATAGAATCCCTCCTATTCCAGAGTGTGGTACTAACATATATAATCCCTCCTATTCCAGAGTGCGGTACTAACAGATAGAATCCCTCCTATTCCAGAGTGCGGTACTAACAGATAGAATCCCTCCTATTCCAGAGTGCGGCACTAACAGATATAATCCCTCCTATTCCAGAGTGCGGTACTAACAGATAGAATCCCTCCTATTCCAGAGTGCGGTACTAACAGACAGAATCCCTCCTATTCCAGAGTGCGGTACTAACAGACAGAATCCCTCCTATTCCAGAGTGCGGTACTAACAGATAGAATCCCTCTTATTCCAGAGTGCGGTACTAACAGATAGACTCCCTCTTATTCCAGAGTGCGGTACTAACAGATAGAATCCCTCTTATTCCAGAGTGCGGTACTAACAGACAGAATCCCTCCTATTCCAGAGTGCGGCACTAACAGATATAATCCCTCTTATTCCAGAGTGCGGTACTAACAGATAGAATCCCTCTTATTCCAGAGTGCGGTACTAACAGACAGAATCCCTCCTATTCCAGAGTGCGGCACTAACAGATAGAATCCCTCCTATTCCAGAGTGCGGCACTAACAGATAGAATCCCTCCTATTCCAGAGTGCGGCACTAACAGACAGAAATACACCTATTCCAGAGTGCGGTACTAACAGATAGAATACCTCCTATTCCAGAGTGCGGCACTAACAGATAGAATCCCTCCTATTCCAGAGTGCGGTACTAACAGATAGAATCCCTCTTATTCCAGAGTGCGGTACTAACAGAGAGTGCGGTACTAACAGATAGAATCCCTCTTATTCCAGAGTGCGGTACTAACAGACAGAATCCCTCCTATTCCAGAGTGCGGCACTAACAGATATAATCCCTCTTATTCCAGAGTGCGGTACTAACAGATAGAATCCCTCTTATTCCAGAGTGCGGTACTAACAGACAGAATCCCTCCTATTCCAGAGTGCGGCACTAACAGATAGAATCCCTCCTATTCCAGAGTGCGGCACTAACAGATAGAATCCCTCCTATTCTAGAGTGCGGCACTAACAGATAGAATTCCTCCTATTCCAGAGTGCGGTACTAACAGATAGAATACCTCCTATTCCAGAGTGCGGCACTAACAGATAGAATCCCTCCTATTCCAGAGTGCGGTACTAACAGATAGAATCCCTCCTATTCCAGAGTGCGGCACTAACAGATAGAATCCCTCTTATTCCAGAGTGCGGCACTAACAGACAGAATCCCTCCTATTCCACAGTGTAGGAGAGTGAAGTGTTAGAAACTTTTCTATACTAGGTCCAGCATCGAGAAGTGGGGTGACCAGTTCCCTTCCTTGCTGCCGTTTCCTTCCCTTACTTAAGTGCAGAGGCAGGTACCCATGTACAGCTGGATAGACAGAGCGCGACGCTACAATGTTTCGAACCCGGCACCTATGCCACGAGAGGCTTGAGCTCTAACGTCTCTGCCAATCGGACGATCGTTATAATATTAGCAATGTACGTTAATTAAACAAAGTTTATGCTCATTTTGTTCCAACAGTGACCGAAGTTAGATTATTCTAAAGTACTTTCAATAGCATTGACCACAAAACCAGGTAACAAATACTTCACCTTATAACCTAATAATAAAGACTGTAAAACAATGTCTCTTTGCAAAGACTTCAACACACATTGCGGTTACAAAGACTACCATAAAGCGCGTGTGCAAAGACTTCACCGAACAGCCTGGCTGCAAAGAGTTTACTATCGCAGTTATACAAGCTTCACCACACGGCGGGTTACAAAGATTTTACAATAATGCATGGTTACAAAGACTTCACCACACAGCCTGGTTACAACGACTTCACAATTAAGCATGGTTACAAATACTTCAACATACAACCTGGTTACAAAGACTTTACCAAATATCCTGGTTACAAAGACTTCACACATAGATTGGTTACAAGTGCTTTTGAAACAGACTTGCTACAAAAATTTCATCATACAAGCTGGTTACAAAGACTTCACTCCAGAACTCGGTAAAGAAGACTTCACCACACAGGATGTGCATGAAAACTTCACCACATCGTGTAGTTGCAATGACTTTATCATGAAGCATGGTTATAATAGCATTACTATAAAGACTGGTTACAAAGATTTCCCCACGAAGCTTTCTTACAAAGACTGTACCACACAGCCTGCTTGCAAAGACTTCACCTATGAATCCTGGTTACAAAAACTTTGTCATAAAGTCTTGTTAAAGAAACCTCAACATACTGTCTGGTTACAAAGACTTCCCTATGAATATTGGTTACAAAAGCTTCACCATGAATCCTAGTTATAAAGACTTCACCATTAAGCCTGGTTTAAAAACAAAACCTGAACATACTGCCTAGGTTACAAAGACTTCACCGTAAAGCTGTTTGCAAAGAATTTTCAATGAAACATGATTATAAAGACTTCACCGAGATGTCTGGTTACAAAGACTACACCAAGAAGCCTGATCACAAAGATTTCACAGAGAAGCCTGGTTTCAACGACTTCACCAAGAAGCTTGTTTACAAAAACTTCACCATGAAGCCTTGTTACAAAGACTTCTCCATGAACCTGGTTACAAAGACTTCACCGTGAAGCCTTGTTACAAAGACTTCCCCGTGAACCTGGCTACAAAGACTTCACCTTGAACCTTGTTACAAAGTCTTCACCGTGAAGCCTAGTTACAAAGATTTCACCATGAAACATAGTTAAAAAGACTTCACTATCAAATGAGCCTCAAATTCTTTTCACGCCAAAACTAGATCTGAGAAGAGGACGTTAGATTAGATTCAACCCCCTCGTCTTAGACATGCCTTGTTCTTTTTTTTCCCCCTTCTAAAATTAGTTGGGAGCACTCTGGTGCATATCGTTATGGAACTTTTTTGTTGTTGAGTAAATGAATAAAACCTCGGGGGCTTTTAGAACCCCGCGTTACTAATTGGTTCATGGACAAGACAATCACGCGTTGGGCCCTGGAGCTTAGAATCCTGTAACGTGTAGCCAAAAATGATATGGTGGGTGAGATGTGGGGGATGGGGGGGGGAAGGGGGGAGGAGAACGGGAAGAAATCGGCTACACACTATTTGTCTTTCTTTCTTGCTCTCTCTCTCTCTCTCTCTCTCTCTCTCTCTCTCTCTCTCTCTCTCTCTCTCTCTCTATGCCACGCAAATTTTGTCTGACATACATGGTCACTCTCTTAACTATGCATTCTCTCTTTCACATACATTTTAACTCTCAAATCAGCATCATTGTTTTTCTTGTGGTTCCCTATGAAGCATGCATCCACCAATGCAACTGGCCCCCATTGCATGCAGCCTGCAGAAAACATTCACATTTTACATGATGAGGTTGTATAACCTTATATTAGTCACATTGTACGACATGCGTGAGGGATCAGTTAGCCTGTTCTTTCTTTGTCTCATATATAACCCCCGGGAACTACACGTGTTAACACCCAAAAACTTGTATATTTTCTCTCTCTACCTCTGTCTGATTCGCTCTCTCTATCTCTCTATTAACAACCCACACAGTCACACGCGCTGAGACAGAAAGACATTTCCCTCAAATCTGAAGCTCACAAGCCCGTAACCCACCCATTCTCTACCAGCACTTGAAGTCCGGTAATCACTGAGATACTTGCTGCTCGTGCTGTCACGTGCCTGTTTAGCCGAGCTGAAGAGATCACGTGAGAGCCCATTACAACATGCGTAATCCCAGAAGAACCCGCCCGTTCAAAAGAGCAGGCACAGAAGACATTTTCGCCGCTCCGAGTCCGCCCTGACAACGGCTACAACAAATTAACGAAACAAAATCTGGCTATTTGTACTGCCCCGAGAAGTGGTTGTTAAGGCGTTTTTTTATATTTTTTTATTTTTATGTATTAATTTTATTTTTAAAATTATCTTGAAGGCCTCGCAGCATCTCAAAGAATGGTTGTTTTTAACGGGTTTTTTCGCCTACTTTTGACAGCAAATTACGGCGGGGAAAATGGTATAAGGTTTAGCCATAATGAGAGATGACTTTGACATATTCTGTGTACTTGATTTAGAAAGATGAATTTGCAAGACCATTTTTTTAATTCTCATGTTAAAGTGAACTTTAGGCTTCAATACTTCTACACAGCTAATGAGCACATGTTTCAATGAGTTAGCTTTCTTTAAATTTTAATTCGCGTGTTAATTTATTCCATCTGTAATATTACCCTCCGCCCCACGGATTGTCTATTATGTATTCAATCAATCATTCAATCAATCAATCACAAAATCAATCAATACCATCCACCTCCTCGTTAAGCACAGGTCCTCGATAAAAACAAACATGCCTCTCCTGTCATGCGCCGTCTGCTCAACTCCCATGTCGTCTGTTTGCCATTCACGCCTGTCTCCACTTCTCTGGTCCACGTGACTCCTCTATGTCTCTTACCCCGTGGATTCTGCTTCTACTTGGTTCACCCTCAGACGTCAACTTGAATATGTTCACCCTCAGACGTCAACTTGAATATGTTCACCCTCAGACGTAAACTTGAATATGTTCACCCTCAGACGTCAACTTGAATATGTTCACCCTCAGACGTCAACTTGAATATGTTCACCCTCAGACGTCAACTTGAATATGTTCACCCTCAGACTTCAACTTGAATATGTTCACCCTCAGACGTCAACTTGAATATGTTCACAAAAAGCAGTGGTCAGCCTGAGGCTTTTGAATATCTCCGCAGAGTTTTTCCAGGAATAGTACTGGTGATGGCCACATGTGCTTTCTATGTTCCTCATATGTTGGGCACATTTGAAGCAGGTGTTCGGCAGTCATTTTACCGCTGCCGCAGCTAACTCATCAGTAGTTCCTATCTTTAACTTGTTGAACAGATGGTATCCCAATCTGCTGTGACCCGTCCGAAGCCTGAAGATTACCACTTGTTCACTTTTGCAGAGCTGGCAATATACTGTACATCATTTTTTTTGGGTGTAGCCTGGACGATTTGCTTCCCACTTTCTCCTGTATCTGCGCTTGATAAACCGCTTGGCTTCTTCATGTTATACTTGGGCCAAATTGAGGTACCTTTACCCCTTCCTTTGCCAATCTGTCAGCCTCTTCATTTTCGGGGATGTTGCAGTGAGAAATGATCCACTGTATCACAACTACTGAATTGCTGACGTAGTTTGTGAAGTGTTACTCTTAGGTCATCCAGACGAGCATTATTTTGATTCTTCAGCGTTGCAATTACTGACATCGCATCTGAGAAGATAGCTACTTGTCTATCTGAGCTTTCTTCTGTCATTAGGACCTCTGCTGCAGCTTTTGAGGGCTCTGCGTCTGCTCTGAAGTTACTTGAGAATTTTCATGTTGCGACTGACAGTTTGTTTTAGTGCAAATGCTTAAGCTCAGAAAGACTCCTCTACCTCCATCTCCTGTTGCATTTGTGGCTGATCCATCTGGGTATGCAAGCGTTTCTTGGGTTATGTTTCTCTGTATTTTGTGGTTAGGACTCTTCTTTCTGTTTCATTCTGGCTGTTTTTCTCTCAATTCCTAGAACGTTGTCTATCATTTCAGGGAAACTGGTAGCTTGTAGATGGACGTAGCTGTTGATACTGCATTGATGGGGTCTGCTCTTATCTTTATTGTGACTGTTCTACAAAGTTGCTTCGCTTCAGTCTTCCCCTTCTGTCCATTTATTCTCTGGTACATTGGGTGGTCTATCAGTTTCCTTAATTTCTCCTGCTTGTTGCTGGGCTCTGCTATCTCTTCTATCCTCCATTGGATGCAGATATGTAATCTCTTCCAACTCTTCCATGGGTGTTGACTGCATTTCCCCCCCCCCAGCAATTATGATTCTTATTGTTTGGTTTTGAACCTTGGGGATTTCAGAACACAAACTGCCTTTTAATGCTATCAACTGGTTTCCACAATGCATGTCCTATTTATTACCAGGGTCATCTTCTCGCCTCTTGTTCTGCTGACAATGAACTAGGTCTGGGCTTTTCATATTAGGCATACTATTTTTAATTCCTCTGTCTTACACAAGTGCCCATTTATGAAAGCTTGCAAAGTTTTGACTGTTGTTTTTTTGTTGTTTCAATATTTCCGAGCCATACAATAAAAACGCAGTGCCATTTGAGTTGAAGACTGAGTTTTCTTTTGGGCTTGAATTCTTTTGACTTCCATGTATTTAATAACAAAGCACATCTTTCCTTTCAAGAAACCCATCTTTACGACAATAATATAGAGCATTTCTTGTTAACATGTACAAGGTATGAACAAATGAGAATCCCAATATTAGATTATTTGCAGGATTCAAATTACCCATAAATATAGAAGAGACAGACCTTGGGAACTGCATAATACAGTCAAACAATATTTAACAAGGTTAATATATAGTTATTGTGCGAAGGTGAACGTCTGGTGATCTTCTTAGAAAACACATGACTTATAACAAATGATAGTGAATTAAATATCTAACTAAACACCAAGGATCTTTACCCCCCACCCCCCGAAAAAGTTTGTTTGGTATTTTTTGTTTGCCTTTGTGGTGAACTTCTAAATACAATATCTAAATTAACATATAACAGTATAGTGCATAAAGTCAAAGATAGGATAGTACTAAAAATTTCGGCAAGAATCATAGTTGTCGCCTACGCCTTCAGCGTATTATTTGATAACGCTTTGGCCGAACCAAAAAGGGTACCCTATTTTTCAAATTCGTCCTTGAGACAAACGTACCACTTTCCAAGTTCAATGAAGTATTTGCCTAAAATACCTTGTGGAAGGGAGGAGAACGGATAGATAACCCAACGCAAATCACGTCTCACATTGTTTCTAAAAATAAAACCAACTTGCTAGCCTTGCCCTTAGGCGGTTTTCAGATTACAATGTAAACGTTAGAAAATGTGGACACTACTCAGGAAAACACGCTTAGCTCTTGTTGCGAATGACGTAATTCTCATGTATTACGAGAGACTCTCGTATTTAGCTTGAAAGTACATGGAAAAAGAATTGAACAGGAGGTAGTTTAAAAAAACAAAACAACTAACATAGAAAAAAAGATAGAATTTTGAACCAAGCCACTTAGCCCCATAAAAATCATATATTCGTGTACCTGAAGACTTGTTGACCAAGAATATGTTGTTAATTATCTAAATAGTCCATTAAATAATCAAATATTGGTAATAATACATAGAGAATCTGAGATACTGTCAGGTCAAGTCATGTCTGCTTAGATTGGATAGCATATTTTTTTGGGAAAAAAATTAGGTGAAAGAAAGGCTAAGATAGTACGATGTAGGGGATTGGATGAAATTTGAAGGAAGCCGAAATATTATTGGCTGACCTAAATATACAAATCTAGTTGGTAATAGTAACACATAGAGGTTTGAGATATTTAAAAAAATAAATAAAATTTCATTCAAAAAGAGATGCTTGGTCTCATTGGCCAAAGCCTTTTACTTTAACGAAATAGTAGGCTGCTCGCTGCCATTTTTTTCAAAATATTCTGAGGACAAGCAGCGATGAGCAGACTTGTGCTTTGTTTTAAACTAACTAACAACAGAAAGCAGTCTGAACAGAGGCAGTGATGAAAGTGTGCCATATTCTATTGCCAAATTCATCGTTACTTGTTTATATTTCCTTGATATGTGGTAAGATTGATTTTATTGACTTTTAATTAAAAACGGGTTGTGTGAAAAAGAAAAGGCCATGTAAAAGATTGTAATTAAATGGTTCCATGGCAGATTTAGGCATGGCCTAGATGTTGATCCATCATATAAGGGACTATCTAAGAAGTCTAAAACTACAGGACTATATATATGATGGTCATACAGGAACATTACACCTATCTTATTGCATGGAAAAGATTACTGCAGGAATGACAGAGGCGTAGCATCCTTTAGGGAAGAGAAAAGAAAACTGGTACCCTTTGTTCCATCAAACTAAAGTGAAGAAGCAGGGTTGTCAGAGAGAGCGGACCATGTTCTTTTGTATTGAATGTATGTTTACATGTAAATTAGGAGGAATTAGTTTGATATTAAGACAGAACCATAACTTGCTTTGACAGGGGTTCCTGCTGGCACTTGTCTGGTGCTGGTACTCGATGATAGAGAAATTCAGCACGATTTCTAAGAGTCTCTGGTACCTGTTGGTATTAAAGAAGTTCAAGAGTAGAGGAGACTGAAGTGTTTGGTCAAAACCAACTACAACTGCTGTGATTCCGGGATCCAGATAAGTGAAATATCTGGCCTGGGACAACTTATCACGACTAAAGAAAAATCTCCTGTATAGACTAAAACGTTCCTCCAAAAGACTAACATAAACAATTCTAGTGAAACAAAAGAACGATGGGATGATGTAAATCCAAACCCTGCCTCCCAATACCAGTAGTTAAATAGAGTAATTAACATCAAATTGAACATTTGTAACAATGTACTATGGACATATTGTCTGTTGTATGTAAATATTTTTATATATATTTGTAAATATATCTATCCACCTAAATTGATTCTCATTGAACTGTAGTCCTGACCAAAACAACTTTAGGCTCAGGACCAATAAAGTTTAACAAAAGAAATTTTACATATAAAAGTTAACAGCTGGAGTTAGTTGAGTTTCTCATAGTATTTAGTATATGTTTGTATATGTTTTTGTATTGAGATTCTTTAACAACACTCTTACAATACCCTAGACACTTTATGTAGCTTTCAGTCACGCTAGTCAATAAAAATATAACTTAGAGTAATATCGTAGGGTGGTAACAAGAAAGGTACTCTGTAACACAGCTGTCCATTGTTTACCTCAGAGACCTTCACAGTTGATCTCACTCAAGTACAACTATATGCACACCATTCTTCTTAACATCTAAACCCACCACATATATTGGGGTCTCTAAGTCCGAGATTTGAATTTGGCATATATAGATGAATGTTTGAAATAGGAATCACATACAGCATATATTAACTAACTCCAGAAATAAAAATTAGCAGTAGTATATAAATTCAAGATTGTATTACTAGTGTTAGTAGAGGTTAGGAAGAAGATAAAAATAATTAAGAGGAGATTTACAGTGATAGGTTGTCACAGCCAGTAGTAATTAGTTAATTATAGTTAGTATTTATTTTAGTTAAGTTTAAGATTGTCTTAGAACCTGATTAGACCTGCTTGAGTTAGAATGGCTGATTTAGCCAAGTTCAGATCTGCCGCTGTGCAGACTGCTAAGGAGATGGGCATGGATGGATCAGAGTTGGTCCAATATGTAACTTCAGAGGTGGACAAATTTATTGCCCGAAAAGATAAAAGATTAGAGAAAGAAGCAGAAAGAAAGTTAGAGGCTGAAAAAGAAATTAAGAGGCTGCAGATTGAGGCTGACAAGGAGGCTAGGGCATTGGAGGCAGATAGGGAGGCAGAGATTAAAAGGCTCCAGTATGAAGAGAAGAAGTTGGAGGCCGAAGAAAAGAGATTAAGTGCAGAAAGAGAAGAAAAGAGATTAGCTGTAGAAAGAGAAGAAAAGAGACAGGCTGCTGAAAGGGAAGCAGAAGAAAAGAGACAGGCTGCTGAAACGGAAGACAAGCGATTGGCTACAGAGAGGGAAGCAGAAGATAAGAGATTACAAAGGGAGCACGAGTTACGACTAAGGGAGTTGGAATTTCAAGGCCATGCTCCTGAAAATGGTGCCAGTCCCTTTGCCTCAGATGCCACTGCTAGTCAGGGAGCCTCAATCTCAGCTATGGGTTTTCATGTAGACCATTTTGTTGAGAAAGATGATGACATAGATGGGTATTTAAGTAGATCTGAGCTTTTGGCTACTACATATGTGTTAGAGAGAGAGAGAGGTGGAGTCACAAGTTATCCCAGGGTCTTAGGTGAACGGCTTATGAAGTTTTCGCCAAGATGAGCAGAGATGACCAAGACAATTATGACATGTTAAAGCAGGCTCTTTTGTTAAGATACAAAAAGAGCGGAGAATTTTATAGAAAAAATTTAGGAATGCCAAACTACTGTCGGGTGAGACCTATCACCAGTTCTCTGCACGGTTAGAGACCTACTTGGAGAAATGGACTGCTCTGGGGAAAACCCAAGATCTTAAGGAAATGATCTTTATTGAGCAGCTAAGAGAGTCCATGGCTCCAGACCTGAGAAAGTTTCTCATGGAACAAGGTGCAGAGAGGCTGGGTGAGTTACTCAATGTCGCTGAGAGGTATCAGGCAGCCCAAGCAGAGGTAGTTGGTAATAAAAAGAAACAGGTAGACAATTTTAAGGCACCACAAAACTTTAACAGGTTTGACCATAGAGAACAGAACAAGGGTAAGCACCAGTTTGATAGGCCACGCAATGAATATAAAAAAAAACCCACAATTCAATGAAAGGAAATATGATGAAAGAAAACCTCTTAACCAAGGAAAGAGGTGGTGTAAAAATTGTCGGATGGAAAACCATAACACCGAAAATTGTAGAAGGAAAACTCCTAATTTCGCTGCAATGAAAATGGGGAGAAAGGGAGCAAAGGTCAATCCTACTGAACAACAGGAACCTTCCCCCCCCCCCCCCCCCAGTGTGTGAAGATGTAACATGCAATGGAGTCACCATAAGGTGTTTGTATGATACTGGATTAGATTATGATTCAGTTGTGAGTTCTCACCTGGTGCAGGCAGATCAATACACCACAGAAACAGTGGAGATTCAAACTGCAACCAAGGAAGTAGCGACCATGACATTTCCCATCGCCAAGATAAATGTGAAAACGAGATATGTGGAAGGAATCATAAAAGCAGCAGTGATAAATGAACCAATCTACCCTCTGATATTGGGGTGTAGATATGTCTTCTTGGGGAATCCCAAGAGACATGTGATCATGGCAACAGTGCAGACCAGATCACAGTCTAAAAAGGAGGAGGATAATCCCATAAATACCCATCCAGATGAGATGAGGAAGGCACAGGCGGAGGATAAGACCCTCAAGCCTTGTTTTAAGAAATTGCCCAAATGTCATACACCTCCAGGCAAGGGAGACTTCTATATGAAGAACAAATTGATTTATAGGAAGGCTGGAACTGGATCCAATGGTCACGGACAGCTGGTTCTTCCCATATCATATAGGACAAAAGTGTTGAAACTAGGGCATGCGATTCCCTTCAGTGGTTATATGGGGATCAGCGCAACAGGACAGCGTATAGCTTGTCATTATTTCTGGCCAGGGATAACTGAAGACATAAAGAAATATGTAAAATCCTGTCCAGAATGCCAACGGGTAGCTCCAAAACATTGGACTGCTCCAGCAACTTTAGGGGAAATGCCCATAGTGGGAACACCCTTTGAAAGAGTTGCAGTGGACATTGTGGGACCTCTCACTCGGACCAAGAGGAGGAACAGTTACATTCTGACTCTGGTGGACACATGTTCTATGTGGGGAGAGGCAGTAGCCCTGTCATCAATCGATTCGAAACATGTGGCAGAGGCATTACTCACAATCTTCACCAGGTTAGGCTTTCCCAACCAAATCTTGACTGATAATGGCTCTCAGTTCAAGGGGAAACTAACGGAAGAAGTATTCATGATCTTTCAAGCCAAACACGTTCATTGTAGCCCGTACCATCCCCAAGGAAATGGCCAAGTGGAAAGATTTAACGGGACACTCATGTCGATCCTGAGAAAGTTGGCACATGAAAAACCAGATACATGGGACCAATACCTTCCCGCCGCCCTGTTTGCCTATCGGGAGGTACCCCATAGTTCAACCGGTATGGCCACGGCAACCTTGTTGTTTGGAAGGCCAATAAAAGGTCCATTGGAAGCCTTGTTAAGGACATGGACCGATGAAAAGGCAGAAGAAAATATTACCTTATCATATCAATATGTGAACGAGCTGACCACTCGTCTTAAAACTGGCTGGAAACTTGCCAATGAAAATTTGAGACAAGCCAGGAAAAAGCATGCTGCCTATTACAATAAGAAAGCGAAGGACAGAGAATTAGCTGTGGGAGAGAAGGTACTCCTTCTACTGCCCGGCAGCCATAATAAATTGCAAATTGGATGGCAAGGTCCATATACAGTTCTAGAGAAGGTGTCTAGAACAAATTATAAGATAGATAAGAAGGGGAAAGAGAAAATCTATCATGTGAATCTCCTGAAAAAATATCTGGATAGAGAAAACCAGGAGGAGACACACCTACTGACCTTGTCTGTTGCAATGGAAATGAAAAAGGAACCACTCACCTCTCATGAATATCCTTTACATCCCTGTGAGACCGCTGCACAGGTAAAAATCAGTACGCACTTGACGAAAAATCAGAGGGAGAGAGTTCAACAGGTTCTGGATGATCATACAGATGTGTTAACGGACCGACCGGGGCATACAAATTTATTAGAGTATGATATGAAACTCATAGACTCAGCACCAATCTGTATGAGAGCCTATTCGATTCCATTCGCTAAGGAAAAAGCTTTGAAGGAGGAGATAAATTACACTGACAAACAACATTTTTCTTTCTTATATAAGAATAAGTGTTCTTAGGTCAGTTTCTTGCGCTGATTTCAAATTTGAAATCCGTTTATCTCTATCACATCGGGTTCTTAAGACATTTGTGAATAAATATATTTTTGGGCAACCGTTATTTGCTCCGTTCCATTTTTACTATATAACTTATTAAAAATTAATAAAATGCAAAATAATTCTACTTTTTATACTGCTAAAAGATGCATGATATATGTTACGCTATTTTTCAAATAGTTACTGTATTTTGAAATAATTCTGAGCGAAATATGGCTTCTAAAACTTGTAGAAATTCGGCTGATCTGTTCTGTTACGTGTGCGGATATTTTACCGATCGTGTTCACCATAAAAACTTTACACCATTTTTAAAGAAAGCATACGAACTTTATTTCGATTCAAAAGTTGATGATGCAAATAAATCTTTGAAGCCAAATGCAGTTTGTTCAACTTGTGCAAATACATTGGCAGGTTGGTTACGAAAATCGCCAAAGCATATGTCGATGCCTTTTGGAGTGCCAGTAATATGGCTTGAACCGACAAATCACTTTACTGATTGTTACTTCTGCTTGACAAATATCCATGGTTTCACTTTTAAAACTAGAAAGTCTGTGGTTTATCCAAATATTGAATCGGTTTCGAAACCAGTGCCTCATGATCCAATCACGTGTCCGCTCTCAGTTCCACCAGAACAATATCCGTTGGACGTGAATGAAGCATCAGAAAGTGATAGTTTACCTGCTTTAGAAACTAATTCTGACTCGGATTATATACCGGTGAATGATGGTGTTCACTTAATTAACCATTCAGAACTTTCAGATCTAATACGTGATCTCGCTCTTACCAAAGGACAAGCGGAATTACTTGGTTCGCGACTCAAAGAATGGAATCTTTTAGCGCCCAATACTCCGATATCTAAATTTCGTCATAGACACAGAGAACTTGTTCAATACTTTGAGATGGATGATGACATTTGCTATTGCAAAGATGTAAACGGTCTAATGGTGCACCTCGGTCATGAGCACATAGTCAACGAATGGCGACTTTTCATCGACTCTTCCAAGACTATTCCAAAAGCCGTGTTATTGCATAACGGAAATTTATTTTCATCAATTCCAGTCGCCTACTCTGTTCATATGAAAGAAACTTATGACAATATGGCTATACTTTTGGCAAAAATAAAGTACAATGACTACCAATGGCGGATTTGTGGAGACCTAAAGGTCATTGCAATTCTCACGGGCATGCAGACTTGGTATACTAAATTTTGTTGCTTCCTATGTGAATGATACAGCCGCAACAGACAGGAACATTATGCAAGAAAGGTGTGGCCTATCAGGGATCGTATGCAGCTCAGGCATAAAAATGTAATACACGAGCCATTAGTTAACAAAGACAGCATCATTTTACCACCGTTACATATAAAGTTGGGGCTCATGAAGAATTTCGTAAAAGCGTTACATAAAACGAGCAAAGCTTTCACTTATCTTCGAGAAAAGTTTCCGCAAGTTAGCGATGCAAAGATAAAGGAAGGTATCTTTGTAGGACCTCAGATTAGGAAAGTTATTGTAGACAAACAATTCGAGAACTTGTTACATGGTAGTGAACTTCGCGCATGGATGGCATTAAAATCGATCGTCGATAACTTTCTGGGAAAACACAAATCTGTCGACTATGTGCATATTGTTAAGCAGTGCATAGATGCATACAGAATTATGGGCTGTAACATGTCCCTCAAAATCCATTTGCTCGATTCCGCATCTTGACTTTTCCCCTGACAACCGTGGCGAAGTCAGCGATGAACATGGAGAACGATTCAATCAAGATATCGCCGTAATGGAGTCACGTTATCAAGGACGGTGGAGTGTGACCATGCTTGCCGATTATTGTTGGATGCTTCATCGCGATGTACCACATGCCATTCACCGACGAACGTCGACTGCAAAGAAATTCAAGCCTACATAACTGTTATACTTCTTGTACGAATGATGTTGTAATACTGTATGTGTTGTTAAAAAACTTCAATTGCGTATTTCTAGAGATCCCGACCTGATAGAGAAAAACGGTTTGCAGATTTAAAAACAGCGCATTAAAATTGACCAGAAAAACATAAAAATATTACAGAAAGAAAAAAAAATTTTTTTTTGTTAGCCAGTGTTATCTGTTGAGAGAAGAAATTATCTCGCACAGTGAATCTCCTTACAGTTCCAGTGTGGTTCTGTTAAGAAAACCCTCTGGAGAACACAGACTGTGTATAGATTACAGGAAACTGAATGCTGTCACAGAAGGTCAGGTGGATCCATTACCTGATACAAATCAGCTGTTTGCCAGGCTGAATAAAGCTAAATATTTCTCTAAAGTGGATCTGAGCAAAGGCTACTATCAGATTCCAATAAGGCCGGAGGTTAGACCGTATTTAGCCTTTAGCACCTCGGAAGGACATTATGAATTTAACATGTTGCCATTCGGGCTGAAAAAAGCACCGAGTGTGTTTTCGAGGATGATGAGAAAATTACTGGATCCCCTGAATAATCCATGCATCACCAACTTCATGGATGATATTCTCATAGCGACTGAAACATTTGAGGAACACATTAACTCTCTGGATATGTTGTTTAATCGACTTAGAGAGACAAATTTGACAGCTAGACCGACGAAATGCTGAGTTGGATGTAAAGAGCTGGAATTCTTGGGACACACAGTACATCAGGGAAACATGACACCTGACCCCAAGAACCTGGAGAAGATGAAAAGAGCACCAAGACCACAGACAAAGAAAGATGTGCGATCTTTTGTCTCATTATGTGATTTCTACCAAAAGTATATTAAAAACTTTAACTCCATATGTGCTCCATTGACTGATTTAACGCGCAAAGGAAATCCTGATAGAATTACTTGGTCAGCGCAGTGTGAATTAGCCTACCAAGAGTTAAAGGAAAAGCTCACAAGCAGGCCTATTTTGAAATTACCTGACTTGAGTCAAGAATTCATTGTGAGAACGGATGCTAGTAATATAGGTTTGGGTGCAGCTCTGTTACAAAGGTCAACTTCACTTGACGGGGAATTAACCCCAGTAGCTTATGCTAGCCGTAAGTTGAACTCGGCAGAACAAAAATATTCAACAAGTGAAAAAGAATGTTTGGCTGTCATATGGGCTATAAAAAGGTTCCAGATTTATCTCTATGGTAAATCATTTAAGATCCAATCAGATCATAAACCACTCGTGTGTCTGTCACAAGCAAGGCATGAAAATGCGAGATTATTACGTTGGTCGTTGCTCCTACAGCCATACCAGTTTACCATAGAATATATTCCAGGCAAAACCAATGTAGGTGCAGATTTTTTAAGCAGACATCCGTACGACGAACATCAGATTAGTCACCAGGCATAGATAGTAAATTTATCTATGTGTATTTAGAAGTAGGAACTGACATATGATAGTCTGTTCTAAGTGGGGAGATATGTGGTGAACTTCTAAATACAATATCTAAATTAACATATAACAGTATTGTGCATAAAGTCAAAGATAGGATAGTACTAAAAATTTCGGCGAGAATCATAGTTGTCGCCTACGCCTTCAGCGTATTATTTGATAACGCTTTGGCCGAACCAAAAAGGGTACCCTATTTTTCAAATTCGTCCTTGAGACAAACGTACCACTTTCCACGTTCAATGAAGTATTTGCCTAAAATACTTTGTAGAAGGGAGGAGAACGGATAGATAACCCAACGCAAATCACGTCTCACATTGTTTCTAAAAATAAAACCAACTTGCTAGCCTTGCCCTTAGGCGGTTTTCAGATTACGATGTAAACGTTAGAAAATGTGGACACTACTCGGGAAAACACGCTTAGCTCTTGTTGCGAATGACGTAATTCTCGTGTATTACGAGAGACTCTCGTATTTAGCTTGAAAGTACATGGAAAAAGAATTGAACAGGAGGTAGTTTAAAAATAAACAACTAACATAGAAAAAAAGATAGAATTTTGAACCAAGCCACTTAGCCCCATAAAAATCATATATTCGTGTACCTGAAGACTTGTTGACCAAGAATATGTTGTTAATTATCTAAATAGTCCATTAAATAATCAAATATTGGTAATAATACATAGAGAATCTGAGATACTGTCAGGTCAAGTCATGTCTGCTTAGATTGGATAGCATATATTTTTGGGAAAAAAAATTAGGTGAAAGAAAGGCTAAGATAGTACGATGAAGGGGATTGGATGAAATTTGAAGGAAGCCGAAATATTATTGGCTGACCTAAATATACAAATCTAGTTGGTAATAGTAACACATAGAGGTTTGAGATATTTAAAAAAATAAATAAAATTTCATTCAAAAAGAGATGCTTGGTCTCATTGGCCAAAGCGTTTTACTTTAACGAAATGGTAGGCTGCTCGCTGCCATTTTTTTCAAAATATTCTGAGGACAAGCAGCGATGAGCAGACTTGTGCTTTGTTTTAAACTAACTAACAACAGAAAGCAGTCTGAACAGAGGCAGTGATGAAAGTGTGCCATATTCTATTGCCAAATTCATCGTTACTTGTTTATATTTCCTTGATATGTGGTAAGATTGATTTTATTGACTTTTAATTAAAAAAAGGGTTGTGTGAAAAAGAAAAGGCCATGTAAAAGATTGTAATTAAATGGTTCCATGGCAGATTTAGGCATGGCGTAGATGTTGATCCATCATATAAGGGACTATCTAAGAAGTCTAAAACTACAGGACTATATATATGATGGTCATACAGGAACATTACACTTATCTTATTGCATGGAAAAGATTACTGCAGGAATGACAGAGGCGTAGCATCCATTAGGGAAGAGAAAAGAAAACTGGTACCATTTGTTCCATCAAACTAAAGTGAAGAAGCAGGGTTGTCAGAGAGAGCTGACCATGTTCTTTTGTATTTAATGTATGTTTACATGTAAATTAGGAGGAGTTAGTTTGATATTAAGACAGAACCATAACTTGCTTTGACAGGGGTTCCTGCTGGCACTTGTCTGGTGCTGGTACTCGATGATAGAGAGATTCAGCACGATTTCTAAGAGTCTCTGGTACCTGTTGGTATTAAAGAAGTTCAAGAGCAGAGGAGACTGAAGTGTTTGGCCGAAACCAACTACAACTGCTGTGATTCCAGGATCCAGATAAGTGAAATATCTGGCCTGGGACAACTTATCACGACTAAAGAAAAATCTCCTGTATAACTAAAACGTTCCTCCAAAAGACTATCATAAACAATTCTAGTGAAACAAAAGAACGGTGGGATGATGTAAATCCCCACCCTGCCTCCCAGTACCAGTAGTTAAATAGAGTAATTAACATCAAATTGAACATTTGTAACAATGTACTATGGACATATTGTCTGTTGTATGTAAATATTTTTATATATATTTGTAAATATATCTATCCACCTAAATTGATTCTCATTGAACTGTAGTCCTGACCAAAACAACTTTAGGCTCAGGACCAATAAAGTTTAACAAAAGAAATTTTACATATAAAAGTTAACAGCTGGAGTTAGTTGAGTTTCTCATAGTATTTAGTATATGTTTGTATATGTTTTTGTATTGAGATTCTTTAACAACACTCTTACAATACCCTAGACACTTTATGTAGCTTTCAGTCACGCTAGTCAATAAAAATATAACTTAGAGTAATATCGTAGGGTGGTAACAAGAAAGGTACTCTGTAACACAGCTGTCCATTGTTTACCTCAGAGACCTTCACAGTTGATCTCACTCAAGTACAACTATATGCACACCATTCTTCTTAACATCTAAACCCACTACATCCTTGTTTGTTTGGTTTTGTTTAGTTTTATCTCTCTTTTTGTTTTCGTTTGTTTGTTTAGTTTTTACACATATGCTAAACTGGTATAATTTTGATTTGCCCTATTTGCAATGATTGGACAGGAGATGTTACGCCACTTTCCTGTATCGCCAATAATTAATATTATTGTATTTTAAACTCTGCTTCAGCAAAAAAAAATTCGGAGCTATTATAGACCGGAAGGGAGGCTTCAGAGAAGAGCTGGGAGACTTTTTCAGGTCATAAATCGAGGATTCCTCAGCACGAGAGAGGTTGGTAAGAAAACGAAGATGGCTGTATACCGCTCCACCTATGTCCCAGTCTTGACATATGAATGCGATTCATGGGCAATGACCACAACCCACAAAAGCCAGATCCAAACCTCAGAAATGAGGTATCTGAGGAAGGTGGTTGAAGTAACAAGAAGAGACATGGTCC
The DNA here is from genome assembly GCA_024509875.1 of Oreohelix idahoensis. Lineage (NCBI taxonomy): Eukaryota > Metazoa > Mollusca > Gastropoda > Stylommatophora > Oreohelicidae > Oreohelix > Oreohelix idahoensis. Next base: position 105,864 of record JAMPIV010012391.1, read on the forward strand.
TCAACCAGACAATACGTCAAGGCCTAAAATCCCACCCCCTGCAGACCCAAGTAGAACAGTCCCAACTAAGATGGTTTGGCCATGTCTGCAGAATTGGAGAAGATCGGCTACCACGACAAGCACGGGAAACAAAGAGCCAGGGATCCAGACCCCCGGGACGACCCCGAGTCCGCTGGGTGGACAACATTAGACAATCTTTGAAGGACCGAGGACTAGAATGGAACCAGGCCAGGAGGAAGACAGCCGATAGGATAGTCTGGGGCTCTCTCTTCCAAACCTCTACACCTCACGGTAGAAGGGGAACGACTAGGTAAGTAAGTATTTTAAACTGAAAACAATATATATCCAAATTATAACCCATCAGGGGTTGAACAGGATATTTCTCATCATCAAATTAAAATTATTTTCCCTTTTGTATTCTTATTTTGATAACATAGTCTCTTCCTTGTTCCAAAGACTGTATCTACATTAATGCCTATATATATATATATATATATATATATATATATATATATATATATATAAATATATATATATATATATATATATATATATATATATATATATATATATATATATATATATATATATATATATATATATATATATATATATATCTATATATATATATATATATATATATATATATATATATATATATATATATATATATATATATATATATATATATATATATATATATATATATATATATATATCCACTTTTTGTACGTAGCGCAAAAAGTTGAGTAAAAGTATTTTTAAATCATACGTAAAACTATATTTTATATGTGGAACTAACAGCTCATATATAATACAACCGTACGTTCTCTACAGACTTGAGAAAGGTTGACGTCGTGAACGCACAGCGGAGTTCTCATTTCAAAGTTGAATTAAATATAATTTCTTTTCAATTTCTCTAATTTACCCTCCGTCTCTCTTGACTATTCTTGCTGCTGCAACCATGGTTACGCTTCTTCAGTTTCCACCAACATCTAAAATTCACCTCTTGAAGTCATGAATCAATAAAATCTCAAGCAAAGAGCAACACACGGAACAAGACGGGTAATCAAGGAATCATTTTTTCTCATCTCTTCAAAAGCACGTCGGCTGAACGAGAGTTAATTTTCAATTTTTTGTTTAAAATAGATTCAGATCAGCTCAACCGGAGTTAGAGCTAACAGCTTAAGTTTTTAGAAAAAAAAAATTCTCAATTTTTCAATTAACTAGAGTTAACAAGAGACAACATTGAACATTTTCACTACCAATTAACCAAATGCGCATAAAGTTTTACGTCGTGCAGGAATTTGGATGTTATTATTGTATGCATAGATCTACTTTCTGCAGAAAATTATGTTAAAATTACGTCGAAAAAAAATAATTTTTTCACTTATTACAGGAAAACATGCTGTTACTTTCCCTGCTCCTGGAAAACAACACAACATGAAAAAACAGACTTCGTTCTCTTAATATTAAGAATACTTTCTTGTTCTCTCCTTACATGCCTTGATGACATCGTCCATGAGGAGTATGAAAAGATAAAGTGACAGGATATCACCTTGTCTTACACCAATGGTGGTCCTGAACTCTTCTGACTTATGGTTTGCTGTCCTCACATAATTTCTGCAAGACCTGTAGAAGCTCTGTATAGCATGAATTAGAGGTGCTGGAATGTTCTTCCTTGCCAAACAGTCCCTAAGTTTGCTCCAGGGGAACCTGTCAAACACCTTTTCCAGATCTATGAAACAAAGATGGATCTCACTCTTATACTCAAGGGCCTTTTTACTCAGCTGTCTGAGTGTGAAGATTAGGTCTTAGTACTTCAGTTAGCTCGTAATCCGCACTGACCTCATCCAATTGTGGCTCAGTTAGGCGTCGGAGTCTCTGCTCTAGGATTCTAGAGTAGATTTTACCAGTGACACTGAGAAGGGATATGCCTCTATGATTTCCACATTGTCGAATGTCACCCTTTTTGAAAATTGGTGTTATGATGGCAATCTCCCAATCCTTTGGTATGGTCTTGTTGCACCACGCTGCCTGTAGGACCCTTAAGAGTAATAGGTCGCCTGATGCTCCCATGTACGTAACCATTTTTGGTGTTATACCATCATGCCCTGCTGCGTTGCCCATCTTGATTTTCTCCAGTGCTGCCTTCAGTTCTTCCATCTTTATGTCATCTTCATCACCATTGGTTTCCTCTTCTGTGATAGTGGTCATCATTTCTGATGCTTGACCTTGCTCCCCATCAAGGAGTTCTGAGAAATATTCTTTCCATCTTTCCATTACTTCCTTCGGGGCAGTAAGCAATTCGCCTTGCTTGTCCTTTATAAATTTGAGAGGGCATTGTTTTTCCTTCCGCATGTTCTTTAGGGTCTTATAGAACAATTTCTGGTTTTCTTGCGCATCTTTTTCTAGCTTTTCTCCAAATTCTTCCCAGGACTTCTGTTTTGCTGCTAGCACCTTGTTCTTTGCTTCTGTTCTGAGTATCACATATTCTCTATATTTCTCTATTTGTCCTGCTGTGTTTTTAGCTCCTATGTATTGTTTCCATGCCATTTTCTTCTCTCTTATTTTCTCTTTGACTTCCTCTGTCCACCAAGGTGTCCTCTTTCTTTTGTTCCCAAGTCGGACTTCAGCACATGCTTCTGCAGCAGCTGTCTTTATGATGTCCTTGAATTTAAGCCAGAGGGTTTCCAAATCTAAAGCAGTTGCCCAACAATATTCAGACGTTTCCTGTGAAAAAAAAGTCTTTTTTCGCCCGACAATCGGGGTAAGATGTAATATGTAAATTTTATCATTTTACATTTGCATTTGACATGTATAAATGGCTTGTACAGTTGCATCGGAGGCTGGCAACCTTATCACATAAAATGACTCGAGTCATGAAACATCACTGCAAGCGCTGGTGACTGCTTAGTGCAGGTCTCTTCACAAGGAGCCAACAGCAGAGGTGGCCCAAGGTGTCATAGAGATCAGGGAGTGAATGACGAATATACATGGTATATACTCGTATATTTATTATACTAACATCTTAAGAAGTTTCATATGCATTTATGCATAAAATGTTACAGTGATCGTCTTCCAGGGTCCAAATACAGTTTCATTTGACTCAATGGATTTAATGCTCAGTGACAACGGAAATAAATTATGAGGGAGATGAAATGGTTGATGGAAGTGGGGGTCGCCTGACGTTTATATCAGGAGACCGGACGCTTAAAATGTGGCATTTGTTTCTCCTCAGATTGTGGTAGGAGTTGCCAGCAGTCGACGCTAGACGCTTACATCAAACGGGTCTTGAAGATGCTTGCCTTCACAACATAAATTGTAAGGGACGTGCTGCTGTCACACTTAACTGACTCCAGAAGAGAAGGAACAGTTCAAAGTACCTCTGGGAAACAGCAGTGACAGAACCCAACATCAACGACAAATCATCGTCAACACATGGCCAGTTGAATAACAAAATATTTGCAACAGTAGAAGAACTCAGTAAAATTTCTACTCATATCATCATATGATGATCAAAACTAATTGAACATTTCCTTGTTAAAATAACATTATTTATTTTACTCTTGTTAAGCAATAATTAATCGTTAAACTTGTTATATGTAACTATAAATCTATAGTTGATTTTTAAAAAAAAAGTATTCTTGAGTGAATTTGCAAGCGTATGACTCAGTTTTCTTTTTCAATACACAGAGCTACTAAACTAATAGTTGCTGAATCACCTTTATCTGAGGGCTCAGAAAATACGAGTCAATAATTTTCCTCACAGATGGGCGGAGAATAATAAGTTCATAGCGGCTTAGGTGATCTCAGTTGTTATGCTTGCCATTCTGTAAATATCCTGTGATGCTCCCTTAAATAGAAGCATTGGTCTTCAAATTACTTCTCTGCCAAGCGACATTTTGAGAGAAAGTTGATACCTTTTAAAACCTTCATCCTTTTACTCTTAGTTTGGCCATCAGTGGACCACTACCGCAGAGCAGGAGAGACAATCCCACGAAACTCTTATAACTGAGAGAAAAATTTATCTTCCTCTCATTTCTGAAAAGACAAAAACTATTGTACTTCTTATTACTGATAAAAAAGAGTCTGAATTATTTGTCTTATTACTGAGGAAATCACAAATCGTCCTCTTATTACTGAGGAAATCACAAATCGTCCTCTTATTACTGAGAAACAAAAGAAAAACCACACTCTTGTCTGTCTCTTATCTACTAAGAAAAAACCCAATTCTTCTCACTATCTAAACCAGCCTTTATCAACATTTGAACGCTTGAAATAATGATCAAGTCTCAGGGAACTCCTGCATAAAAAAATTATTATAACTACAGCTTAAGGGGAAGAATTTCATTGAAAATATCAAATTTTAGATACATATTGCACTGGAAAGTACATTCATTTGCCCACATTTCTGTATGTTTATTTTCACTAAAACCTTTGTGGATGATTTTATATAAATTTTTAAAGTATGTCAGGTAAGTGTATTTTTACCTAATTATATATGTAAAATATACAAATTGGTATATTTGTGATGCTATATTGCTTCTAATGCATGGATTTTAATTTTCAGTACCATATTCATTTCCCTGAAACAAACAGAATTCAAGTTTTTCAAACATAGTTTCATGTGTAAAAATAATTTTGACTGGCTAATTTTTATTAACCATGGGGTCCTTTGATGGGTCATCGAAAAAATAACGTGGCTGGAGGTATTCCAGTAGAGTGGTAGGGTACCTCCTTATACGCAAATAAAGCTGCAGGTAAGAACGAATCACAGGATTCTGGTTTCTCCTATGCGAGCTTACATAAATTTGTAAGTAGAGTCCTGTTATATCTTTCCACTTGTCCAATCGATTGTGGACGATAAAATGTGCGGACGAGAATATTTTGAAAAATCCTAAAAACTTCCTCCATCAGTTTCCCTCTGAATTGTGAACCATTGTCAGTTAATATCTGATAAGGGTATCTTAATCTTGTGAATATTGAGAGCAAAGCCTCTCCTACATGTACTGAGTCTGCTGAGGGTAGAGCAATCGCTTCCCCCCACATAGTACATGTCTACCAGAGAAAGGATGTATTTTTTCGGAAACTGACGAAAAGCGCATACAGTCTGCTGAAATGAAGAATTTAATGAAAAGTAAGCTGCAAAGTATGACACAGAACATGGAACCAATAAAGGAAAATACCAGAGATGATTCCTACATAGCAGGGGGATACTGAGGTGAGTAAATTTTGTGTAAAAGTGTAATTCCTCCCTTTTTTCTTAATTTTCTCAAAACCTCATTTTTCACACAAATGTGGGCACGTTGCCCATGATTTTTCAAAAACTATTAATGATACAGCAGTAAATTTTGGGCCACATGCTGTACACATAGTGCTCATTAAAATAAATTAAAATAAAGGATATATGTTAACAAACTACAAAACTGTTGAGAAATAGCTAAGATACCCCCCCTTAAAAATTTCAACTTTTTTTCGATTGGTATGTTAAAATAAAATAAAAACTCAGATATCAAACCAATCAAAATTATACTGTTCAAAAAAAGAAACGCATAGCTACTGAAGGCACACACATAGCCATAATTTTGACATTCAAAAACTTTTTTAATTTAATGAGTTAATTGTTCAAATTGCACACAAGAATACCTTAGGGTTCAACCAATCAATTGACAGTTGTTTTGCATCTGGGTCACGAGAGTTTTTTGGCGTACGGGCTTTCCCGTTAGTATGTTGTGTGGCCTCCTCTTGCATCGATCAGCAACTGGCATCTCCTGGGCATGGATGCGATCAGGCGTCTGATGCAGGCTTGTGGGATGGCTGCCCACTCTTCCTGTAGTGCGTGGAACAGATCACGACGATTGGATGGAGCAACGTCTCGGCGACAAACACGTCTATGCAGCTCATCCCACAGGTGCTCAATCGGACTCATGTCTGGAGACAGGGATGGCCAGGGAAGGGTGAGAATGTTGTTGGCAGTCAGGAACTGCGTGGTCAACCGTGCACAATGGGGTCTGGCGTTGTCCTGTTGAAACACAGTCCTTTGGGCAGCCAAAAGTGGAAGGACATGGGGTCGAAGAATTTCATTGACGTATCGTTGCGCATTCAAGCCTCCTTCAATGTGCACCAATTGACTCCGTCCGTTGTAACTGATCATTCCCCACACCATTGCACCTCCACCACCGTGCGGCGGAGCTTCATCGACGCAATTTTGGGCAAAACGTTCATTTCGCCTACGGTAGACCCTATGCTGTCTATCATGACGCTGCAACAAAAAGAAAGATTCGTCACTAAACCAGACACGTCTCCATTGATTGTCAGCTGCCCAGGGACGATGCTGGTTGGCCCAAAGAAGTCGATTTTGGCGATGGCGGCGCGCAAGGATAGGTCCTCGGTGAGGTCGTTGTGCCCAAAGTCCAGCGTCATGCAGTCTATTCTGGACAGTTTGATCAGACACATGACGTCCTGCAGGCAATGACTGGGCAGTTGAGGAAGCTGTTGTAAACCTGTCTCTGAGGTGACGAAGCCGAATAAAGCGATCCTCCGCTGCTGTTGTCACTCTGGGTCGTCCACTGCGATGCCGGTCTTCAACTGAGCCAGTGGCTTGGAACCGGTGCCAAAGTCGACTGATGGTACTCTGATGCACGTTTAGATGCCTGGCAACCTGACTTTGACTTTCGCCTGCATGCAGTCGCCAATAGCAATGTTCCTTAAATTTATCGATAGAGACGCCATAAATGTCTGCTTGAAAATGAACTGAATTGTTTTAGTGTAGCGTTATCCTTTTATAGGGTTTCAGTTGCGTAATCAGTGAATAGTGTTCACCCCAAATTTTGTTGCTTTCACGTGCGCGCAACATGAGCTGTGGTCAAAAATTGCGCCATAAACACTATTGACCACTGCGTTGTAACGATTACAAAAACGAACGCAATTCAGGTCAACACGTGCATTTGACACTGTAGAGAACATTTGAGGCTGGTTTTTGTATGCCCTAGCACCAAATTTTACTTACAAACTCATAAAAACGCGCCCTCGGATAGCTATGCGTTTCTTTTTTTGAACAGTATATTTTAGTATACAATCATTATCATATATTAACAAATGAAACAGCCAAATTTCATAACTCAAGTTGTACTCACATTTGAGATATCTTGGGCAACAAAATACCCCAGAAAGCTAAAATTTGCCTTTTTTTCACTGTTTTTCCCCCATAGATTGCAAGTTTTTAGTATATACCTCAATGTTTTGTATTTTTTTCAGTCATTTTGCTAGTATAAATGACCAGATATAGATATTAACTTATAATTCTGTGTTTTTCATTTTGGGGGTTTAACCTCCCCTTAAGGTACCTTATCGTGATCAGTATGTTTTAAAAATATTAATCCAATAAAAATTGTCAATGCTCTTTTGATTAGAGAAGGATTTGTTTCTGTGGATCTGTTAATTATGCAGCTTATTAGTTCTACCATACGGTTTCTCGTCCCCACAAATGATATCAACACGAATGCAAGTCAATAGTGTTGAGAGGGAAAAAAAACTTCAGTTTGTCCTTGTTTTAATATTCTCTCTTTTTTTTTAAAAAACCGTATCCTAGTAGGCCTAAAATTCTTACCACAAATTTGTACTGTACAAGATGCTAATAAAATATGGTATGTGTAAGAGTGAACACGGTCCTATTGCGCACTGCCATATGGTGCTGCTCGGTCACTGCCCACCACTGCGAACACCAACTTCACCCAGCGCCCACAGTTAAAAATTTTTTTTTTTTTTTTCAATCACGAACTTTCGCGGAACCCCTATCGACCTCTCGCGGAACTCTAGGCTTTCATGGAACCACAGGTGAGACACCTTAATCTGAACATTTACAAGTCTCTCTTGCCAGAAACTATACCATTTTTGTTTGTACTGCTGTAAGACTGTTGAGCGCTCTTTTCGGGTAACATGATAGCTAGTAGCAAATGTACCAATGTACTAGCATCTTGACGCGAATGTAGAATGAAAATTAGATGAAGAGCTATCTAACAGAACTTCAACGAGTGGAAGGCAAATCAGGCCAACATGATCATACTCAACTCGTCGGTAAAGTTATTATAATTTATTACGTGGTACGAAGACGTTTGACAAGACGGTACAATGTTCCTTGACAGGTACGATGAACAATTTATACATAGTAGTGACAGTTCCGATAAAACGATACATCTCTGGTCATTCATATCTAAAATCCTCTCTCACGTAAGTAATAAGGATCCAATAATATTCATACTAGGTTTTTTTAACAGCAAGGGAATGTCCGTTGACCTTGCTTGAGGTCATCCACTTAAGCATGTACTCCCATACCACGAACTCCCGCATTCGTCCAATAAGAGACTGTTTCTATCCAAGACATAGTTCCAAATAACGTAGACTCAATAGATATTCACTGGTACATATATGAAGAGGTATCTGAGTTAGTATCTTTAGGTTTTAACTAACCTCTCAAAACATGCCACGACTTTGGCATTACAATAAAGGTGTTTACACATATAAATACTGCAATCAAATTAACTTCTTTCCCACTCGTAGGAATCCTTCTTCTACGATACGAATCCTAAAAGGCTAACGACTCTGTAGGTCCATTCTAGGAATAACATATTCCCGCTAGACTGGTATAAGAGCGGCCTTACAATACAGCATACATTAAGAATTGGGGCGATAACTTACGTGACATTACTGCTATTGGTTTCGACCTGAAGACCAATACAGATCACTAGAATAAATGGCTTCCATAAACGTGCCATGTATACAATAATAATATATATCAATCACGGACATAAACAAGGTCCATGTTGCCCCCTCCAAATCATGACGTCAGAAACTACTCAACTAGGTTACCCGTGCGTCCCAAAGCAACTCACACTGCTTTGTGCACGTTAGTGCGCGAATCATTCGACCGCACAAATAATATAACTATATTGAGACTGGTGCGTACATTTGGCAGGACCGAAGACTACCCCCTTAGGTAATAAATGTACGTAACAAAGACACCTACTTTTTTTCACTTCATCATCATGTGACGTATTCTTTCCAGAACGTTGTCTCCATTACAGCTGCTCTGAACGCATCACGATTCTGGGCAGGTCGACCTGCATCAGCGAAAGACAAGTTCAGACTCTCTGTGATGTCCTAGATCCACCGTCGTTTAGGTCGACCCCTTCCCCTTTTTCCAGGGACCATGCCTTCCATCACTATTTTTTCCAGACTATTATGTCTTTTTATATGACCGAAAAATGTCAGCGTCCTTATTGCGATGGTATTTAGGAGCCAATTTTCAATTTTTTGGGTCACTTTCTGTTTAAAAATAATTAAACGACCCCCCCCCCCCCCCCCAAAAAAAAAAAAAAAAAACGGTTACAATTCACTATTCTTATTTTATCTTTGTCTCCCATATCTTTATAAATTATTCGGGAGTTGCGTCTCATTGAATCTTTTCAAGCAACCCGCATTTGTTGTTCTTGTTTGCGTCACTCTTGTTTAAATACAATTCTCTCTATGTTATTTATTCATGTTATTTTCTTTGTGCATTAAGTTTTCCTCATTGTGAGTCTGTGTAAAGCGGGAGAACTCCACTTTTGTATGTAAAATCGATTAAGAGATGGAATAGAGACTAGAAAATGTAATGGAGAAAATAAATGAAGCTTAGAGAATTCCAGATGAATTTGGAGCGGAACGCAGAGAGAGAGAGAGAGAGAGAGAGAGAGAGAGAGAGAGAGAGAGAGAGAGAGAGAGAGAGAGAGAGAGAGAGAGAGAGGGGATAGATAAAAAGATAGATATGTAGATATATAAATAGATAGATAGATAGATAGATAGATAGATAGATAGATAGATAGATAGATAGATAGATAGATAGATAGATAGATAGATAGATAGATAAACAACGAGTTTAAAACTAAGCCATTAGTTGCATCCCAAAGCTTTACGATTCAAATAAATGTATCTTCATGCTTTGTTTCTACTAGGCCATTCTCTCTTCACAAATCTTGTTTCTATCCCCTTCCATTCTCACGCTCACACGCGCGCGCGCACACACACACACACACACACACACACACACACGCACATCTCTCTCTCTCAAGTACCCATGACAGATGGCGTTGATAATCACATCTCTCCACTACCTATTTTTAAAACTATTGTTTTTCATTTCTGTTGAATTTTGTCCATGCCAGGATGTCATACTGTCCAGTTGTTGGGAGCTGCTATGAGGCGCAGGCAGATTACATTTAGTAATTGCGGTTGTAGTTGTGTACGAAAGAGCACTTCTACGAAACGTGGTATGAATCTAGGGTGCGTTGTGAAGAGTGACGTTGTAGTGGTTGCCACGGGGCTTTTGAACGATGTTTGTGGACGAGATGTGACGGGAGATGATCCTTGAGCGGTGTATATGCATATGTCTCCGGTTGATGTCCACGGGATAGATGGAAGAGTAGTTCCTTATGAGATATTTTGATACCTTGGATGTGTATGATATTTGAAGCATATTGAAGCGTGGCATGCTTGCATGCTGTGGTATGTGTTCTACTGGACTTTCATCATGTCGTTGTAAGCTCGTGTCAGTAAATGTGATGGACCGTTATCCAGTTCTTAAGTGTTACCGATAAAGTTGATCGTTGACACGTTAATGCATAGTTCATACCCGTTATAGTCACCAGGCCAGGGTAACGATGTCAAGACTGCAAGCTGCAAAATAATTGTAATATTCAACACTTGCAGCAATGAGAGCTGTGAACCCGCAACAAACTAGAGATTTCAATAAACAGGCTCGTAACGAAAGAAATCTCATCTGATCGTCTCGTCTTCTCTCTGGCTCTCAACACCAGTATTTTCTCTCCTTGTCGTTTTCTCTCTCTCTCTCTCTCTCTCTCTCTCTCTCTCTCTCTCTCTCTCTCTCTCTCTCTCTCTCTCTCTCTCTCTCTCTCTCTCTCTTATTTTCCCTAGTCGAGAATTCACATTAAAAGCTCTTAAAATAATGTCTCTGTTTTTGGAAGTTACAAAGAAGGAAAACAAATCTATATTTGGAAGAATAAGAACAGAAAATCGTTCTCATGTTTACTTATTAACAACAGAAGAAAGTTGATTTGTTAAATCAGAATACACACAGTTAAAAAAAGGGGTTACGTAACAGTTGACATGATTGTAGGCAATATAAATGGTTAATATAGTACGGAAATAAGTTATGACGGAATAAAACAACAGAAACACTGTTAGCTGAAATAAAATATTTAAGATGAAGATAACGAAGAAAAAAGGAAAACACAAATTTACTTACAAAACACAGTTCTTCCTCTTACTTGTTAGGGAAAAAAACACAGTGCTTCCTCTTATTACTGAGGAAAACATGACACAGTGCTTCCTCTTATTACTGAGGAAAACATGACACAGTGCTTCCTCTTATTACTGAGGAAAACATGACACTGTGCTTCCTCCTATTACTGAGGAAAACATGACACAGTGCTTCCTCTTATTACTGAGGAAAACATGACACAGTGCTTCCTCTTATTACTGAGGAAAACATGACACAGTGCTTCCTCTTATTACTGAGAAAAACATGACACAGTGCTTCCTCTTATTACTAAGAAAAACATGACACAGTGCTTCCTCTTATTACTGAGAAAAACAAAAACACAATTCTTTCTCTTATTACTGAGGGAAACACGCAATTCGTCATCTTCTTACTGAAAAAAAACACAACTCTGTTTTTCCTCTTATTTTTGAGGATAAAAAACATAGTTCTGCATCTTATTACCGAGAAACACATAACACAGTTCTTTTATTACTGAGAAAAAACGTAACACAGTTCTTCCTATTATTACTGAGAGAGTTTTTAATTTCTTCTTGTGACTGACTACCTGCGCTAGTACCTGAACTGTTTCTCAAAGCTTAAACAAACTCTTTTATTGACAAGATGGAGGTGGACAGATGACTGTAAGCCAGGATGGGGTTGAATTGTCAAACCCAGTTACCAGCCGTCGACTTTGTCGACTATGTTCTGACTGGTGGAGTGAAGTTTTAATTACGCGCCAATTTAGTCCAGTCCGTCTTTCTGGAGTATGCCGTTAGACTGCTAACCTCCACATTAGCATAACACACAAAGTGAATACCAATAGTTAAGGGAAAACTACTGTATACTCTGGTTCTCGAGAGTGGACTCACAGAAAACATAGTCGTACAGATAATTCTATAGGTAGATAGACAGACTGACATACAAACAGAAAGTTAGAAAAGTAGATATACATGCAGATAGACAAAAGGATATAAAGACAGATATATAATCTCTTGCATAGAGATACATTATAGATAGATATATAGACAGACAGACAGAACGATTGATGGACAGATAGGCAATTAGATAGATAGATTGACAGACAGACAGATGTAAATATCACAGCTTAAGTCGGATTATTTCTTTCAGAACTTGAAACGTTTCGTTTTTTATTACAACTAGAGCCACCGGTGTTTCTGCCTTTGTTTAATAATTTTCTTGTCGTATTAAATTATTGACTGTTCTCAACACAAGGCGCTTTCTTCGACTTTCTGTTCATTGAAATAGCTTTACAAAGATAAATTGTCAAACCTTTCACTAACTGAAACTTTCCTTTGTGATTTAGCTTTCGTGTCTTTAACAAATAAAATAAAAACAACCGAGAAATGAACTATTTTCCATGAAAAAGAAATATTTAAATACCACAAAAAAAAAAAAAAAACCAAAACTTTAATACAGTCAATAGTTCAAACACAATTTAAAAAAAAAAAGCACCGTTAAAAGCTTAATCCAAGTTCCAGAATATAGAACGAATAAAACTGATAGGAGATCACCAATGTAGAACTGATGGCCTGAAACCAGACACACAATAGGGAAGCATATAGTGAACAAATGATTTTGACGTCCCATAGGACACACCGTGATTAAACCAGTTGATATCAATACAATGCTTTCCTTTACGGCTTTACATGAAATTATACAATTCCTATGTTCCAGCGGGAGCTCGAGTGTTTTAAGGATGTCGATTTTCTCTTGAAAAGGGACGTAATTTATCTAGTGGCGGACATTAGATTCCATGGTCTGACTACCTCGCACACATTATATAAATATTTATTTTTTAAATTCTAGTTTACACCTAGCTGTATTATTTAACTACATTTATTTCTTCCCTTGCTTATTATTTCCCGTTACCAGATTTTAAAGTGCGTCTGAATGGCTACGTGGTTCAAGAATTTGAATCTGGAACAAAGTTACCGAGTTCCAGTATCGAAACCTGGTAGTCTCGTGCTCCTGTCAACCCGCTCTAAATGGACTCTTGAAGGAGGCAAAAACAGCAAAGAAGTTGTGACCTGTAATGGAAAAGAGTATACAGTAATCTGACAGCTTATTGTAACCTTATAGCTGCTCTCTGATTTGCTAGCTAAAACATGCATTATACTAACTGTTCTTACTTCTGCAGCTCACTCTTTTGTCTTCGCCCTCTTTTTTCTAAACATGGGCTAACGCAGTGTTTACAATCTTCGTGACCTGTCAGTTAAAACAGGAAACAAATCACGCTTTGGTTATACTTCGTCCCACTCACGCGAGCTCATCTGCCAATCATATAATGATTGACAGACAGCACGTGAGAGAGAGAGAGAGAGAGACGGAACAGACCCTTTGAAGTTTACTCAGGGAAAATCTAGAAACCCTTAGTATCCTTTGATCTTGGAACACGGGCATTCTACAGGGAAACCGCTAGGAGAACAGAAAGTCTTTTGATGTCGGTCTAAACTCCAAACGAGAAACTCTGGAAGAGCAAAACGAAGTCTTTTATCTTGAAACCTCTAGCTTCTGATGTTTTGTCTCACACAGGAGTGCGAAATAACGCCATTAGAGATGAAGAGCAATCTAATGATATAAATATATATACTACTGTTTTTATAACCCAACCATCAGTCGTCAGTCAGAATTCGAGAAGAGTCTAGCGCGCAGTCTTAAACCATTTCTGTTGGATGTTGTTTATAAGTGATTCGTGGAGATTTCATTCTGGATTTTCTGGTAAATAGTTCTAAGTATTAGAAGTATTTTACGGTGATAGCATTTAAAGTTAAACACTTATACTTCACTTATATTTTTCTTGCTAGTAAGGTGAATTAAATAAAATAAACGCGTAGCGATTTCCATAGCCAGATGTTCAATTAAAATGTTAGACCACGCCACCCGACGCTACGCAACTGAGACGAGACCGTAATTATGTTTACAGTGTAGGGACGCGGCACTTACCTCTCCAGGAGAGAGAGATAAACATGGCTGTTAAGCAGACCGGACTTAGCGGCGTTAGACGACTGACAGTGGGAGAAAAGAATACATGTTTATATTTCCTTTTTAATTTGTGTTATTGTCACGGAGTGTTTTGAGGGTATTTTGCATGTATGAATGTTCCCATGATCCAGCGGGAGTTTATTAGTCATTTGAGTTGTTGTGAGTTGGGAATGCTTGCCTTGTAATATTTTAGTTACAAGCAATGTTGTGAGCAGAGATCAAGACAAGCTGCTAGCTATAGTCATGCGTGAATGAAGCTCAGTGGAGTGTGGAAGGTTTTCACGTGTTTGGTGAATACGAATGAAAGGGGTCAGTGAGAGAGAGATGTGTGTTGGGTCAGTTGTGTGTTGAGTTAGTAAAGAGTTGAGTCAGTAGAGAGTAGACAGGAGACAGCGAAGAGCGTAGAGAAGAGAAGGGTGGATGTCTGTAGAGGGCCATAGTTTTGCAGTGGATTTATGAAGTAGCCTATTTTGTGGCTGTAGATATTCCGAGAATCAGAGTGATTGTAGAATACTCGGGATTTGTTGTGTCTCCAATATTTGTAATGGCCCTGCGCCCATTGTGACTTATTTGTGATATTATATATTCACGGAGATTGATATGGTTGTTGGAGTTACTCCTTAGACAGTGAGCTAGACGAGCGGTGTATAAGTGTTGTCTAACCTTCTACATCCACCCACCTACACCCTACTCGTCACATCTGGGGGTCGTCTATTTGGATGTTACAAGTGAACCCAAAGTTGTACAGCATTAAAGTGATCTGAGGTCATTTGGTCAGCAGCCTACAGTTTGTTTTCAACGCAGCGAAGTGTGACAACTTTAACTGAACGATTCTGCACTGTTCAAATCTGGGTCAGCTGTCAGCGGTAACTGTGTGCTGACGAATAAACAGTGTGCTGTCTTACACGTCTGTTCACATCAATTGCTTGCAGCTACTGTGAAATGGTGTGTTGTGATTAAAAGAACTTATATGTTGTACAGACGAAGCGGCCGTGTATCCAGAAGAATCTGTTGTGACCAGAAGAAGTAGATCTGTAGAAATCTGTAAGCGAGCGGAGGGAACCTTGTTGCAGTGTTCTACTCTACACAGTGTGAAGTGAAAAACACGAGCCCTGTTTTTCACTGTGTGTAGCCGGTGGGGCTACAGAATCTGAACTGAGTGTGGTGTGACTGTGCAGTGTGGCGTCTTCATACTTTCATCGCCTTAGGACTTGTTGAGGACATTATAAACAGATCTACACGCTTGGTATTTAAGTATTATGTACTTGTTCTGTGAATATTTAAATATTGCTTCTTTGTTACTCTTGGGTATTAAGGTATTAATAAGGTACTTATGTAACATTCTGTCGTGCTCTAGTATGCTAATGTGCCAGTGGTGTGTTGCACTAAGTTTCTAGTTAGAAAGTAGTTTGTGTTGTATATGGTGCTTATAATATAGGCTATTTCTTAAGAAATCAGTATTTCTTCTCAAATACTGAGTACATCTGTTTTCACATTTAGTTTTTTCTCTTTAGTTCTGCAACTTTCAGTATTATCACTTATTTTCTAATTCACATTCAGTGTTGCTGTTCTGTGGTGCACCACTTCACATACCTAGGGTCTACCATCAATGACAAACTCTCACTGGATACAGAAATCGACAGCCGCATTGGCAAAGCTGCAGCTACCTTTGCCCGCCTCACATC
Source organism: Oreohelix idahoensis (assembly GCA_024509875.1). Lineage (NCBI taxonomy): Eukaryota > Metazoa > Mollusca > Gastropoda > Stylommatophora > Oreohelicidae > Oreohelix > Oreohelix idahoensis. The sequence continues at coordinate 121,872 of JAMPIV010012391.1, forward strand.
GCGTGTTTGGGGAAACTCTAAACTCACAATGAAGACCAAAGCTGCGGTATATAATGCCTGCGTCACCAGCACACTCCTATATGGCAGCGAGACCTGGACGACCTATGCTAAGCAAGAAAGAAGGCTCAATACCTTCCATTTGCGGTGTCTACGCCGCATCCTCGGCATCTCGTGGAAAGATAAAGTGACAAATGTCGAGGTGTTGTCACGTGCTGGCCTTCAAAGTATGTATACGCTGCTTAGACAGCGCAGACTTCGCTGGCTTGGTCATGTTCGCCGCATGAAAGATGGTCGCATCCTAAAAGATATCTTCTACGGACAATAAGCAGATGGCAAGAGAACAGTTGGGCGACCACAGCTGAGGTTCAAAGATGTGTGCAAGAGAGATATGAGGGCACTGGACATGGATCCAGCAACATGGGAGGATGAAGCTGCCGATCGCACTAAGTGGCGATGCTATTTACGGCACCACCTCAGATTGGGGGAAGAGAGGCTCACACAAGAAGCAGAGGTGAGGAGAAAACGTCGAAAGGAGCACCAGGAAAATAAGCAGCTGAGGGCTGCCACCTCGGGGGCGCATTCCCATAGTCAGTTATGACTGAAGGGGCTATTATTATATTTTGCTGTTCTACTGTTGTTAGTTTTCACTCTTTCTCTATATGGCATTATATGTTATAAGTTTATAAACTAATAAAACGGTATTGAATCAGTTTTACAAATAACAGTTCACATGAGACAAGGGACGTCCCTTGTCTCATGTGAACTGTTATTTGTAAAACTGATTCAATACCGTTTTATTAGTTTATAAACTTATATTCCTTACCAGTTTTACTGCAGCCCCTTAATTTATTTAATTATATGTTATGTAGGTTTTAGGTTAGATTGCAGTTAGAATTTATTATCATTCTTTGTGTATATCTGCTCTGCCTGTAGCTGTGTCATTCCTGTCGGTTTTAGACATTGCTTACATCTGCTCTACCTATAGCTGTGCCCTTCCTGTCTGCCTTAAACACTGCTTACATCTGATTCACCTATAACTGTGCTAAACCTATCTGTCATCCTTCTTTTAGTTCTTCTGTTCCATTTTTATTTGTGTTCTAATAGCGTTAATTATATTCTAAGTGTATATTAACATTTTCCTCACAGGAACTGTTGTAGTGTTTGCGCTTCTCAAAAATACTGCTGCAGAGGTGACTTGGAGACAACAGATCAGTTCAGTTTATTGCCATAGCCTGCCATCCAAGTACACCATAAAAAGCTACGTAACCTTAGTTTGTTTTGGTTCATCATTCTAAGGCCTTAATTCATTTATTTGTCCAGGTTGATCTATAGGCTTCCCTTGGCATTCATTGTTTCAGTGTTGTTATTGGGCGTGACGATTATGGTATTTATTTGTGTTCTGATTTCATATGTAGGATTTTGCGCTATTTATTCTTATAAGGGGTCCTATCCTGTGGGCAGGATCAGTTGTATTGCCCTTCACGAATAAAGTGTGCATTTTGGCATTAGTTGTTTACGTGCAGTTTGTTGTTGGTTGTGTGTTATATACCCTCTTTGGCGTTCTGTGTATATGGTGTATTCTTCAGTCATTTTCTTCTTACACTATCCTGTAAATACGCTATCTTTTTCAATCTCCTGTTTTCGTGCGTTATATAGGTCTGGTACTGTATATTTCTATATTGCTTCTGTCAAACATTTCCCTTTTCTTGTTACCGACCTACTAGGTTGTTGTTTGTTAAATTAGGGTGTAGTACTTATCATCATCATTTGAGTCATTGTTTGTTTTGTAGGGCTAACAATTTTTTTGGGCAGACATTGAGTACAGTGAGTAAGGGGTCATCTTAGTGGTTATTTAAGATATTATTTTGAAGTTTGAGCTATTTTGACATTTTGGTTAGAGTATTTGAGGTGCATATAAGTCAGATATATTCATAATCATGTCAACACTTATGAATTTTATCCTCGTTGGTGAGAGGATAGGAAAGTCTGGAGAAGATCTCGTAGCGTTTGCACAAGCTCAATTTAAAGAGGTGCAGGAGAGACAAGAACGACATGAGGAGCGAGAGAGAAGGAAAGTGGAAGCAGAGTAAGAAACTAAGAGAGCAGAGGAAGAAACTAAGAAAGCAGAGGAAGAGACTAAGAGATTAGAGATACAAGCACAGAAAGAAATAAAAGAGATAGAAGCACAGAAAGAAATAAAAGAGATAGAAGCACAGAAAGAAATGAAAGAGATAGAAGCACAGAAAGAAATTAAAAAGATAGAAGCGGACAAAGAGGTATCCTTGAGAAGACTGGAGTTAGAGAAGCCGGGTTCAGACTCATCATCAAAAAAAAAAAAAAAAGAGTACGGGAGTATGTACAAGTTGAAACTCCCAATTTTCAACGAATCCATAGATTTTATGGACTGTTTTTTGGAGCGGTTTCAAATGAAGGCAACTGCCTTAAAGATTAATAAAGAACTGTGGGGATCACTGTTGACAGATTATTTAATAGGGTCAGCATTAAAAACAGTTTTCCAATTAACTGTGGAAGATAGATTAAATTATGACATAGTGAAGGTTATCGGTACCATGCCATGGAGCAAAGTTTTGTGACAAGCCTGAACCTCAGTCTGTGGCCGAGCCTCAGACTAGTACTAAGGGTAGTCCACAGAAGAGCAAGCGTGAGGAGTACAGATGCTTTGTATGTAATGGTATTGGCCACCTTCAATTTGATTGTCCTAATAGGAAACTTGAACACGCAAATTCAGTCGTAGTATTAGATACATTAAACAGCGAGAGTTGTGAAGGGTGCAGCCCACTTTTTCATAAAGATGAGACACCAATTCTGATTTGTGGCCACCCACTTCCTTGTTTATCGGCAGTTCATACAGATGGGAATCTAGTCTTGCATTCAGGTTACATAGGACGGAAAGTTGTATCCGTCTTAAGGGATACAGGGTGTACGAGAGTTGGGGTGCGAAGATCGTGTATTGAGGAGTCCTGGTTGTTGGATCAAACTGCTAAATGTATTACTTTTGGGGGTAGAGTTGAAGTCTATCCTCTAGTATTGATGAATATTGATACGCCATTCTTGTGTGGCAAAGTGAAAGTTTTTGTTCTTGATGAAAATGCGGGGGAAAAGCGCCGCAGGCGACCTTTGTCTTTACTGACTGTGTGTGGTACACCACTCTAAGTGGAGACCTCCCAGTAACAAAGACTGCTGTGTCCGTTTCAGATTTTGCTCCTTTCCTCAGATCTACGGGTCCTGAGTGTTCCTCTATAAATGCCTTTGTGCAGATGAGGAAGGACATCCCTCGAAACCTTCGGGTATGTGAGGCTCTGTTCATTTTTGGCTGGAATGACGTTCGGTGGTTTTATAGCGAATATGAGTACACATGAGGGCAAGTTCGGGCACAATGGGCTAATCACCTGTTTGCCAAGTCACTTCGATTACATGTCCTGCCCATGGGCTTTGTGCACTTGGGTCCCCTCTACACCTCGTTTCACGGGGTAGAAGAGGTTCCGATTATGAGATGAGATGAGATGATAAGGCGGTCGCTGATCTGATACTTGGCAATGTCCGTGGTATCAAAAAGTGTAAGTAAATATTAGACAAACATAAAGGTATGTTTTCAGGCACTCGAAAGAAATAAAGAAGTAGAGCACTAGAAAACAGAAAAACAACAGACGTGAGTGGCTTACCCAGGATTCGAACCCCAGACCTTCCGTGCGACAACACCGCCTAGGTATGCAAGCGAATCACACTATCCACACTGCCATCTATTTACTGTTTACAGGCCTCGGGTTTCCCTTCCTTATGTGTTATCAAAAAGTGTACAGATGAGGATATGAAACTATAGAAGCGAAAGCATAGAGATGGTCCTTATGGAGGAACTACAAGATTGCAGGGAAAACTTAGGGTAATGTATGTGGATAGCATGCCATCTGATAATGTCCTGGTTGCTGATACTGTACAAGTAAGTGTCAAGGTGACTTAGATAAAATTTGAGAAGATTTTTGCAAGTAGTCAACTTTTGTTGCTTTCTGATTTAGACAAAATTTTCTTACTCAGGACAGATGCTTCGGCATTGGTCATATGTGGTTGCATCGAGTTTTCTGCAGTCTGTCAAGTCACCAAGCAGCTGGCTAACCAGGTGTACATTAACCCTACAACATTTTGATGTTACTAGAAGGACAAGATACCAGACGAGCGGATTTCGATTGAGCATTCTTGCATGTAGTTTTGTTTGTGTATTTTGATGACTTGACATGAAGTTTGTACCTTATGCATGCATTTCTCTGATGTGGAAATGAAATTTGTTTAATTTTAGAGATATTGAATGTGATTATCGCTAGAATAATTTGTATGCTATTAGAGTGGGTTGGTGTATTTTGAATAGAAGCATTGTTTACTTGGATGATGTATTTTGGGTTTGAGGATGTATAGGACTCCCATCTCTGTCTCCTCGGTGAAAAACCCCGGTTTTTCACGTGGGGAAAGGGGTGGATGTCACGGAGTGTTTTGAGGGTATTTTGCATGTATGAATGTCCCCATGCTCCAGCGGGAGTTTATTAGTCATTTGAGTTGTTGTGAGTTGAGAATGCTTGCCTTGTAATATTTTAGTTACAAGCAATGTTGTGAGCAGAGATCAAGACAAGCTGCTAGCTATAGCACTGACTAACAAAAAAAAAACTTTTTTTTTCTTTCTCTAACATTTCTATGTTTTTCTGGTCAATTTTAATGCGCTGTTTTTAAATCTGCAAACCGTTTTTCTCTATCAGGTCGGGATCTCTAGAAATACGCAAATGAAGTTTTTTTTAACAATGCATACAGTATTACAACATCATTCGTACAAGAAGTATAACAGTTATGTAGGCTTGAATTTCTTTGCAGTCGACTTTCGTCGGTGAATGGCATGTGGTACATCGCGATGAAGCATCCAACAATAATCGGCAAGCATGGTCACACTCCACCATCCTTGATAACGTGACTCCATTACGGCGATATCTTGATGGAATCGTTCTCCATGTTCATCGCTGAATTCGCCAAGGTTGTCAGGGAAAAGGTCAAGATGCGAATCGAGCAAATGGATTTTGAGGGACATGATACAGCCCATATTTCTGTATGCATCTATGCACTGCTTAACAATATGCAACATAGTCGACAGATTTGTGATTTTCCAGAAAGTTATCGACGATCGATTTGAATGCCATCCATGCGCGAAGTTCACTACCATGTAACAAGTTCTCGAATTGTTTGTCTGCAATAACTTTTCTAATCTGAGGTCCTACAAAGATACCTTCCTTTATCTTTGCATCGCTAACTTGCGGAAACTTTTCTCGAAGATAAGTGAAAGCTTTGCTCGTTTTATCTAACGCTTTTACAAAATTCTTCATGAGCCCCAACTTTATATGTAACAGTGGTAAAATGAAGCTGTCTTTGTTAACTAATGGCTCGCGTATTACATTTTTATGCCCGAGCTGCATACGATCCCGGATAGGCCACACCTTTCTTGCATAATGTTCCTGTCTGTTGCGGCTGTCCCATTCACATCGGAAGCAACAAAATTTAGTATACCCAGTCTGCATGCCCGTGAGAATTGCAATGACCTTTAGGTCTCCACAAATCCGCCATTGGTAGTCATTGTACTTTATTTTTTCCAAACGTATAGCCATATTGTCATAAGTTTCTTTCATATGAACAGAGTAAGCGACTGGAATTGATGAAAAAAATTTTCTGTTATTCAATAACACGGCTTTTAGACTAGTCTTGGAAGAATCGATGAAAAATCGCCATTCGTTGACTATGTGCTCATGACCGTTTACATCTTTGCAATAGCAAATGTCATCACCAATCTCAAAGTATTGAACAAGTTCTCTGTGTCTATGACGAAATTTAGATATCGGAGTATTGGGCGTTAAAAGATTTCATTCTTTGAGTCGCGAACCGAGTAATTCCGCTTGTCCTTTGGTAAGAGCGAGATCACGTATTAGATCTGAAAGTTCTTAATGGTTAATTAAGTAAACACCATCATTCACCGGTATGTAATCTGAATCAGAATTAGTTTCTAAAGCAGGTAAACTATCACTTTCTGATGGTTCATTTACGTCCAACGGATATTGGTCTGGTGGTACTTGGATCGGACACGTGATTGGATCATGAGGCACTGGTTTCGAAACCGATTCAATATTTGGATAAACCACAGACTTTCTAGTTTTAAAAGTGAAACCATGGATATTTGTCAAGCAGAAGTAACAATCAATAGTGTGATTTGTATGTTCACGCCATATTACTGGCACTCCAAAAGGCATCGACTTATGCTTCGGCGATTTTCGTAACCAACCTGCCAATGTATCGAACAAACTGCATTTGGCTTCCAAGATTTATTTGCATCATCAACTTTCGAATCGAAATAAAGTTCATATGCTTTCTTTAGTAATGGTGTAAAGTTTTTCTGGTCAACACGATCGGTAAAATATCCGCACACGTAACAGAACAGATCAGCCGAATTTCTACAACTTCTAGAAGCCATATTTTGCTCAGAATTATTTCAAAATACAGTAACTATTTGAAAAATCGCGTAACATATGTCATGCATCTTTTAGCAGTATAAAAAGTAGAATCATGTTGCTTTTTATTAATTTTTAATAAGCTATATAGTAAAAATGAAACGGAGCAAATAACGGTTTCCCAAAAATATATTTATTCACAAATATCTTAAGAACCCGACGTGATAGAGATAAACGGATTTCAGATTTGAAATCAGCGCAAGAAACTGACCTAAGAACACTTATTTTTATATAAGAAAGAAAAATGTTGTTTGTCAGTGTAGTCATGCGTGAATGAAGCTCAGTGGAGTGTGGAAGGTTTTCACGTGTTTGGTGAATACGAATAAAAGGGGTCAGTGAGAGAGAGATGTGTGTTGGGTCAGTTGTGTGTTAAGTTAGTAGAGAGTTGATTCAGTAGAGAGTAGACAGGAGACAGCGAAGAGCGTAGAGAAGAGAAGGGCGGATGTCGGTAGAGGGCCATAGTTGTACAGTGGATTTATGAAGTAGCCTATTTTGTGGCTGTAGATATTCAGAGAATCAGAGTGATTGTAGAATACTCGGGATTTGATGTGTCTTCAATATTTGTAATGGCCCTGCGCCCATTGTGACTTATTTGTGATATTATATATTCACGGAGATTGATATGGTTGTTGGAGTTACTCCTTAGACAGTGAGCTAGACGAGCGGTGTATACGTGTTGTCTAACCTTCTACTTCCACCCACTGTGACGGGTTGGTTGGTGTGTTTGCTGCTGTTCCTTCGTTCTTCTATTATTGATTGAAGAGTAAAGTCACTCTCTAGATGTAGTTAATGTTTGGTATTGATGGTTAGCTCTGACCATCAGAACATCCCTTCGACGTTCTGATTTGCATATTAGATATTAGTTGATTTCCCTTGTGGGAGAGCTATCGTGCTGGAAAACGTAAACATTTACAGCTGTGAACCGAACCCGAAACGTAAATAAAAGATCAAGCCTTCTGTTCTGAGTCTCATGTATTCATACAAAAGACGATATCCGACATTCACAAAACTTCATGTACAGTTCAGCATAACAATGAATTCCAAATAATATCAGTAAGTATCCGTCCGTGTCAAAACAATATGTCAGATGAACATCGTGGCTATATACGTGCGCTGTTGTAGTCAACAGCCAGAAATGAGCGCATGAGTTCTTGACAGCTACAATTTGAATCATAATGCGATTCTCCTTCCATCATTTAATTTAATTTAATTAATCTCATACTTAGATTAATATCCGAACTGACCCTGAGTTCTACATTGATTCATATATATAATATAGGCTATATACTAAGCCTTTTTCCTTGGAAGAAATACAAGACACGACTTTCTTGCTTGACGGATAGCGTAACAAGGGCAATGTAACCAAGTCACCCAGCGTGACCTTCCCAACGCGAATGCGTCATAATCTCCGCATATATTTCGCGTTCAGTATACCGTAAAATATCGACATATTCTATAAATGTTAATGACCCCTAAACGTTGCGCATGGCTAAACCCCAGCAGACGCCGTCATTAAAAATAACACCGTAACAGATTTCCTGTCAGACGGGGGAAAAAAAATCTATTAGATAGATTTTTTTTTTTTAATAATATTAATCAAATTATCAAAAATTTAACAAAACCCGACGTATGACCTACGATGTTCTATCTAGAACAGTGTCGTGGTCATGTCAGTAATATCTTATAATAAAATCAACGTCATATCATACATATAACTTATATTAAACAAGGAAATGTCACTGTCACTAACTAATTAACTAATTAATTTGTTGTATGTATTGACTAACTAATGTGAGTTGTTATTAAAATTATTCTAACTAATTAAAATTAAAATAATTAATTATAATATGTACGTATGGTACTAACTAATTAATATCTAATGAGAAATAGTATAAGAGAGAAAAAGAAATAAAAATTGAGAAGTATGGACAATTAAAACTAAATATTAAAGTATACATTAACATAGTAATGAGTGTGAAAATGAAGTGTAAGGATAGATACCTAATTAAATTAACGCAATCAGAAGAAAAGAACAGAAAAAATTCATACATTTTAACTATAAATATGAAATGTCATAATCTAATATATATTACCTTAATAATTACACTAATTAAAAGGTTTAATTGGTGTGATATTATTTTGTTTCATCTTTTCTTAGTATATTTTATTTTTTTTATTTCATCACACTTTAACTTTATTTTATTATATATTAATTTAATAACTAGAAAATTTAACAATATCGGACATGAAGATCCAATCGTTGTTACATCCTGTTGAATTGTATGAAAGTTCATTAAGACCCAAGGTTCATATTATCGAAATTTGATATGATTATCCAATCATCGTTAGTTCCTTTATTAAACTTTGAACGTAAATTGAATAAGTCATCAACGTATCTGTCCCGTCTACATCAGAGATTGTTCCGTTTTAACAGTTTTTCAATCGAAATGAGTGATACGCAAAGTGGAAGTGAAGTCCAATTTTTCAAACGATCCGTAAAACTTGATATTTTGATCACAATAGTTTATTTCGAAATGTCCTTATTTAAGTAGGAAGTCCAAATGAAGTGTTGTATATTCTGACGTGGCATTAATAACGTTCATTGTAAATGTAATGCTTGATTAGTCAGAAAAATTTCTTGAAATAGTAATATTCATTCAGAATCCGTAGGATGTCTGGACAACGTATCGGCTATGACGTTCTCAGTTCCTGGTATCGACTGTATTTCGAACTCATATGGTTGCAACGCAATAGCAAATCGTGCAAGCTTTGGACTTTTATGGTTTGAACGACGTAATGCTGCCACAGATTTCTGATCAGTCTGGATCAGAAATGGAGATCCCAGCAAAAATTTTTCTAGTTTGGTAATTGCCCAGATTACGGCGAGCAATTCTCTGTCTACAGTCGAATATTTAGTCTCCGGAGGTTTCAGCTTACTTGAGATATAAAGTACAGGATGAAGGACATCATCATGATATTGGAGTAGACAAGCCCCGAGTCCGTAATTACTCGCATCTGTACGTAGAACAATCTTTTTAGAGGCATCTGATAATCTTAAAACAGGTGGGCATGAAAAAATGTTTAAGATAGTGCGAAAAGTTTTGTCACATTCGTCAGTCCAATTTATCCTTAATGGCATGTTCTTCTTTAATAACGATGACAGGACAGCCGTGATGGATGATAAGTGAGGTACAAATCTGCTATAGTATTGGATTAACCCTAACAGACTCCTAACCTGTTTCTTCGTTTGAGGAACAGATAAATTTAATATTTTAGAAACCGTACTGGGAATTGTTTGGATACGTCCTGATCCAATAATGTGCCCCAGGAATGTTATCTCATTACACGCTATTTGAATTTTAGTTGGTTTAGCAGTTAAATGGTTATCCCGCAATATTTCCAAAACTGATTTAAGACCCAAAAAATGTTCCTCAAATGATGAACTCAACAAGCATATGTCGTCAATGTAGGTAATTATATCTGATCTACCTGCTAAAATTTTTCGCATCATGCGAATAAAGGTAGCTGGAGCATTCATTAGCCCAAAAGGCATCACGTTCCACTGGTAAAGACCTTGTGGAGTTGAGAATGCTGTGTAGTATTTGGCTCTTTCGGTTAGTGGAATCTGCCAATAACCTTTGGTTAAGTCAATTTTAGTGAAAAGTGTAGCATTGGATAGACGAGGAAGTAAATCGTCAAGGATAGGATGTCCCCATCAAGGCCAGCTCCTTAACGTGGAGATGGGGCTCAAGTACAGCCATCAGCGGCTGAAAAACCAAGACTGGCCAGGCCCTCCTAGACTCGAGCAAGACCACAGTCTGCCCTAGCAAGTCAAGGTGCTGAAGACGGAGGCAACCAGCCAAGAGGCACACCACAGCAATCAGGATGCCACGCACATGCGCTATGGGAAGTATGCCCTATATCTGCAAAACGTTATGGCACTCGCCCTGTGATGGACACCCAGGCAGGCGCAGTGCCGGGCCCTCTGCCTCGGAAGGGCCCAACCCCTACTACTGGGGTCCTTCTCAATTGCCCCGTGGAGCCAGGAGGCATGAGAATAGAGCTACTGGCCAAGCAAAGAAAAGATCATTTAAAATAATGCACTGGAATGCTGAAGGCATCAATAGTAAAAAAGACGGCTACAGCAAAAAATTAGAGCTCGAAAATATCTTGAATGAAGAGCAAGTAAATGTATGTTGCTTGCAAGAAACCCACCTCAACAAAGACATAGCCTTCAAAATCAGAGGCTACCAGTGCTACCGATCTGACCGAATAGACAGGCGAAAAGGTGGAATACTGACACTCGTGAGGAATAACATCAGTGCATGTCAGCTTGAAACATATATGGAGGGGGCGGAATACCAGATGCTTCATCTCAGGACAGAAAGTTCAGAATTCCACCTGCTCAACTACTACTGTCCGAGCGACCGCCCACTGGCACTAGATACAATCCCAGCAAAAGAAAGACTGATTGTATGCGGAGACTTCAACAGCCACTCACAGAGCTGGGGCTATGATCACATGGACAGGAGAGGTGAGGAGCTTGAAAACTGGCAGGATGACAATGGGCTTATCCTGATTAATCAGCCAATCGACCCACCAACCTTCTACTCGAGATCATGGCACACCACCTCTACACCAGACCTGGCATTCCACTCACCCAGCTTGGAGTGGAACACCACACGCATTGTAGGGAAACAACTTGGAGGCAGCGACCACCGGCCAGTCTTCCTAATTGTGGAAAATGAACTTGTCAAGGAGAGCAGCACTCTCTCTAGGTGGAACTACAAGAAGGCAGACTGGACAATGTACCAGCACCGTACTAGTATACTGGCTAGAGATCTGACTGTAGACAAAGACATCAATAAGCTAGTCGATGAATTCAGCAGATGCATATTACAGGCTGCTCGTGAAACAATACCTAGAGGGGCTCGTAAGCACTACAAACCATATTGGAATAGTGAACTAGAGCAGCTGCACAACGACGTGGAAACATCTCGAAAGCAGGCAGAGACCAGTCCATGCCAAGAACACCACAATAACTACCAGCAAGCTAAGGCCAAATTTCAAAGGGCCAAGTTGCAGGCCAGGCGAAGAAGCTGGAAGGAGAAAACAGAGTCCTTGAACTTTGAAAGAGATACGAGGAAACTGTGGAAGCTGGTAAAGCAACTTAACGATGAAGGTACAGGGAGAAACTCAAGGATTGCTCTGTACAAAGATGGAAACATCCTCATGGGAAAACAGGCAGCTGATCACTTTGCAGACTCCTTTGCTAAAGACAACAACATCGAAGTTAGCCCAGAGAAGCAACAGGAGACTCGTGAGAAACAACACGCAGGACGAGATGGAACCATACCTGAAGTTATGGAGGCACCAATCACATTCAGAGAACTGGAGCTTGCAATATCCAAATTGAAAATGAGAAAGTCGCCAGGAGTTGATGGAGTGTCCAATGAAATGATTAAGAACTTGGGAACCGCAGCAAAAACAAAGCTGCTGCAGATCTTCAATATCTGTTGGAACTCAGGCAGAGTTCCACAGACCTGGAGGGAAGCAATCATGATACCACTCCTAAAACCAGGAAAAGACAGTTCCACTGCCTCCAGCTACAGACCAATCAGCCTTACAAGCTGCCTCTGCAAAACAATGGAACGTATCATCAACCTCAGGCTACAGTGGTACCTTGAAAGTGAAAACCTTCTTGTACCACAGCAGGCGGGCTTTAGGCAGTGTTATTCCACCGAAGATCAGGCAACTTACCTTTCCCAAGAGATTGAGGATGCGTTCCAAGATAAGAAACTGGTACTAGCAGCATGGATAGATCTAAGGAAAGCATTTGACAAGGTTTGGAAAGAAGGGCTTCTGAAGAAACTGAGAAATTGTAGAGTGAATGGTAAGATGTACAAATAGGTGAAAGCATACTTGCATAACAGAAGAGCCCGAGTACAACTAGATGGCCTCAAGAGTAAGAAAATTCTACTGCGTCATGGCGTCCCTCAGGGAGGGGTTCTGTCCCCCACACTTTTCCTAGTCTACATCAACGACCTGGTTGCTGAACTACCACATGGAATGAAAGTGGCAATGTACGCTGATGACCTGGTAATATGGTGCACAGATGAGCATGCAACAGTGGCCACCAAACTGCTACAAAGAGCTATAGATGCCTTAACCTCATGGGCAAATAGATGGTGTGTCAGCATCAACACAGACAAGTGCAGCACTACGCTCTTCACCCTCTCTCCCAAACAAAAAGCTGGTGTCATCAAGATAAACGAAGAGCTCCTGAGAGAAGATAAACAACCCACCTATCTCGGAGTTACATTCGATGATAGGCTGACATGGAAGCAGCACATCAACAAGGCAGCAACAAAGGCCAGAGAGGAAGCTAGCCATCCTGAGAAAACTAAGTGGAACCACATGGGGAGCCAGCGGGAAAATACTTAGTAAAGTTTACCAGCAGGGCATACGACCACACCTGGAATATGGGTCAGCTGCGTGGTGTCCAGCATCAAACACCACATTACAAGAGCTAGATAAGGTGCAAAACCAGGCGCTTAGGGTCATCACGGGGGCAATGAAATCAACGCCTATAGTGGAGATGGAAAAAATGGGGAGGATACAAGCACTGAGAGAACGCAGAGACACGAAAGTGCTAACACAGGCAGAAAAGTTCCTCTGTATGCCGAGCCATCCAATGAAGGACAGATTCCAAAACCTAGCAATGGGGCGACTGAAAAGAAGCAGCTTTATCCACCAGGCCAAACGATTTCGTAGACAAACCTCAGACCTGCCTGAAGTTAACAGCCCCCTAAAGTCTGTGCCAGAACAAACCCCTTGGAGAGAGGAGCATGGACTACCAGTACACATCCACACAAAAGTGAAAGGAATATTCGACAGGGATGAACAGAACAGCGTGCAACGTAGGACAGTCACTCTCAGTTTCCTGGATGATGAATACCCACAGGACCTCTGGGTCCGAGTATACACGGATGGGTCAGCACAGAATGCAGTAAAGAATGGAGGAGCAGGAGTGTACATAGAATACCCAAACAACACTAGGGATACGGTCAGAGTACCAACGGGGAAATTCTGTAACAACTATGATGCAGAAGTCCAGGCAATCAAGGTGGCAACTGAGAAACTACTGAACACCAATCTCGGTCCACAGCCTGTAGTATTCCTGACAGATGCAAGATCAGCACTCCAAGCACTTCAGTCCAGAAAATTGCCAGTTATACAGGCCCTACTTTCTGAACTGTGCAACCAGCGCAGGGTCGCCATGCAGTGGATACCGTCTCATTGTGGAATACCAGGAAACGAGAGAGCAGACGGACTGGCTAAAGAAGGTGCTGCAGACGAACAACCGGATGTACCAGTTACGTACCATCAGAAGAAAAAGATGATCAAATCTATCAGAAAGCCACCAACATCAACGCAGGATGACTACCAAGCTATGAACAGATCAGAACAAATAGTCATTCTGCGCCTCAGAACAGGACACAACCGCCTCCGCAGCCACATGTATATAAAATTCAAGATTGGCAATTCAGCCATGTGTACATGTGGACAGGCACCCCAGACAGCGGAGCACGTACTGCAAGATTGCCCCGAATATGATATATTGAGGCAAACCCACTGGCCCAGAGAAACAACACTGGAAGCAAAACTATATTGACCTCTGTATGAACTACAAAAGACAGTGAAGTTTATACAAGAAACAACATTGCAGATATAGACAATATATTTCAAGCGAACGAAAGAAGAAGAAGAAGCAGAAGATAGGATGTGGTTCGCTATCAGGTACTGTCTGCGCATTAAGTTTCCTATAGTCAACACATAAACGTATGTTGTTGTCCTTTTTCCGGACAATGACTAAAGGAGAAGAAAATGGAGATGTACTAGTCTCAATAATACCTAATGATATCATATGTTCGAGTTCCTGAGATGTCTTACTCAGAAAATGTAGAGGTACAGAATAAGGATGAACACGAATTGATGTATCATAGTTAAGAATAATATCGTGACTAATTACAGATGTGCAACCCGGTACATCCGTTAACACATCTGGGAAAGATTGTAGAAGATCAACAATGCGTTGATGCTGTTGCGGTGTAACCGTAGAAGAAATGGTCACATCACGCCAGGATTCAGTAGATTGGACAATAAGTACAGGTAAAGGCATCTGCACTTCAGGAAAAGAAGATTCTTAATCCTGTATAACAGATAGATTAGAATAATGACAAGTAGATACAGTATTGTCATCTAGTTCATGAAAAATTGACTGTAAGTGTATAGGACGTGTATGAAATTGCTTGAGCATATTAATATGGAATATCTTTCTGTGTCCCTTGATATCTAAGACGTAATCAACGTCTGAAATTTTATCAGTAACCTTATAAGGACCAGTCCATGAGATCAATAACTTATTGTTATTGTGAGGGAGTAATACATAAGCCTCATCGCCTGGGAATAATTGGCGTAATCGTCTAGATCGATTTTGTATAGATCGAGCCTTAGCTTTTGCAGCCTCAGAAGAAGCTGTTGCCAATTGGCAAGACTCAATAATATTATTCCGAAGATTAATCACATACTCATAAGATGACTGAGTGTCCTGAGTCATCTCTGCATCAATTAATAAATCTTTTATCAGTCCCATAGGACCTCTCGGAGGGGCACCAAAAACTAACTCAAAGGGAGAGAAGCCAGTTTGTTCATGTGGCACCTCTCGGTAAGCAAACAGGACAGCTGGGAGTGCTCTGTCCCAGTCCTGAGGGTGTTTAACAGTAACCTTATGTAAAAGTTGCTTAAGCGTACGGTTAAGTCTTTCAATTGCACCGTTACTCATGGGATGATAAATACTACTCAAATTCCTATCAATGTTCCAGGTTTTCATTACTTCTTTCATGGTATCGGATATAAACTGCGACCCATGGTCAGATAGTAATTTTCTAGGAAAACCTATTCTAGAAAAAATTAGATGTAATGCATCAGCTACATCTGTGGTAGTGGTGGTCTCCAATGGAATGGCTTCTGACCATCGTGTGCATAAATCAATGCACGTGAGAACAAATCTATGTCCTCTCGCAGATGGTAGAAGTGGACCAATTATATCTATGGCCATCTTGTCAAAAGGTCGTACTGAGATATCGCAAGCCTGAATAGGCGCCGTGTGAAAAGCTCCACGTGCTTTCACTTCCTGGCACGTAGTACAGGAACGTACATACTGCGAAATATCCCGTGACACTCCTGGCCAAAAGAATGAAGACAATACTCGAGATCGTGTTCGAGTATATCCCATATGTCCTGCACACTGCGAATCATGCGCGTGTTGAAGAATGTACCGTCTAAAAGCAGCCGGTACCATCACTTGTTGTTTTACCTGTGATTTATCACTAAAACATCTAATCAGTATATTATTTTTAATAATAAACCAATGTTTATTATTATTACCTGATGTTAAATTATCAACCTTATTAACTAGGTTAAAAAATTTATTTAAAGATTTGTCATTTTTTTTGTTTGTTTGCAAATGATTCCCTGTCAATAGGTGAATTGACCTCAATATCCTCCTGTTTCTCTGCATCCATCTTATTATCATTGACACTCTCCATGAGTATAGTCTGAGCTCTAGTCGTCACGGCGTTTCCAGTGCATAGATTGTGTCTCTCCCATTCAATAATATCTTCTGGTGAACAATCCTTGCTGCCGTGTATGCGACCCACCATAAGGTCTGCAATCGGCTTTTTCAGCATGCATACCTTCACGTTCCCTGTGAAAAAAGGTGTTTTAACATGGATAATAGCTGTGGGGTAAAACTCAATAGTTCCCCCAAAAGTCATGCAACGGACATATTCCCCCGTTGCACAGCTAGAATGTACCAGCGACTGTCGCACTCCAATGGTTGTGGACCCCGAATCTCTCAATACAGAAACTATAGAACCGTTAACTATCCCTCTGTTAAAAATCAGAGAGCCTGTTCCATCATTGTCTGCAAGACCTACTTCTGGTGGAATGTGTCCGCAGTTTAGCACTGTCTCCTTTGCCTTCTGAAAAATAAGATTCCATTGTGGGCAACTATTCGCCACGTTATAATTTATAGCAAAGCATGCAGCAGAAGAATGCATTGTATTATCGTTAGGTGGAACCTGAACCTTAGGGGTGGTATAATTTGTAACTGCTGCCCCGGTATTATGGTTATAATGTGAAGATCCACGAGAATGAGAACGATTACGAGAATAATTAGTTGAATTATCCCGTTGTCGTCTATTGTAATAGTTATCTCGATGTCTCGAGTTATAATTATCGCTATTCTTCCAATTGTTACCATTATTATATTGTTATGACCGATTATAACTTGAGTTACGTGGATTACTGTTGTATCTTGACTGAGGTGAATAATTTCTGTTTTGTTGTCTTCCTCTATTAAAGTTATTGTTAAAGTTATTACGTCCCTTATGAAAATTAATGTCATAGTTTCCTTTGAACCTACCTCTGTCTACACTGTGTGTTCTTGGTTTGTTATTACTATGATATGCCATATTGGAGGCTACAGGAAGAGGTTCTCTTATCAACGAGCCAGAAATATTAGCATTCGGATGAGCTGTGCAGTAATTTAACGAAATTTTTTCTAACTCATCAATAGTTTCTGGTTTTCTTTCTTGCAGATAAGCAAAGAATGGTTGGCTGACAGAAGATAATACTTTATCTCTCAATAACAAATCGACTAACTTGTCGTAAGATTTGTTGACACCTGCTAGTTCAACCCATCTGTTAAAAGTATTGCGTATGTTAGCAATAAATCCTGTAAAATCTTTATTATTATCTGGCAACAAACTTTTGAAACGTAATCTACATGCCTCTTCGTTCAAGTGGAAACGACGTAATAACAAAGTCTTAATGGCCTCATAGTCTGTGGCTAATGTAGGATCAATATTTTGTGCTGCACTTGCAGGTTCGCCATCCAGAAATTCCTTAAGTTTAAGTGCCCATGCAGTTTTGTCAAGGTTATTGATTTTACATATATCCTCAAAGCGCACCAGCCATGATGATAGGTCGTCCACGTGTAATTTGAAAGGTGGTAGCTTAAAGTAATAATTGCCCTTAAGTCGGTTGGATGAAGATCCCGATTGAGCATTATCATTTTGGCTTGCTGCAGCACTCTGTGAATTAAGTTTTGCTGTTTCCAATTTAAGCCGTTGCAATTCCATTTCTTGCTGCAGTATGATTTCCTGTCGTTTCAATTTATTCTCTTCTTCAATCCGTAGGATTTCATCTCTTGCCATCTTTCTTTCTTCCTCTTGTCTTAATTCTTCTCTCTCTGCTTTAGCAATAGCTTTCTTTTCAGCCACTTTTCTTTCAAGTTCTTCCATTTCTGCCTTAGCAATAGCTTTTCTTTCCTCCTCTTCTGCCTTATATTTTGTAAATTCAGCCAATGCATAAGCCTCGAGAAGTTCTCCTTTTTTTCCCAAAATCCTTACCATTTTTAATAAAATGACGTTAATTTATTTAAGTATTCAATTACTTATGTCTTGTAATCACCACTAGAATCTATGTTGATTATTATAATTACTCAACGAATGAATAATTAATATAAGAAATTGCAGTATTCCCGCACTGTTATTTATAAGTTCCACAAATCTATAATATTTTGTAAAAATATTATATATATATATATATACCCGCTAATATCTATCATAAATAGTTATGATAGTTAGTTATATAAGGTGCTGAAATTATATCATGCACTTAATATTAATATTCAATATTTATGGGTATTATTACTAAATAATTAGGTTATTTAATCTTAATTGCCACTAAGTTCCCAATGTAGTATTGAGAAAGTGTACTAATTAATATTTAATATGTCTTAATATGTTATAAAGTTATAATAATTAATCATAGTATATTATGTCATATTCATGAGCAATAAAGTGCATTGCCCATTTCTTGGACCATCACTGCAAATTGGTGCAAAGTCCCTAATTCCTCTTTAAAACTCATAAAAATTTAATCATATTAATCTATACTCTTATTAATGAATAAATTATAGCATTAATATTAAATTATAAAGGGATGAAATGAAGACAAACAATACAATGGGTTAACCAAGGATTACAGAACATTATTAACATACAACAAAGACATTTTCACAATAAAAATGCATTTACAACTAAGTTGACTAGACCGGAAGTGAGAATCAAAGAATGAACTGAATAGATAATTAAACTGCGTACACAACAATTAGTACCAACGGGCTGATCACCCGTTTGCCAGTCACTTCGATTACGGAAACAACAGCAAATGGATTGATTTGCCGTTGCCCTAAAGACGCCAATAGGCGTGATGGGAAACAATGGCAAAGAAAACCTATCTGCTGTTGCCCTAAGACGCCACTAGGCGTAATGGCCACTGACTGCTTTGACGGTCGGTGGCTAAGGACGGAAGAAGAAGAAGAAGAAGACAACAATTAGTGACGTATACATGGACTCATTAACGGTTGTACAACAAAAATATAAACTGAAAGATAGTAAGGTCAGAAAAAACACGATAGATTACCAACATTGTTAAAGAACTGAATAAAAATTAGAACCAAATACACTAGAATACCACAGTTATAACACGACTATACACCTAACATGCAAGGTGAATTAATGCAAGTCCGAATGACACGATCACCGATAATGTATTCGACGCGTTCTTCGCGAAATGCTATTAATTCACGGCCTTAAGAACAATTACAATCAATTCGTAGCATCCAAGGAGCCATAGAACTGATTATAATTCGCCGCCCATCCATACCCGCTACATGTAAAAAGACAGAAACAATATTTAACATGGCTACAAAAAAAAGAACATGGCGTTATCGGACAAACAGGACGAAATATGGTAACGTTTAAAATCAGTTACTTATCTTTTTTTGGCAGTAATACAGTACATTATCTGCTTCGCCAACAGACTCGCAAGCTTGTTTGAAACATTGAAGGCATTAGTAATACGTTTCATTTGCTGTTTGAGAGCTCCAAATAAATTTTTTTGAAGGACATTGAATGTTGCTGACTTTTGCAACCGTTCGTACTGTTGTCAAGGGCATGACGTCACCGGTGTTTTTGCATAATAATGTCCGTTTCGGCTCGAAAGGAAAAATGTCTCATTTTTTTGAGGTTTGCTCTTTTGAAAATTTCAAGACCACTATTGGCCACCAGTTGTGACGGGTTGGTTGGTGTGTTTGCTGCTGTTCCTTCGTTCTTCTATTATTGATTGAAGAGTAAAGTCACTCTCTAGATGTAGTTAATGTTTGGTATTGATGGTTAGCTCTGACCATCAGAACATCCCTTCGACGTTCTGATTTGCATATTAGATATTAGTTGATTTCCCTTGTGGGAGAGCTATCGTGCTGGAAAACGTAAACATTTACAGCTGTGAACCGAACCCGAAACGTAAATAAAAGATCAAGCCTTCTGTTCTGAGTCCACATGTATTCACACAAAAGACGATATCCGACATTCACAAAACTTCATGTACAGTTCAGCATAACAATGAATTCCAAATAATATCAGTAAGTATCCGTCCGTGTCAAAACAATATGTCAGATGAACATCGTGGCTATATACGTGCGCTGTTGTAGTCAACAGCCAGAAATGAGCGCATGAGTTCTTGACAGCTACAATTTGAATCATAATGCGATTCTCCTTCCATCATTTAATTTAATTTAATTAATCTCATACTTAGATTAATATCCGAACTGACCCTGAGTTCTACATTGATTCATATATATAATATAGGCTATATACTAAGCCTTTTTCCTTGGAAGAAATACAAGACACGACTTTCTTGCTTGACGGATAGCGTAACAAGGGCAATGTAACCAAGTCACCCAGCGTGACCTTCCCAACGCGAATGCGTCATAATCTCCGCATATATTTCGCGTTCAGTATACCGTAAAATATCGACATATTCTATAAATGTTAATGACCCCTAAACGTTGCGCACGGCTAAACCCCAGCAGACGCCGTCATTTAAAATAACACCGTAACACCCACCTACACCCTACTCGTCTCAGTTATCATAGCCTCTGTTATATTTTAAAGGCCTATACGACAAAGTAACAGACACCGACAATTTAATAGCTACCTAAACGATAGGTGATTATGTTACGTGGTGCGAATGAAATAATAAATAACACACTGTGCAAGTGACCGCCAGTGTGTAGGCGTAGAACAAACACCGTGTATCTTTTAAATTCGTCAGGATTGACAGAGCGGATGAGAGACTGTCGTGTCCCCATCTACATATATATACCGTATATATATATATATATATATATATATATATATATATATATATATATATATATATATATATATATATATATATATATATATATATATATATTTACATAGAGTGGTAGCATTTTCCCACAAATGTTTTCTTATATTTTTCGCAGACCTGATCCCTAAGCGGACGATCAGCGGTCTTTTTCGTTATCAATTATAAGTGCGTACTATACCGATGATATATTGGAACTGTAAATTATAACTACTGGACTTCCAAAATCCAGGATATTATTTTTAATACAGCCCTAACAGTGGCTTATACCTGATAACATTATTATTATCCTCCGACACCTGGCAGTGTATTCAAGTGGAATACATATTTTTATACACTCTGTGCAGGACCTGCCCTCTGGCAAAGAGTCGGCCGATATAAAAATCCATCATCATATATTTGTTAACATTTGAATCAACCGGGATTTTTTCCAGATACTAGAAGTATTCCCCTCTCTTAAATGGTAAACATCAAGGATTCTCACAATATTCACTATTTGTAGTAAAACCTTTATCCAGATAGAAGTTCCAGGCCGAGAGGGAAACAAGCCTGTTTTCCCCGCCCGCCCAACACTGCAAGAGTTGTCGCAACGAACGTATTCAGTTGTAGTTCCTGTGTCTAGACTTATATTCCCCTGTGCACCCCATCGGAGGAACCGTGATAGTTTTAGAACAGTGAAGACAACCTTTACGATTTATATTGCATCCAGGATTCATCGAAGAATTAACATATTCGGCGTTCACCTCATTAGTTTCTTTTTGGGATGGACTGGGGCCAATTTGTATCCTCGACAGCTGAGGTGGTATATTGATCACAGTGAAAATAGGGATTATGTTCGTGGAATAAATCAGTTACCAAGGGATACCACAGACCCACGAGTAACAGGCAAATAGGTAAGAGAGTGAGAGGTGGCCACTGAATGAGAGAGCGTGTGATGTTTTTTTGTTCTGGAAACTATCTATTAGTTTGGTTGCTTGATTTTTGTTTACTTTACTTGGTCTTATATTGTACCAATACAGTTATTTTGTAACCTAGTGCTAACCTTCAACCTTTGGGTTAATATTTCTTTGGGTTCTTTTTCTCTGTATGGTGAAGGCGCACCATCCTTCTTTACTTCCTCTGTATGGAAATTATTTCTTGCTGTCTTTTGGGTATTTGATGTTGTAACCAGTTTAGTGATAATAAACAACAAAGAAAACTTAACTTTGTGTGTTGGTCAGACCCATACCCATTTATCCTTAGTTCTTCAGGTTTGTGTGTCTTGTTGTCACATAGTTGTGTGTGTGTAGAGTAACTTGTCTTATTTTAGATAGGGAGGCAAAGACTGTCTTTAAAAAAATTACAATTGTACGGATATGCTCTAGAAGAGAAACCTACTCACTCCAGAGACACATCTTTCCCTCAACCTACCACCAATGAAATCTATTTTCTATACATTCTCGTGTATCTGTCAACTTTCAATCTTTACTTAGACGGGCCCAATAAAACAATTAACCTACCGTACGACAGAAGTGAACAGGTCACTCTGTTACGGTGTTATTTTAAATGACGACGTCTGCTGCGGTTAGCAGTGCGCAAATTTGGAGGTCAATAGCATTAATAGAATATGTTGATATTTTATGGACTACTGAAAGCGAAATACATGCTAAAATTATGACGTGTTCGCGTTGGGAAGGTCACGCTTAGTGACTTGGTTACGTGACCCCTTTTATGCTGTCCGTCGAGCAGAGAAGTCGTGTCTGGTATTCCTTCCAATGAGAGGCTTTAGTATATAGCCATAAGTATGAATTCAATATAGAACTCAGGGTCAGTTCTGATAATAGTATGAATTATGAGATTTATATGTAAACTGAATTATGGAAGGAGAATCGAATATGATTCACTTTGTAGCTGTCGAGAACTCATGCGCTCATTTCTGGCTGTCTGATTACAGCAGCGCATGTATACAGCCATGATGTTCATCTGACATATTATTTTGACACGGACGGATACTTACTTGTATTACTTGGAATTTCTCATTATAATGAACTGTATATGAAGATTATGAAATGTTGGATGTTGTATATGTGAAAACCGCCAATACATGTGCACTCAAACTGAAGGCTTGATAACTTCATTACGTTACGGGTTTGGTTCCGCAGCTGTTCAATGTTTATATTTATCAGCACGATGAACTCTTCATAAGAAAAATCAATTATCGTAAATTATTCAAATTAGAATTCGAAGGGACGTCTTAGATTGTCAGAGCTAACCAATAAAATAACCAACATTGAACAAGTCAAGAGACTGATTGTAATATTCAAACAATAATGCTGACCGAAGGAATCACCCGTTTCACACTCCATCTACACAGCTGTACAGCAGTCTTTAACACTTCACTCCAGCAGTTTCTGCTATGGGGCAATCTTTTAAGGAAAAAAACCCCATATTTCTGTCCTCCTATCTGGGCATATAAGCTAGATCACACGAACCAGATATCCAGTACACAATTTTTCTGTCATCCTATCTGGGCATATAAGCTAGATCAAACGAACCAGAATTACAGAACCTAATTTTTCTGTCATCCTATCTGGGCATACAAGCTAGATCAAACGAACCAGAATTCTAGTACACAATTTTTCTGTCATCCTATCTGGGCATATAAGCTAGATCACACGAACCAGAATTCCAGTATACAATTTTTTTGTCATCCTATCTGGGCATATAAGCTAGATCACACGAACCAGAATTCCAGAACATAATTTTCCTTTAATTAGTTATATTTTATATTTTATTAACTTAAGATATTGATTCTTTCAAAACAAAAACAAATACAAATTTAGACAGTTCTCAGCACATGAAGCAGACCAGGAGGAGATGTGATACATTTGTGGGAACGTTATATGTTACAACAGACACTTGATCTAACGTTTGCCTGCCAGGTTGGATAATGTTTGTGTTTAATCAATTTGCTCATCAAACGAATCTCTCTGTCTCTTAATTGAGAAAATGGAGTCCGGAGCGAAAGAAAAGTTTACCAAATAACGCTCTCAGAGAAAAAAAAATTGTTTGGTTAAATTGGATTTGTCTCATTTTGTTTGTTTGGTCCCGTGAGAACAAGTAAGGGAGAACAAAGAATACATGATAGAGGACGGACAAGATACGAAAATATAAAAAAAACCACGCACACAAGTAAAACAAAAGAAAGATAGCAGAAGAAAATTGAAACTCATCCAGTTAAAAATAACATTAGGATAATGTCCCCAACATTGATTTTGGAGGTGTCAAGTCGGGAATGACAAATTAAAGGCTGCCACATCTCATGTCTGGTCAGCCTCGAGTAGGTTCCGCGAGTGTCTCGAAAGACAGCCACCTCTCATGAATCGTCAGCCTCGAGTAAGTTTCGCGAGTGTCTCGAAAGACAGAACAAGAATAGAAGTAATGCTGCTTTAAGCTGTCGTTAGAGGTCAACTGTTATGAGATCAGGTTTGCATACTCACAATGTAAAAGAAATTGCTACAGAAACGAAAAACTGTAAAAGCGCACTGACGCTTTGGCGCAGGCTTTCTAACGACCAGTTGTAGGGGTGACTTCATGCTCCGCAGTGAGCGAACATGTAAATGATGATGATGTTTGACCTCTTCTATTAACTTCCTGGATGGACATTACTGTGACCATTGGTCGGGGTGACCTCAACATTTAGGATCGTTCTTTTATAAACCTGCTATATCCATTGTCATGCTGACCACATCACCCCTAATGTGCCGATGGTCAAGAATACATGGGCCTAACAGCATATTCCCAATTTGCCTGCGTGTAACGGGATCCTTTACCCCGTTTACCCATATCCATTGGCTGTCTTTCTTATACTTCTCGTTCAATTTCTAGAACCACTCGGGTAGTTCCAATGTGTCTCTGAAAGACAAGTAAAGAAAAGGCCTACAGCACCCTCATGCATGTCGTACAAGGCAAATAATACGAGTATTAAGTTTTGCATGCGGCTGGCAAGCTAGTGTGAAAAAAAACTGCCTCAGAAACCAATGCCGCAAGAGCATGTGACAGCTTTGGTGCAGGTTTCCTGTAAAGAGGTCAGTTGCTGTGCTGGTCCCATAATGCCTTAGGTGCATAAAGAAAAATGACGATCAGCTCTTAAAAACAAAACAAATATCTGAGGAAACAAGGCAAGGAGTAGACTGTTACAGTGACTATGTCAAGGTAATAGTAAAACCTGGAACAAAAGTCAAGAAACTAGACAACGAGCAGACTGTTACAGTGACTATGTCAAGGTAATAGTAAAACCTGGAACAAAAGTCAAGAAACTAGGCAAGGAGCAGACTGTTACAGTGACTATGTCAAGGTAATAGTAAAACCTGGAACAAAAGTCAAGAAACAAGGCAAGGAGTAGACTGTTACAGTGACTATGTCAAGGTAATAGTAAAACCTGGAACAAAAGTCAAGAAACAAGGCAAGGAGTAGACTGTTACAGTGACTATGTCAAGGTAATAGTAAAACCTGGAACAAAAGTCAAGAAACAAGGCAAGGAGAGACTGTTACAGTGACTATGTCAAGGTAATAGTAAAACCTGGAACAAAAGTCAAGAAACTAGGCCAGGAGCAGACTGTTACAGTGACTATGTCAAGGTAATAGTAAAACCTGGAACAAAAGTCAAGAAACAAGGCAAGGAGTAGACTGTTACAGTGACTATGTCAAGGTAATAGTAAAACCTGGAACAAAAGTCAAGAAACTAGACAAGGAGCAGACTGTTACAGTGACTATGTCAAGATAATAGTAAAACCTGGAACAAAAGTCAAGAAACTAGGCAAGAAGCAGACTGTTACAGTGACTATGTCAAGATAATAGTAAAACCTGGAATAAAAGTCAAGAAACAAGGCAAGGAATAGACTGTTACAGCGACTATGTCAAGATAATAGTAAAACCTGGAACAAAAGTCAAGAAACAAGGCAAGGAACAGACTGTTACAGTGACTATGTCAAGATAATAGTAAAACCTGGAGCAAAAGTCAAGAAACAAGGCAAGGAACAGACTGTTACAGTGACTATGTCAAGGTAATAGTAAAACCTGGAACAAAAGTCAAAAAACAAGGCAAGGAGCAGACTGTTACAGTGACTATGTCAAGATAATAGTAAAACCTGGAACAAAAGTCAAGAAACAAGGCAAGGAACAGACTGTTACAGTGACTATGTCAAGATGATAGTAAAACCTGGAACAAAAGTCAAGAAACTAGGCAAGGAGCAGACTGTTACAGTGACTATGTCAAGGTAATAGTAAAACCTGGAACAAACGCCAAGAAACAAGGCAAAGAGCAGACTGTTACAGTGACAATGTCAAGATAATAGTAAAACCTGGAACAAAAGTCAAGAAACTAGGCAAGGAGCAGACTGTTACAGTGACTATGTCAAGATAATAGTAAAACCTGGAACAAAAGTCAAGAAACAAGGCAAGGAACAGACTGTTACAGTGACTATGTCAAGGTAATAGTAAAACCTGGAACAAAAGTCAAGAAACAAGGCAAGGAACAGACTGTTACAGTGACTATGTCAAGATAATAGTAAAACCTGGAACAAAAGTCAAGAAACAAGGCAAGGAACAGACTGTTACAGTGACTATGTCAAGGTAATAGTAAAATCTGGAACAAATGTCAAGAAACAAGGCAAGGAGCAGACTGTTACAGTGACTATGTCAAGATAATAGTAAAACCTGGAACAAAAGTCAAGAAACAAGGCAAGGAGCAGACTGTTACAGTGACTATGTCAAGATAATAGTAAAACCTGGAACAAAAGTCAAGAAACAAGGCAAGGAACAGACTGTTACAGTGACTATGTCAAGGTAATAGTAAAACCTGGAACAAAAGTCAAGAAACAAGGCAAGGAGCAGACTGTTACAGTGACTATGTCAAGATAATAGTAAAACCTGGAACAAAAGTCAAGAAACAAGGCAAGGAACAGACTGTTACAGTGACTATGTCAAGATAATAGTAAAACCTGGAACAAAAGTCAAGAAACTAGGCAAGGAACAGACTGTTACAGTGACTATGTCAAGGTAATAGTAAAACCTGGAACAAAAGTCAAGAAACAAGGCAAGGAGCAGACTGTTACAGTGACTATGTCAAGGTAATAGTAAAATCTGGAACAAAAGTCAAGAAACTAAAGCTGGCTTTAAAAAGTATCAAGCTCGATTTATTCTTCAAGTACCATGCCTGGTGGTGTAGGAGATCATGTCTGTCCACAACTTCTTGTCTCCAGTACAATTTATCATTTCTGTTGTTGACCTCCTTCCATGCCACGATGTCAAACTGTCCAGTATTTGCTCTCATTGTCTTCCCCTAGTCGGCGTCTGTGGCCTAATGGATATGAACGCAGTTTCATAATCCAGATATACCAGGTTCGAAACCTGCTGCAGGCGGTTTGGTGGCAGATCGCTATGTGTGGATTTTTAACAATGGTATAAGCGCCGTACCGTTCAGAAAGCAATGGCAAACTACTGAACGTAAAAATTGCCTAGAAAAATCACAAACAGCCAATAAAAGCTGGGGTTGATTGCCACGTCCTGTAAAGGATAAGCAACTAACTTTTTTTTTTGTCTTCCCCTATCTCTTTTTCCTTCAATCATACCTGTTGTTACGATATATTCCAGCTTTCCTCGTCTCATAACAAGCCCCCAAAAAGTGGATTGCTTCTTTCTAACTTGTGAAATACGTTTCCTTTGTGCATTGGCCTCTTTTAGGACATCCTGATTACTCTTTTTGGCTGTCCATGGTATTTTTAACATTCTTCTGTAAAACCACATCTCTGTTGCCTCTAGTGTCTTCCCTACTTGGTTACTAATTGTCCATGACTCACTCCCATATGTCAGGATTGGTTAAGCTCAATTTAACCTTACTTAAAACAGATAAGGAAATGAGTGTTGAGATATTACATTACAATACGAAATAGATACAATGCTAATGAAAACAAATACAGACTATAGACGAGCAACGGATAATGCTAAGAGAGAAATTAAATCAAACACCAAAAGAAGTCATACCACCAGAAATAAAAGGAACTGCGAAGAAGAAGTTGGTGAAACTCTTCAAATGTTGGATGCAAGAAGAAGCAAGACAAAGTAGAATATGATCGACTAAGTAACGAAATAATAAACAAATATGGGAGCCGCGCTGGTGTAATGGCTTCGGCGTTGTACTGGCGACCAGGTGTTCATGGTTCAAACTCGGGCGTCGGCGTTTGAAGAAATGTTTACGGCCGGAAATTTGACTGAATAGCCTGAACGGCTCCTGTGATAAACCCTCTGTGGATGGGAAGGAGTGAAGCTCCTGACCGGGTTGGAAGGAAAGTCCTCAGGTTCCCCAGCCTCGCAATGACATGTCATTGGGCCGAAGGGCTGAAAGCCTAAGTGCCGCTGGTTAAGAAAAAAAAAAAAAATATAAGTCAATGAAAGTAGACTGGCTAATCAGAAGTGAAGGGAGATCAAAATGCAGCAATGAAAAGACATCAATTCTATGTTACAGCAAACAAATGTAAGTCAACAGGGGTTGTCGAGTCGGCCCAAAAAATTTTTCAACTCTGACTCCTAAAATTTTAGAAATTCGACTTCGACTCCTGACTCCGACTTCCGAATCCGACCATAGTTTTTTTTTTGAACAAGTCATATGGTATAAAACTATGCACTTATATGGACTTATATGTATAAGTTTGGTACGAGTATGTGTGAATAAATGAATACGTGGTTTTCGTTGATTACATTTTTTAACTATTCATTCATTCATACAATAATACAAAACAAAAACTCAATTTAAAAAAAAAAATTGAATTGGTTCTTTAAAAAAATATGTACTGCTTCTCATAGGTCCGTCTTCATTGCTGTTCTCAAATCGGATTTGTTTATTCTGAGGGCAGAAAATAAACGTTCCAAGTGACTTGAGTGGGTGGTAACGCTATGACAGTCAAAGCAGCATACTGAATAATCTCGTGGTAGCAACGTATTGCATTCTGAGTGTTGATATGCCTTGTGAATATGCCTTGTGGATATGCCTTGTGGATATGCCTTGTGGATATGCCTTGGATTAAGTCTCCTAAAATTCGGAGTTGGAGTCGGGACATTTTTTACCGACTCCAACGTCGACTCCGACTCCACATAAATGACCGACTCAACGACGCCGACTCCACATAAATGACCGACTCAACGACGCCGACTCCACATAAATGACCGACTCAACGACGCCGACTCCACATAAATGACCGACTCAACGACGCCGACTCCACATAAATGACCGACTCAACGACGCCGACTCCCGACTCAAACTCTGACTCCACTGCCCTGAGTTAAACAGGTAAAGGAGTATCACACAGCTACAGGCCCTATGATAATTGAAGCGAAAGTTCCATAATCTGCTATAAGCCAATCGAACTTTTTTTTTTTCGCTTTGTATTATTATTTGTTTTAAATATTTTTTTTTGCATAGTACATACTTTCTTGTTTAATTATTCGAATGACCAAACCGCTGTGACGAGTTTCATTTTTAAGAAAAATGCTCATGGCCTTGCTCTCGCCGATCTCTAACAGGTAAATATGGACAAAGGTAAGTTTTTAATTTCGATTGTTCCCCTTGTTCTCGACGGCATGACAACTTAGCATATGTGCAGCTGCTGTGCTTAATAATGGAACTAATAGCTTTTGATTTTTATGTGCTTTCTGGACGATTATGTGTCTTTTTGTATGTGTAATAATTTCACTGGAACTGAAGGAAGATGCCATCTGAAGGTGCGCGATAAACAGAGACTCAGACAGACAGTCAGACGGGCAGATAGACAGACAGACAGACACAGATGTCGTGAAACGAAGTGTAACCCACTACTTTGTTAATCACTATGTCGAGATACAGATTTGCTTCAACCAATCAACGATCAACGTTCACCAGTCTCTGAGACAGAATAAATTAACGGCCATCTTGTTCACGCAAGATGGCCGATGAAAACTGAATAAAATTAGGCTGTATGAGACCAGGTACAAAACCGGAGGAAACCAATCAACTTGCTCCGCCAGGAACCAACCGAAAGCTTTCCTCAAGTAGTTACTTGACTATATAATCGGGCGGATTTTATGCTAACCACGCAACCCCGAACTTGACGCCAGAGATACAGACTGAAGAGGGAGAAGCTGTCACCTTGATTTATGGTAACTTACCTGAGGGCATCGACCTGCAACCTACTTCACTAAGTCGCGTCAAAACCTGGCCAGTTTAAAATCTTAGGAGGGTAAATATTTTTACGATAACCGTTGGTATTTGTTGTGTGTCATTTATACTACCTATCAGGTTACTGATTGTATCTTGGGGGGGGGGGGAAATTAAGTATAATGATTGTATTTCCTATTAGGATTGAATAGACGAAGACTAATAGGACTCGTACTTCAACCTATTGTCTCCTATACTTCAATCTACTTCAGTCTATTGTCTCTGATAATTCCAAACTGCAATATAACCAAAACAGTCCTTGTTAGGACTCAATCTATTGTCTCCTATAACTCAATCTATTGTCTCAGATAAGACCAACTGCAATATAACCAAAACAGTCCTTGTCAGGACTCAATCTATTGTCGCATCTAACTCCAATCTATTGTCTCCTATAACTCCAACCTGATATATCACCAACCAGTCCTCGTCTCATATACTCCTATCATAAGAACATAACAATATTGTTAGGATATATGTTACCAGCTATTGTCAGAGAGGGCGTGATAAAGTATAGGGGGAAGGACATTGTTGTATCACACCTAGGTGTACATATTATTGGATTTATTCATGTATTGATTTATATTATGGGATGTATTCATGTATAAAATGTATTCATGTATTGAATCTATATTATTGAATGTATCCATATATTAGTTTATCAGAAAGAATGTTTTGCAAGTAGACACCTGTCTTGTCTCGCTATTGCTAAATCATACTGAGCCATGTTGTCATTCATCCCACATGCATACATCGGAGACACGCTCATTTCACTCACATTAGAAATAGGTGGGCTTGAGGACAGAAATTAGCCCCTATTTTTGCTTTGTTACAGGTTTAATTGTGTCCTAAAAACCTGAGGTCGTATGTTCGAGTCAATCCCGCTGCCTGGAACTCCGCAGGAGCATAGAGGTTGACCAGACTCTACATCTTTGGTCCCCCTCAGTCTTGGGTGGGCTAAAGGAACGATACTCTGCCGGTGGTGTGAACCAAACAAAGAAGAACAGACTTAGGAGAGATGAGTACACATTAGTACCATTTCTGTCGGCATTGTGAGCATAGAACTGTCAATGAAGAAAACGTGAATCAGCGTAGCAAGAGACAATAATAAGATCATAGTGGATAAATTATACGTAAATAACAGCATAGCTGATAAACGTTATATCCTTAATTAACAGCACAGCTGATATAATTTTTGTTCCTATAATTGGAAAACGTGTTGTAATATTTATAAATATAAATATTTGTAAATCATATGTAAACTTACCAATTCATTTCATTCCATTTTTTTTTGCAACATTCACCTTTCAGCACAAGAGTAGATAGTGTATATATACTAAATAAAATATAAGGAAATTGTATTTTGAACGACTTGTCAATTTTATCATTGTTAAGTAAAAATCTGTTTCCTTGCTTTGTTTAATATCACAATTAGTTACACAGCAGAGGTGGCGCTTTATGTCGGTCTCCTCTATACTATTGTTTCGAGATCAGATCATTCACAGCCGTAACTAATTTGTGATACCAGTAGTCCTCTCAGACACTGGGACTTCACCATTTTCTGCAGAAATTCTATTTCTGTAATTGTCAGTACTATACTGATCCAAGAGCCAAATAAAACCTCTCGTCACACTGGGGGCTCGTTCCTGGGATATTTCTATATATCTTGAGCCATACTTAGTCTATTCATCTATCTACACTCTATCTTGTGCCACCCATAGGTAACATAAGAAAATAAATTTTATTTTTTGAAAAAAAATTCTATTTTAGGATTTTTAAAACAATATTTTCTTAGGAGGAGTACTATTTAGTACTCAGTTAATAGTTGATGCTCACAAAGTTGCACGGAAATTTTTTGTTCATTTAAATTAATTAAGTTTAATTACAATAATTTGGTTATAGTAAATTTACATACCCTCTCTAAGCAACGCCATGGCTGATCTAGTGAAGTTCAGAACTGCGATCATGCAGATGGGTAAGGAATTAAATTTGACAGGTGATGCTCTCACTCAGTATGTCACAACAGAAGTGGACAAACACATGGATAGGGAAGAAAGAAAGTTGCAATTAGAGACTGAAGCAAAGAAATTAGAGGCTGATAGAGAAGCAAAGAAATTTGAGGCTGAAGAAAGGAGGTTGCAAGCTGAGAGAGAAGACAAAATACTGGAAGCTGAGAGAGAAGACAAAAGACTGGAAGCTGAGAGAGAAGACAAAAGACTGGAAGCTGAAAGAGAAACTAAAAGGTTAGAAGCTGAGGAAAGGAAATTACAAGCAGAGAGAGACCATCAGTTGAGATTAAAAGAGCTTGAAATTCAGGCAAATACTGGCAATAATGGTGGTAGCTCACCTCACTCTGAGAGTAGCTCCAGCCAGAGCACCTCAAGTGGGGCCATGAATTTTCATCTGGACCCATTTGTTGAGAAAGAAGACGCCATTGAGTCGTACCTGGATAGATACGAAAGACTAGCCACTACCTATGGCTTAAAAAAAAATGGAGTCTTAAACTATCTCAGGGATTGAGAGGTGTGGCCTACGATGTGTATTTGAAGCTCTCAAGAGATGACCAGGAAGATTATGAAATCCTGAAGCAGGCACTGCTTGTGAGATATAAAAAGAACTCAGAATCATATAGAAAGAAATTCCGAACAGCTAAACTTCTTCCAGGAGAAAACTATCACCAATTCTCTGCTAGACTGGAAACCTATTTGGAAAAATGGAGTAGTTTAGGAAAGTGTCAGGATCTGAAAGAAATGATAATGATGGAGCAAGTGAAAGAGTCCATGCCTCAAGAAATGAGGAAGTTTATCATGGAACAAGGAGCAGAGAGATTGGGAGATATTGTAACTGTTGCTGAGAGATATCAAGCAGCTCAGGCAGAATTATTAGGAAATAAGAAGAAGAAGGGTGAAAACTTCAAATCATCACAAAACTATACCAAATATGAACAAAAGGACCATGCCACAAGGAACAAACAAAGATTTGACCAAAAGGACAAAAACCCTCTAAGATCGGATAAGACACCTTACCGGAAGGAAGGAAAGTGGTGTAAAACTTGTCTAATGAGTAACCACAATACTGCGGACTGCAGAAGGAAGAATCCTCCTCATCATGCTGCATGTCTTACAACAGGGAATCAGGGAAGGAATGAACTGGCAGTAAGTCAGAAGGACTTCCATCATCCCCCTGTCTGTGAGGAAGTGACCGTGAATGGCACTCAAGTACTGTGTTTATATGACACAGGATTGGACTTTGATTCAGTTGTGTGCTCTTCTCTAGTGAGTCCTGACCAGATAACCACAGAAACAGTGGAAATCAGAGGACCGATCAAGGGAGCAAGAACCATGACACTACCCATAGCTCGAATCAACATAAGATCTCGCTATGTGGAAGGAGAAATCAAAGCAGCAGTGATGGACGACCCTATTTACCCTTTGATTATGGGGTGTAGGTATGTTTTCCTTGGAGAACCTATAAAACCTGTAGTTATGGCAACAGTCCAGACCAGGGAAAGCTCCAGGAAAATGGAGGAGAATCCTATCAATACTCATCCAGAAGAGATGAAAAAGGCTCAGGCAGCAGATAGCACACTGAAGCCTTGTTTTGGCAAATTGCCTAAAGCACATAACCCTCCAGAGAAAGGAGACTTGTATATGAAGAATGGCCTACTATACAGAAAAGCTGGAACAGGACCTAAAGGGCATGGACAGCTTGTAGTGCCAAAATCTTACAGGGAGAAGGTTATGACGCTAGGACATGCTATACCCTTCAGTGGACATATGGGAATAGGGGCCACTGGACAAAGGATAGCCTGTCACTACTTCTGGCCAGGAATTACAGAGGACATAAAAAGATATGTAAGATCCTGTCCAGAATGCCAAAGAGTAGCTCCTAAGCATAGGACTGCACCAGCAACACTGGGAGAAATGCCTATTATGGGAACCCCTTTTAAACGTGTTGCAGTAGATATTGTTGGACCCCTCACTAGGACCAAGAAGAGAAATGCTTACATCTTAACCTTGGTTGATACTTGCTCTATGTGGGGAGAAGCAGTGGCCATGTCAGCTATAGAGTCAAAGCACGTGGCAGAGGCCCTGTTGACAATATTTACCCGATTAGGTTTCCCGCATCAGATATTGACTGACAATGGGTCTCAGTTTAAGGGAAAGCTAACACAAGAAGTATTCAGGATATTTCAAGCCAGGCACTATCATTGTAGTCCCTACCATGCCCAAGGGAACGGTCAAGTAGAGCGGTTCAATGGTACGCTAATTTCAATCCTTAGAAAGCTGGCGAGTGAAAAACCTGATACTTGGGATACATACTTACCCGCTGCACTATTTGCATATAGGGAAGTACCCCACAACTCAACTGGATTGGCTCCAGCTACATTGTTGTTTGGAAGACCAATAAAAGGTCCACTGGAAGCATTGCTGCGGACATGGACTGATGAAAAGGCAGAGGAAACAGTGACTTCCGCATACCAGTACGTCAACGAGTTGACATCTCGATTGAAAGCAGGTTGGAAACTGGCCAATGATAACTTAAGACAGGCCAGGAGGAAGCATGCTGCGTACTACAACAAAAAAGCAAAGGATAGGGAACTAGAGGTGGGTGAAAAGGTGTTATTACTGTTGCCAAGCAGCAATAATAAATTGCAGATTGGATGGCAGGGACCCTATGTCATACTGGAGAAACTTTCCAGGACCAATTATAAGATTGACAAGAAAGGAAAGGAGAAGGTATATCATGTCAATCTTCTTAAAAAATACTATGACAAGGAATCATCAGAAGTTGCACATATTATGACCCTAGCCATTGCAACAGAAATGCACGGTGAACCACTTCACTCTATGGAGTATCCACTCACAACTACAGAGGATTATGTTCAAGTAAATATTAGTGAACATTTAACTCCAGAGCAGAAGAAGAGGGTTCAGAAAGTGTTGGAAACCCATGCTGATGTGCTCACAGATAAGCCAGGTCGGACGAATCTGTTAGAGTACGACATGAAGGTTACCGACCCTACCCCAGTATGCATGAGAACATACCCTATACCCTATGCGAAAGCCCAAGCACTAAGGGAGGAAGTTGATTATCTGTTGAAGGAGAAAATTATCTCGAAGTCAGACTCTCCCTATAGCTCAAGTGTGGTGCTATTGAGAAAACCGAGTGGTGAACACAGGTTATGTATTGACTACCGGAAGCTTAATGCGATCACAGAATCTCAGGTGGACCCATTACCTGACACCAACCAGCTGTTCTCTACACTGAGTAAGGCTAGGTATTTATCGAAGGTAGATCTAAGCAAGGGATACTACCAAATACCAGTGAAACCAGAAGTTAGGAAAATGCTGGCATTCAGTACATCAGACGGACACTACGAGTTTAATGTACTACCCTTTGGGCTGAAAAATGCTCCAAGTATCTTTTCAAGAATGATGAGGAAATTATTGGAACCTCTACAAAATCCCCATATCACTAACTTTATGGATGACATTCTTGTTGCAACAAACACATTTGAAGAGCATATAGTAGCGCTCTCCATGTTGTTCGACAGACTGAGAGAAACTGGATTGACTGCACGTCCAACCAAGTGCTATATCGGTTGTAAGGAGTTGGAATTCTTAGGTCACACTATTTCTACAGGTCATATGTCTCCTGACCCAAAGAATATAGAGAAGCTAAAGAAGGCACCCAGACCTCAAACGAAGAAAGATGTGAGATCATTCGTGTCTTTATGTGGGTTCTATCAGAAGTACATACCCCACTTTAACTCTCTGTGTGCACCATTAACCAACTTAACGAAGAAATGACAGCCTGACAAAA
Organism: Oreohelix idahoensis; assembly: GCA_024509875.1. Lineage (NCBI taxonomy): Eukaryota > Metazoa > Mollusca > Gastropoda > Stylommatophora > Oreohelicidae > Oreohelix > Oreohelix idahoensis. The sequence goes on from JAMPIV010012391.1 coordinate 157,800, forward strand.
TCAAATGGAATGCTGATTGTGAAAAAGCTTACACAGAGCTAAAAGCAAAACTCACCAGCAAACCAATCCTTACACTACCCGATATCACACAGGAATTTGTATTAAGGACGGACGCTAGCAGTATAGGGATAGGTGCAACTCTCTTGCAGAAATCAAAAGCCCAGCCGGAGGAACTTTTACCAGTCGCCTACGCCAGTAGGAAGCTGAATGCAGCTGAATTGAACTACTCGACCATAGAGAAGGAATGTTTAGCTCTAATTTGGTCCATCAACAAATTTTCACCTTAACTGTATGGGACACACTTCATGTCCAAAGCGATCACCAACCTTTAACATTCTTGGCTGCATCTAAAAAGCTAAATTCGAGATTGTTAAGGTGGAGTCTGCTTCTGGCGCCTTATTCCTTTACCGTGAATTACATTCCGGGAAGAGACAATGTAGGAGCTGATTTTTTAAGTCGACACCCTAGTACTCTGGAAGGACAGACGCAAAAGGATTAACCACAGCAGGGGTTTACACGTCAGCTATGACAAGTCACAGCTAGGAAAGGAGGGGGCTATGTCGTGAAACGAAGTGTAACCCACTACTTTGTTAATCAATATGTCGAGATACAGATTTGCTTCAACCAATCAACGATCAACGTTCACCAGTCTCTGAGACAGAATAAATTAACGGCCATCTTGTTCACGCAAGATGGCCGATGAAAATTGAATAAAATTAGGCTGTATGAGACCAGGTACAAAACCGGAGGAAACCAATCAACTTGCTCCGCCAGGAACCAACCGAAAGCTTTCCTCAAGTAGTTACTTAACTATATAATCGGGCGGATTTTATGCTAACCACGCAACCCCGAACTTGACGCCAGAGATACAGACTGAAGAGGGAGAAGCTGTCACCTTGATTTATGGTAACTTACCTGAGGGCATCGACCTGCAACCTACTTCACTAAGTCGCGTCAAAACCTGGCCAGTTTAAAATCTTAGGAGGGTAAATATTTTTACGATAACCGTTGGTATTTGTTGTGTGTCATTTATACTACCTATCAGGTTACTGATTGTATCTTGGGGGGAATTAAGTATAATGATTGTATTTCCTATTAGGATTGAATAGACGAAGACTAATAGGACTCATACTTCAACCTATTGTCTCCTATACTTCAATCTACTTCAGTCTATTGTCTCTGATAATTCCTAACTGCAATATAACCAAAACAGTCCTTGTTAGGACTCAATCTATTGTCTCCTATAACTCAATCTATTGTCTCAGATAAGACCAACTGCAATATAACCAAAACAGTCCTTGTCAGGACTCAATCTATTGTCGCATCTAACTCCAATCTATTGTCTCCTATAACTCCAACCTGATATATCACCAACCAGTCCTCGTCTCATATACTCCTATCATAAGAACATAACAATATTGTTAGGATATATGTTACCAGCTATTGTCAGAGAGGGCGTGATATAGTATAGGGGGAAGGACATTGTTGTATCACACCTAGGTGTACATATTATTGGATTTATTCATGTATTGATTTATATTATGGGATGTATTCATGTATAAAATGTATTCATGTATTGAATCTATATTATTGAATGTATCCATGTATTAGTTTATCAGAAAGAATGTTTTGCAAGTAGACACCTGTCTTGTCTCGCTATTGCTAAATCATACTGAGCCATGTTGTCATTCATCCCACATGCATACATCGGAGACACGCTCATTTCACTCACACTAGAAATAGGTGGGCTTGAGGACAGAAATTAGCCCCTATTTTTGCTTTGTTACAGGTTTAATTGTGTCCTAAAAACCTGAGGTCGTATGTTCGAGTCAATCCCGCTGCCTGGAACTCCGCAGGAGCATAGAGGTTGACCAGACTCTACATCTTTGGTCCCCCTCAGTCTTGGGTGGGCTAAAGGAACGATACTCTGCCGGTGGTGTGAACCAAACAAAGAAGAACAGACTTAGGAGAGATGAGTACACATTAGTACCATTTCTGTCGGCATTGTGAGCATAGAACTGTCAATGAAGAAAACGTGAATCAGCGTAGCAAGAGACAATAATAAGATCATAGTGGATAAATTATACGTAAATAACAGCATAGCTGATAAACGTTATATCCTTAATTAACAGCACAGCTGATATAATTTTTGTTCCTATAATTGGAAAACGTGTTGTAATATTTATAAATATAAATATTTGTAAATCATATGTAAACTTACCAATTCATTTCATTCCATTTTTTTTTGCAACATTCACCTTTCAGCACAAGAGTAGATAGTGTATATATACTAAATAAAATATAAGGAAATTGTATTTTGAACGACTTGTCAATTTTATCATTGTTAAGTAAAAATCTGTTTCCTTGCTTTGTTTAATATCACAATTAGTTACACAGCAGAGGTGGCGCTTTATGTCGGTCTCCTCTATACTATTGTTTCGAGATCAGATCATTCACAGCCGTAACTAATTTGTGATACCAGTAGTCCTCTCAGACACTGGGACTTCACCATTTTCTGCAGAAATTCTATTTCTGTAATTGTCAGTACTATACTGATCCAAGAGCCAAATAAAACCTCTCGCCACAACAGACAGATAGAAAGACAGATATACTGATAGATAAAAAGATAAATATATAGATATTTAGATAGATAGGCAGATACACAGACAGACAGACAGATAGATAGATAGATAGATAGACAGATAGATAGATAGATAGATAGATAGATAGATAGATAGATAGATAGATAGATAGATAATAATAATAATAATAATAAATTCTTTAAGCGCCAAACACGGCGCATAAGGCAGAAACCAGTGCTCTCCAGGTTGTTCGTTGTGACGCCACTCCTCTTAGCTCTTGCACATTATTTAGGCCCAACGTTCTTCCTTCTCTTATTATTGTTCTTCTGAGTGTTTCTTTTGGTCTTCCTTTTTTTCCGCTTACCCTCAGGAACCCAAGTGAGCGCCTGTAGTGGTATTCTGTTGTTTTGCATTCGTAGGACATGACCGATATATGACCATCGTCTTTTCCTTATATAGTCGGAGACATATTTCTGCCTAGAGTCTTCTCTTATTTGTCGATTAGTCTTGAATTCTTTCCAACTGATGTTCATGAGTTTTTCTAAGACATTTGTTCTCGAATGTATTCAGCTTGTTCTCCAATGATTTTGTTATTTTCCAACTCTCACAGCCGTATGTTAACACTGAGATAACATTTGAATTAAACAGACGAAGCTTGGTATGTATATTCAATGATCGTAATTTCCAAATGTTAGATAATCTATTGAAGGCGCTAGCTGCCAAAGCAATTCTAGTATGGATTTCTCTTGTTGTGTCACCATCCTGAGTCATTTTACTGCCTAAATAATTGAAACTTTCAACTTTCTGTAGTTTTTCCCCGTTCAAGATGATATCAAAGGTCTCGTTAGAAAAGTTCATAGCTTTAGTTTTAGAGGCATTTATTTGGAGACCAATTTTAACCGAGAGATGACACAAATTATTTATTGCTTCTTGGGATTGTCTTGGTGTTGAACTTAAGAATGCTACATCATCTGCGAAATCCAGGTCCCCCAGGAATTTTCCATTTGTCCATTTTATACCCAATTGTTCATTGTGGGTATAGTTTCTCATAACCCAATCAATAGCTATTCCAAAAAGTAGTGGTGACATAATAGATAGATAGATAGATAGATAGATATAAAGATAGATAATTAGATAGATAGATAGATAGATAGATAGATAGATAGATAGATAGATAGATAGATAGACGGACGGACGGACGGACGGACGGACGGACGGACAGACAGACAGACAGACAGACAGACAGACAGACAGACAGACAGACAGACAGACAGACAGACAGACAGACAGATAGATAGATAGATGACGTACTCATTCAAGAAAATATAAATATATAAAAACCTTACTATAATAGCAGCAAAGCTATTTCAAGACCAGACTCAAAACATTAACTGGCTACATACCAACAGTCAACAATAAACGCTTAGAAATCCGACAGCTAACAGCACTTTCTGAAACGAGAACGCACAGTAGTCCATTAAAATACTTTTCTAGCAAATTACAGTACATTCCTGATACGTCTCAGAATAGTATATAACTGCATTAAGTACGTTCGTAATGTTATTTGTCTACAACTCTAGCCCCCCTGACATTAAACTTTATAATGGTTGATAATATACTTTTGTGAAACAGTCGAGATTTTTGCTAGACATTATCGTGATCTTGCGCGCGTCTTTAAACTGGTAACTGCAGCCTGCCAACAAAAGTATATGATTATACCTACTGGGCTGTTTTTTGAACGATGTATGTAAATTTTCTATTATCTGTAATTGTTACTAAAGTTTGAACGTACATTTATATTTAAGGAGAAATCACGTTACAAGATAGTGGATTTATTGATGCGCTGTATTTGTCCGCGTGTAATAGAGAGAAGAATAGACGAAAAAGGAGGACGAAGCAGAGAAAACAGGTGGAGAACGTTGATATGATATTTTAAAAATAATTTGCAATAACAACTGCACGTGTAAAAGTAGATTTTTTTTTTCTTTTCTAAGAACGGAAACAGCAAACAAGAAAACATGTTCAAGGTCAAGCAGAGATCACAGATTTAAACAAAAATTTAGTCCTTATAACTGTTCTTCTTAGCTGCCTGACATTGATTCTACAGCCGAGAGCTTTGTTATTATTATTACTATTCATTTTTGCCCCCCACAGTCATAACTGATTATGGGGATGACTCTCCCTTGGAGTTATAACCCTCAGTGACGTTTTGCATGTTATTTTATGACATATTTTCTCTTCTGCTTGCATAATAGCTTCTTTGCGCCTTCTCTAAAGTGACGCTATCGGAAGCATCTCTACTAGGTGCGATCGGCAGCATTATCCTGCACGGTTCGTGGATTTATGTTTAGTACCTTCATATGTCTCTTACACACATCTTTGAGCATCAGGTACGGTCGCCTGGTTGTTCTTTGGTCATCTGCCTGCTGTCCGTAGAAAATTTCTTTGAGGATACGACCATCTTCCATGCTGCGAACATGGCGAAGTCAACGAAGTCTGCATTGTCTAAACAGAGTATTCATGTTCCTAAGGCCAGCGGCTGACAGCACCTCGACACCGGGCACTTTGTCCTTCTATGAGATACCAAGAACTATTATTATTATCGGTACTGATTTTATCAAACGAGAAAGAGACTGTAAGAGAAAAAAAAACGAATGAAATTAAAAGAGGTATGAAGAGAAGAAATAGTAATTTTGAGAGAAAGAAAGAGAGAGAGAGAGAGAGAGAGAGAGAGAGAGAGAGAGAGAGAGAGAGAGAGAGAGAGAGAGAGAGAGAGAGAGAGATCTTCTAGTGAGACAATAATCAGAAATTAAGCGAAATAACAAATGCGGTCTGATCGCACTTTACGCGAGGGTAACATACGGGAACCACGCGTGCACTTTGAGATTGTCGTAAATTCAAATAGTTTTCTCCACAAACTGAGAAAGTTAAAATTATGTCATCATCATCATCATCATCATCAATTTCGTTCCCCCTGGAGCATGGAGTCACCACACAGCTGGTTCCGTTGCAGAAAGCCTGCACCAAAGCCGTTATGTGGTTCTGTGGCAATTTGTTTAACATTGTGTGGTTGCCAGCCTGTAGCAAAACGGGCAAGATACTGGAATTGCCACGTAAACTAGTGTCTCTATGATGAATTATAAATTGCACACCAGTAATTCTGCTATAACTTTATGATTAATGCCCCGAACGGAAAAAATTCTGTTTGGGATTTGAACATAATCTACAAATACATGTAATTATGGAAGTGGGAAATCATTATCTTTGGTAATTGACAAGAAAATCAAGATTTTGTCGGAAAAATCGCACAACAGCATTGAACTCCCTGTCGCAGGTAGGTATAAAAAGATAATAGACTAAGTCTGAGTGTAGACAGATTATGAATGCAAAGATGTGAAAGTAGATGAGAGTAACGTCACTGATGATATTATGGGGAGAGATGTGACCTCTGAAGAGTGGTTGGGCCACGTCTTCAGCCTACCGCGATTATGGTTAGATATTCAACTCTTGCCCCTTCTCTCTGACTAATAGGAAAGGGATCCCGTTAAACGTCCATTGAGGTATATTGGGAATATTGTGTTAGGCCCATATTATCATGACCATCGGCACACTAGGGTGATGTGGTCAGCATCACGCCGGCCGCCTTAACCTTCCCAGAGTTGTTCTGGTACCCAATTTTTGAGGCTGGGTCGACCCCGGAGCCGTTTGCGGTCTAAAGACTCTCACCTCAACTGGGAATTGAACCATGGACCACCGAGCTAGGAAGCTAGTGCACTAACCACTGCGCCACCACGGCTCCTCTGACTAATAGAGAAGCCTCTAAATCAGTCAGAATCACAGTTACGACTTCGAGCGACAGTTAGAAGAAAGAGATCCTGGCCACCATCTATAGTTTTTATATCTTATATAAGAAAATAATCCACAACATCAAGAAAATCAACATAAGTCTGCCTTTAACACTTCGGCAAACAAAATCACAAATCATGGAAGAAACAACACAACAGCAACTCGCCCTCTGTCACACCACTTAGATAAATCGCACACACATGCAGATCTCCTCACTCCACCACAACACCCAGAGAATCTCTAACACCTCAGCTTTCTAGCGAACAAGGGGCCCCCAGTTCCTGTCGAAACGGCCTTCCTTGCTTATTGCTAAAATATATCCTGCGATGGAAATACTGCAAACTGCGAGAATTTTAACACGGTCCCGCGAGTGTAATAATCAAATTGATGAGGATATATCTCCGAAAGACACACGTATTAAAATAATCAAGAACGCACCCGTTTTCAAGGGGCACTAGTGAAGAATACTCTGGCAGTGCGTCTTTCCTTGCACTATTCAGAATCCGACTATCAAGGCGCTCTAGGGCACTGCTGAGGAATAACAACGAATAAAGTGAGGGCTCTCAGGCTAAGCGCCTCTATGTGCTGAACTTGCCGCTCACTTGGCTTCAGGTAGGTGACTAATATTGGCGAAGTGATAATACTTGGACGATAATCAACAATATTCCTGGTTTAAAGGCCGTCAATGAGTTGGGCAGTGTTGCCGACACCAGTCGATGGCACAGCTGCCAACCTGTTTGACTGGAAGGTGAATATCCTTCCACAAACTGTGATCATTTACTCCAAGGTGCCAGAGCCTCAATGGCCTGGTGATATTGCCCCAAGGATGGAGGTAAAGGCAATTGCCCGGTGGCACAGTGTAAAGTGCTGTGTAAAGTGGTCATTCGGTAAAGAAGGGTGGTGTATTCTCTTTCTTCTGTAAAGCTCCACTATCAATCACTGTAACATGTTGTTTGTGGTGCCACTACTGTATATGTCCATTGTAGTGTACAGAGTTGTTGAGATCAGGCATGCTCCAGTCTACCCAGCTGTAAATGGGTAACTCACCCTAGTCCTGAGTTAGGGAAGGCAAAGGCAGCTGTAAGCAGTAGTTTCCCTCTAAGGCTCCAGGGGAAGCAGGCCCTAAACTTGGTCAATTCAACCGACGCAGGATGGTATATATATGGAGTAGAAGTGTAGAGTGTGATTAACGCGAATGGTGTACTGTTCGTGTTCTGACCAATCTAATCACTCATACACTTGTGTCTACAAGGCACCAATGCAGACTGCTGGAATCTTTGTTTACACAGTTTATTTAGACGCACACACTGGGACATAACGAGTAAATCATGGGTACAGGTTGACACATCAATTTGCAGGCATACATAGTAGATCCCAAGTCATGACACATTCATAAATAATGGGTAGTACATCAATAGCTTCCAATGTCATGATACATAATGGCCGCATCCCCTATCTGACTAAGCGCGTCAGTGAAGGCGGATCGGTAAGTAACTAAAGTTGCTTTATGTTCACAGTTTATATCATATTATGAAACCATGGAAGGGGTTTCTATCAAAATTGAGATCTCCTTGCCACTGTCCGAATAGTAAGATACATGCCCGTTCTTTGGACAGTGATTCAAAATATGATGACAGGAATGTAACATGGCCGCCTTCCTGAGTTGTCGCTCACTCACTCACAGGAGGGTATATCTAAGCCAAAGTTAATTTGAAATGTATAAGAATAATTTCTTAAAGTTCCTCCAAACAGTTCTACAGTAATCCAGTTACTTCACGTAGACATAACTGCTATATTGAAGCCCGTCATCTTCGTCGATACAAACGTGACCCTAGCGTTGCGAAGCACAAAATTCCAGCTAGGTCTAACCGACATGAGATCATTAAAAATAGGGTCTGGAATTACCTGGAGTCCGAATCATACATGGTACCGTACATTAGGAGAGTCTCTAACACAAGCTCTAGTAGAGACACAATCTCCTACAGAAGAAAAACCACTTCATAAATCATTTTTCCTAAAGAATATACCAGCCCTTGAAAATGCGTACCCGCCATTGTAACGGTACATCGGAACTCATCACGACTTGTCAAGACAACTCCTACTTCCGCTAGAGCGGCATAACAAGAATATAGTCCTGCCTACCCATCCAAAATATACAATATAGGACTGATTCTACTTGTACTAATAATATGTAATACATATGAATTCAGGCCATAAACATAATAAGCAAATTAATATATCTTCTGGCCCTAACAAATAAGTACGGACATGGGTGTCATATCCATGCGCCTAATCAATATCAAGAACGATTACTCCTATAATCAAAAGTGTAAAACAATCATGGATTATCTAGCTTTCCCATAGACAGCATTTTCATACACAAATGAATGAATGACTATATTTTTTCCATATTAAATAGCCATATCGATTTTTGTAATATGTGCGTCAAAATATGCACGCAAAACACAGACAATAACCCAACAGGGGCTACGCGTTGTTATCGTAGATATGTGTCGAGGTAAAACGTTCTCGATGAGGGTAACAGAAAGCCCGAATACATACCGGTGACCATGCAGTCAAGTAATAACTCTGGCGCAAATATATTAATTACTACAGCTTTCAACTTGAAGTACACAATTACTGGCCACGAAGAAATCCTGACAGACAATGGTACAGAAAATTGGAGACAGGGTCTTAAGTAGTACGACAGATCGCCAGGTGTTGACTGCACGTGCGCGAGCTAACAGAGCAGAAGACGTAAGTCCTACGTTCAGAGTGTCTGATCATCTCAAGATGAAACAGAAGTCGACGTCAGAGTACCGGAGAGATTTCCCTGGTGGTCGTAAGACAAGGAAAGAAATGATGTAAGGTGAGCACGCTCGCTCGTTCCTACGAGCGATGGCGTCCTGGCTACAAATGAAAGACGGCAAAATATAAAAAAACACAGGAATCTCCGGGTTTCAATCAAAGATTTAGGTTTCCCTGAATGCCGACATGAAAGTTCTTTTGACCTCATCCCGGTACACGAGGGTTGGACTATAGCTTGGTTCTATCAAGATTGACAGGTACCAAGGACAGAACAAACGCAAAAATGACAGAAAAGGTGGGCGTTTCCAATAACATCGGAGGAAAAATGACAGGCCTGTCAGACTAAGGGCAGACAATTTCCAACAACTGTGACACTCCCATGAAAGTTACAAGTAGAAAAGTGAACGCTGATGCAGACCTTCGAGAAACGGAAGGGTTAGATATACGTTGTTCAGATTCAATTTTTAAATCTCAAAAATGTCACAGCTGAAAAGACATCCAGCGGACTGACATACGCTTGTCGAAGCAACATAGCCACATCCCATATCTGAGAAAAGCAAATTTACCTGGTTGTAAGCAGACATGCGTAAGTGATAGCACAGATCCGCAATACTGTGTCTGAAGGGTTTGTTAGACTTATATTTATTGTTGGGTTACATGTATTTTAGTGTTATGTAAATTGCTGTAGTATTTAATATTAATTTTAGCATTGAATTTGAATTACCTGTTGATATCTTGATATTGGTACTCTAAACCCTGTGATGATAATTGCAATTGGTTTCCAACTGAATATAACCTGAGCAATCCTGAACAGCATGACGCAGCTAGAAGTCCTTGTCAGGACTACGCAATACTAGCTATAAGAGCTTACAGTCCTTTTGAGGGCTTAGCTTTTAAATGCTGGATGCCGAAGAGTTCTTCTTCTTCCTCTTCTTCGTGTGCTTCTTGTCTTCCTTAGTCTTCTTCGCTCTTAAAACATTTCGTGATGTAATATCTTTAAAGGAAAACCGCTTTTGGCATGACTTAGGACAAAAGGAAAGTAATCAAGACAGAGTTCGGAAAACTGTGTAAATGATGTCTGTAGTCTAACGATACTCAGAATATCTTGGACCAAGAAGAAGAAAAATATAGACATCATACACGACCTGAACATCGAGGAAAACTGGCTCTTAAACAATATCATGTCCCGGAGAGGGTATGGTATCTGGAAGGCGAGGCAGGGGCTGACCAAGACGACGGTGGACACAGGACATTTAAAATACCTTGAATACGACAATGGAGGAGGCGGGAAGGCAGGCTAGAGATCTAGAGTCTTTCAGGCGGGCTGTGATGAGAGCGACGTTCTGCAAAGGACATGCTACATGATGATGAGTCTAACGATGCATTTTTATTGATTGTATGACGTACTTCTTTGATAAAATGTGGCAATTAAAAAAAAAACACTACACAATTGGCGCGACAATCACATCAGTATCCAAACTGTCTGCACATATTCCGTTGTCCGGGCTTAAGAAATGTGCTGCCAGGATGGGGACATGAAATCTGGCAACTGTACACGTACCGTGGCATATTTTTATTTGCGCGTTCTGCATGTCTAGTCGGTCTCCAGCACCTTCTACCAAAGTAGCAAATAGCTTCCTTGATAAAAAGAGAGACAGAGAGAAAGAGAAAAGAGAAAGACAAATGACGTTGACAAGAAACAGTGGGTCTACACGTGTTCTCTAGCTCACACTTGACATAACCAATTCAAGTCTGCAATTCACAAGGCGCTCACACTCGCTGTTTGACCCGTCCTGTAATCCAATATTTAAAACGACGGTGGCTAATTGGGTGCTTTATTTGCCGTTTCTTTATTGATTTTCACTAAATAGATTCGCAACAAAAATTGTAAATAATTTAGCACGTTTTTTTTTTTGTGTGCGCCTGCGGAACGAACAAGGTTCTATTTAAACGGTCAGCTACAACACGTGATACATGAAATACCTAAGGCAGGTATAAAACTTTCCATCTATCCTTAATTACTTTTTTATTCCGTGGTAGCCGTTATACCAAGTATGAAGGCACAGTTTACTTCCATGTTGCCTTGTACTAAATTCATCATCATTGTGGCGGTTTTGCCTCCCCTGCTTTGGAGTAGTGGTCCGAAAGTGGCCAAAACTCAAGAGTATCTAATATGGGCTTCAAAGGTGTCTACCTTCGCGCAAGATTACTCTTGGCAGAGATGTAGATAGAAGGGTGATGACACTTCTATTACAAAGAGAGTCTTCACAAGATATTCAGAATAAGCGAGAACAATACTGCTTTGGCTGAGTATGTTAACTCTGTAATTCTGCCGAAGCTTCTGTGAAGGATTTAAGCACTTCTTAAGTTCAGTTCGTTTAAGCCCCCACCTCTGATTTACTCAGTGGAATTCTATTATTCTAGTATAGCTCTGTTTAGAGTGTGTGTAGTAATTTGACTGAGACAAACATGCAGTAACTTTAAAATGATTAAATCGAAGTTAAATTTGTAACATTACAAATAACAAAATTAATAATCACTTTAGTTTTCAACAGTTGGAAAATAATTTGAATAGTTAGGGATCAAGAAAAGTTATCATCACAGTCTTTATGGAATGTGAGATGTTACAGGAAGTTCAAGTGGCAGCATATATTTGAACTTAGTTGCCAATGACGGTTCTGCTCCTTCTTATGGGTTGGTTCTTGTCACTCTGCTCGCGCTCGTCTCTGATCAAGGTTGCCGGGGGTAGCTCGTTTACCAGAAACGTCAAGGAGAGTTTACCACGTGGGTCCTGCCTCTTAAAGCTTAGGCCATGGTTCCCTTCTTGTTCCAGACATGGTACTTTCTGCTGGCACCACCAATAACTATGGTAAACGAATAGAACGAAACGCTCATCTGAGTATGGCGTTTTCCACCCCGTAGTTATGGGTTCCTATCTTCTTATACCACCATCCCAATTACTCAGACTTTACCCTCGATGAGAATTAAATTTAATCCCTCGGGATAAAACTTTCTTTACATTTAAATAGAATAGCTTTAGCTTTACATGACATTTAAATAAAAAGGATAATAATACAGATAGAGTCTGTTTACATATACATCTCCACTGATTGAAAAGTGTTCACAATATAAATTGAATATGTTTTCATTTATGTTTTACACTGATTGAAAAGTTTGAAACTTCCATTACTTTAAAATGAATATTTTCACATAGACATTTACACTGGTTTAAGTTTTAAAACTTACATTAATTTTAAAGACTATGTTTATAGGGACATTTACACTACTTTGAAAATGTAAGTATTATACTTAGAATGTACATCATTTCTTTCATCCTTCCCTCTCTGCTCCATAGGGAACCTGGAACTACTTTATGCTTTTAGTTCTCTTTAAGAAACTATCAATACAGCAATCACCAGCCCGTGCAGTGGTGGTTCTTGAATCATCATTCTATACGCTGAGGTTGCCAGCCTCATATGCCTTGGGCGTCCTGTAGCAATTTTCACACATTAAAATTCAGAAGGTAATATATATTTATTTATATATATATATGTTAGTTCACATGTTAGTATTGAAACATAGAATGAAGAATGCAGTACTTACGCCAATCTTGGCTACAGCCTTGTTGCTCAGATGAATAAAAGAGACGATGTGACGGAATTCTAAATACAATATCTAAATTATAATATAACAAGATAGTGCGTAAAGTCAAAATAAGATAGAAAATAAAAATTGAGTCCAGCATCTTGTTCGCCCACGCCAGTTAATATGCGGGTTTTGCTAAGCCTTATAGCCGAATGGAGGGTACTGTATTTTTCAAATTTGACCTTGGATAAAACCTAACACTTTTTCCCAAGGTTCAAACAATAATTGCCTCGGTGATAGAATATATAGTAAAAGGGGGAGAGAGAGGGTGATAAATTGCCTCAAATGCTAATCGCGACTAACATCGTTTCTAAAAATAAAACCAACGCGCAAAAGCCTTGCCTAGGGCGATTCCCAAAATACGAGGAAAATGTTAGAACATGTAGACAACTCGTGTCACAAAAACAACCTTAGCTCTTATTTCAAAGGACGTATTTATCACGTAAATAGAGAAGACAGCGCATGGAAAAGAATTGAACGTGTAGTAAACTAAAAATAAAAAAAAACTAACATTGAAAAAAAAAAACTGTGTACTTCTGAACCAAGCTAACTAGTCTCATATAAATTATATATTCGTGTACCTTAGGACTTGCTGACAAAGAATATGGTAGTAGTTACGCAAATAGTCCATTAATTAACTAATTATAGTCATAATACTATAGTGGACCCGACCAGACTGTCAGGAAAGATCATGCCTGCTTATATTTTTTTATGGCATGTTTTGAAAAAACGACTTTGGGTAAATGAGGTTAAAAGGAACGGGATATTTGATTGGTTGGATTTTAAAGGAAGGCGAAGTATGATTAGTTGACCTAAAACTAAAAATATATTTGCATTGGAAACATATTGGGAGTTGTTATTTGAAACGATAGATTCAAAAATAAATGTAAACATGGTCTCATTGGACAAAGCAGTAGATATTGGCACGAAACGGGGACTGTTCACTGCCATTTCAAGAAAATTTTGTGTAAAGCAAGATCGATGAGAGCAGGCGGAGAATTTTCTAATATAGGAAAAGCCTGGACATAGGGCAGATCGAAAATGTGCCATATTCTATTGCCTAGTCATCGTTTACTTGTGTTATTTCCTTGCATCTGTGGTAAGATTGATTTTCTTAACATTTTATTTAAAATAAAATTTGAATGTGAGATACTAACATACGACTGTAAGTAAGTGAGTCTATGGCAGACTCAAAACAGAGTCTAGAGATTGATCCAGCATATGAAAGACTATCAGAGAGGTGTAGACCAAATAAATTATATATGATTATCATCAGGAGCATAATACTTATCCTATTGTATGGAAAACAGATTATTGCTGGAATTGCAGAGGCGTTGTAACTATTAGGGGAGAGGAATACTGGTATACCTGGTCACATCAAAAGAAACTGGTGAAAGGGATTGTCGTAAAGAGCTGATCTTACATGTTTGTTTGTAATGTGCCTGTACTGGTTGTTGAATATTAGTGTAGGCTGTTGATTACGAAGGAGGCATATCCTTCTGATTTCAGAGGTTTTTGGTGGCTGTCAATAACTGGTGCCAGACTACAGTGGGCCGATATATTCATGCCACAGTCTTGCCTTTTTCGGGGAACAAAACACAAATTTCCCAACTCTCAAAACCCCCTAATCCAATCCCCCACATCAAATCCACCTATCCCAACATCAAACCCATCCACATAACTAACAAACCCTATAAAACTCCCCCATCCAACCCAACTTACTTAACCCTCCAATATACTATCCCTACATTCCCCACACTCACAATACTATAATCTTTCCTATCTAAACATAATTATCTACCACCATTTTCCCATCTTTTCCAACAATTCCAAATCATCCCCTTACTACATTCAACCCTCCCCCCCACCCCCAAATCCTTCCCCACTAACCCCACAAAAATACCACCTAACCACACAACTATACCCCCAAAACCTCAAATAAAATTCTAAAACTTTCCAAAAACAAAAAACATCCCAAAAAAAATAAAAAAACCACACAACAACAAAATTTCCTTTAAATAAAATCCAACTAAAAAATCCTTAAACCTCAAAAACACAATCCTTCAAAACAAAACCAACCATCTTCCCCAAACATACTCACAAAATTCAAAATACCTTTCTTTATATACAAACACAAATCCACACTCAACAAATCCACTTATACAAACAACCTAAACCCTATATATTATAATACACCATACTTTTCCCATACTCCCACCCATAATCCCATATATACAATCAAATAACCTATCCCACACCCCTAACTAACAATCCTTCCCCGCAACCAAAAACCACATCCAACACACCACTTTTTTAACAAATCATAATAAACA
>JAMPIV010012392.1:0-185000 GCA_024509875.1 Oreohelix idahoensis
TATATATATTAATATATATATATATATATAATATATATATATATAGTTTAAAAGTCTTTTGTACTTAAAACTTATTTCGGCTTGTACACGGTTTGGT
Organism: Oreohelix idahoensis; assembly: GCA_024509875.1. Classification (NCBI taxonomy): domain Eukaryota; kingdom Metazoa; phylum Mollusca; class Gastropoda; order Stylommatophora; family Oreohelicidae; genus Oreohelix; species Oreohelix idahoensis. Next base: position 98 of record JAMPIV010012392.1, read on the forward strand.
GAAGTGGGATTTAAACATAATTATATATAGTCTTAGGTACGACTTGAGAATCAGCATGTGAATGTAACTAATATCTATATAGTGTATGTAATATATAGACTAACCTTACTTGCTGCAGCAATTATATATATATATATCTCAGTCAGAATTATTCTGGAATAGTGTGATGACTACGTTATGTGTCTAGGGTATGTGTATGATGAAGTGTAAGTCACAACAACAGACAGATAAACAATTTAATTTAATCCACTACTCTTGACAACACTGTGACACTCACATACATATAACACTCTATGAGAATATCTTAAGGAGTCACTGATAACTTTTCAAATACATATAATGTATCATGCTGCATGAATTGAATATGTGTCCTGATTCAAACTACCAAGGGGGGGGAACACGGCAGAATGTTTGACACATGCATTGGGTTTAAATTACGGGTAGTTATCGTTGTAGGGCAGAATGTCACTTGTTAATCTGAGGATATGTGTAGTGACATTCATAATTAGACTAAGCCTCGTGAACTATGTTGATCCGGTCAGTTGATGTAGTGAGTAAAATGAGGTAATACTGGTTTTTTGTACGTGTTCAAGGCTCTGTAGCGGTGGGACTTTTAGAGGGGGTGTCAATGCATGACTGGTTCGGGACAATAGTATTACGTGTAACTGCGCTAAGGGAGCTGGTGCCTATGGGATAGGGTTGGAGAATGTTCAAAAAACGAGTTCCTAAAGTTTTCAACAAAACAAGTAAATTCCTCCCTCTTAATAGTAATTTGTATTAAAGGGCTATTTCAAGATGTTGGGTGGAGGTACCATAAGATTGAGTAGCAACAGTAGAGCTCATCTGGCCAATTCGCTATATCTGTCGTGATGGCGGCAGAATGGGACCAACCCAAGGACTCCTCTGCTCGAATTATCCCTCTGGGCCTCATGGAGACACTCACTAAAGTGGGGGATTGCTTTAAAAAAGACCAAAGGAGGGTAATGCAATTGTCCGAGCTCTTGGATTCAGCATGACATCTCTGAGACCAGATGCTGGCTCAACTACCAACTCAAGACCAGCTGATTCTTACTGAAAACAAGAAGGAATGACCTTCTAGGCCTCATAACGATTTTAGGATAATTACCTCCCACTTCCCTCTTTCTAACACTGAATCACGTTGGAAATACATGGACACAAAGCATTGGAGGCGTGCTGTCGAGGAGCGGTTAGTGGGCCAACATTCGATCTAGCATGGGGTTATGTGTAAGATAGCTTTAAATGCCAGGACATTTCAACCCTTCTATAATGGCTTTACATACGCCGTCTGCACTTCCATGCATATTACTTTCTACTTGGCTAAGTCCTAATATATCTAGGGGGTGTGTCAGTGTAGTACTGTTTGGCCACTTCATGCCGTTTTACTATTCTCTCCGGGGACAAACCTATCTGTTCAGGCTGGGAGGCAATATAGGAGCGGCTACAGAAACGGTGGGAATACACCTCACAGTGTTATTCCACGTAACTAGTGTGCAACATATGGAATCCCCTGACGTTTGATTTAGGCATATGGGAACAAGCTAAGGGCACATGACAATTTTTGTCATTAAAAGGAACATGAATGTTTGGCACAAGCTTACCACACTTTCACTGGAAAAGCACTACAGGAATAGCTTATTTTATTAGGCAATGAATTCCTGGGCACATATTACTGCTCGCGCAGCTCAAATTCCATTTACTGACCTATGTTTCCAGGCTGTTTATTTAGCAAAATAATGTCGAGCTCGGCATTCAACGTTACTGTGCTATGCTATTATCAAGCTCTCATTTTGAACCTTAGTGGTCTTCGAACTAAACGCTCTCCCAAGTGTTGTATACTTCAGCGAGTTCTGGCCAATGAGAGCACGACGTTTTTCGACGAAGTTTTTGAAAAATATGGGTTAACTTTATTCCTAACGTTCTCCCCTAAACGAAACAGGAAAGCCGATATTTAAACTAGTCCGATTCCGAATAAATACGTGTTATGGCTTTCATTCAGTAATTGCGCTCCCTAAATCAAGTTGAGAATGTTTACTTAGGATGGGTTGGAGGGGGCTATTTATCCCGTAAGTATGTAGAGGTTTATTTACAAACACTATATAAAAAATCTAAGTTTTTCTGAGCATGACTTATGAATGGATTGGTTTGCTGACGGAAGTGCACCTAGTGCATCCCATATTTTATTTATTGTGCTATAATTTATTAATTCCTGGACTATTTGCGTAACGTTTTACTACAGTTATCTTTTGTCAGCACAAACCCTAAGGATAACCGCAAAGTTGGGATACTATAAATTAGAAATAGAGCTATGCAGAGGCTGCGTGGATTCCTAAAAGTAAGTGTCGAATTTCCTTTCATACCTTCCTGTGTTTCTAGAAGATGTGCTGTCTAGGGGTACTGTAATGTTTTCTAAAACGTTTAAACCCATCTAAGTGAGTTTGCTCCCCTTTCCTAATAAATGAACGTAGTTTTTTTACTGTGATTAAACGAAAAGCCGGTAACTCTGGGAAAGGCGGTAGTGTATTTTGGACTGTTCACGTCCGTTCCGAAAATTAGTGCAAATTAACGCGTGTAGTAACAATATGCTGTAACTTAACAGGGCTACGTGCTTGATGCCAGCAAATGTTGGTATGATCTGCGCCGACGCGTGTTCTAAAATTTGCATGCGATCTGATTTTCAGGGAGGCCTCTCCCTCATCTCTTTTTATTATCCCTGTTAGGTCATCTGTCTTATCGTTCGTATTTTTAATTGGATTTAGGGAGGAGAGGGAGTGTAAAAATCAGGGAATGGGAGATAATTAATAATTTAGCGGTTTTGAGTATTACGCAGTATTTCCGCTTCTCAATGCTTTTCCAAGAAATACAGCACACGTTTCTATTGTTGAAGAATCGATGGCGCGGTACGATAATACAGTAATGGGCTTTTACTATATCAACGTGAAAAAGCGTTACAATTTGCCGACGACAGTAGTAGAAAAACAAGGGGGATTTTTCGAGTACATTTCTTTGTGGACAGCACTGTTATTTTACCCATTGCTCTTTCTTTATATAGGATTTATTTGTTTAGGCTTGCATATTACGTGACCTAATAATTTATATATGTGTGAGGGATAATAGCTAATATTTCACGACACCTCGCCCTCTTAAAGCAGACATTATATGTCAGTCCTTTATTCTATATACACATAGAGAAATTTATTATTATTTCTGGGGTTTACGGTGATTCTCAACACACGGATGGCGGCTTAAAAAATCCGCTCCCAAATTGGTTTTTCTTATATATACTCAATGCTAAAATTATATGGAGCCAGAAGCAGTAAAGACCATCGGAGTAACCTAGAGTTCTCATGCCTAGCCCTGTGCTAAGAAACGATAAAGGTTTGTGATCTCAGTTTTTGCAACTTAAATGCCTTCCCATAACAAGATAAATATTGAATTTCTTTTATTGCCCATATTACTGCAAAGACATTCTTTTTCGCTAGTTGAGTAGTTGAATTTCAGCTTTATTCAATTCTTTCTGCTAGCATATGCCACTGGGCTTAATTCCCCATCCAATGCATCGTGATGATTTCTGTAGTAGTAGAGTTGCACCTAAGGCCCAATATTACTTGGCATCCGTCCTTACTATGAATTTCTTGACTTAAGTCAGGTAATTTCAAAATGGGTTTACTTGTGCTTGTGTGAGCTTTTTCCTTCAATTCTTGGTAAGTCATTTCACATTGTGGTGTCCATGTAATGCGATCTGGATGTCCTTTTACGTGTCAATTCGTTAGTTAAACGGTTGCACATATGGAATAAAAAGTTTTTGATATACTTCTGGTAGAAACCACATAATGAGACAAAGGATCTCACGTCCTTCTTGGGTTTGTGGTCTCGGGGCTTTCTGTAGTTTCTCTAAATTTCTTTGGGTCAGGGGTCATGTTTCCCTGATAAACTGTGTGTCCCAAAAATTCCAATTCTTTACATCCAACGCAACATTTGGTTGGTCGGGCTGTTAAATTTGCCTCCCTAAGTCGATCAAACAGCATGTTCAGAGAGTCAATGTGTTCCTCAAATGTTTCTGTTGCTATAAGGATATCATCCATAAAATTTGTTATACAGGGATTTATTCAGAGGATCCAATAATTTCTCTCATCATTCTAGAGAAGACACACTAGGCGCATTCTTCAATCCAAATGGCAATCTATTAAACTCATAGTGTCCTTCTGAGGTACTAAAAGCTAGGTATGGTCTAACCTCAGGCTTTACTGGAATCTGATAGTATCCTTTACTCAGATCCACTTTTGAGAAATATATTTAGCTTTTATTTAGTCTGGCAAACAGCTGATTTGTATCCGGCAATGGATCCACCTGTCCTTCTGTAATAGCATTCAGTCTCCTGTAATCTATACAGAGTCTATGTTCTCCAGAGGGCTTCCTTAAGAGTACAACACCGGAACTATACGAAGATTCACTGTGCGAAATAATTCCTTCCTTCAACAGATAGTCTATCTCTTCCTTCAAAGCTTTCTCCTTAGCAAACGGAATCGAATATGGTTTCATACAGACAGGTGTGGGGTCTATCAGTTTCATATCATATTCCAATAGGTTTGTATGCCCTGGTCGGTCTGTTAACACCTCTGCATGATTATTTAGAACCTGTTGCACTCTCTCTTTCTGAGTTTTCGTTAAATGTGTACTGATTTTCACCTGTGCTGCTGTCTCACAGGGGTGTAATGGATATTCAAATGATGAAAGTGGTTCCTTTTTCATCTCCATGGCGATGGACAAGGTCAACAAGTGTGTCTCTTCCTGATGTTCTCTTTCCAAATATTTCTTCAGGAGATTCACATGATAGATTTTTTCTTTCCCCTTCTTATCTATCTTATAATTTGTTCTAGACACCTTCTCTAAAACTGTATATGGACCCTGCCATCCAATTTGTAACTTATTCTGACTCCCGGGCAAAAGAAGCAGTACTTTCTCTCCCACAGCCAAATTTCTGTCTTTCGCCTTCCTGTTATAATAGGCAGCATGTTTCTTCCTGGCTTGTTTCAAATTTTCATTGGCAAGTTTCCAGCCAGTTTTTAAACGAGTGGTCAGCTCATTCACATATTGGTATGAAAATGTAATGTTTTCCTCTGCCTTTTCATCAGTCCACGTTCTTAACAAAGCTACATATGGACCTTTAATTGTGTGGACCTATTTGTCCATGCACCGGTATGGTCTCTTCCACTCGAAGCTTTATAGTGATGATTTTTCCTCCCAGAATTATCATTCACAAAACGACCGCTACCAATTTTTCTCTTGGGGCTGTCTCCCCTCTTAAAATTCTTGATGAGAGATTTCCTCTCTACATCCTCTTCCTCCAGTTTGTTTAAGTCCGATTGAGGGATTTTCGGCTTATCCTGGGGTAAGACATCTTTTTGCACTCTCCGCATAGTGGCCATTGTAAAACAGTTAAGTGAAGCTTGTCCGTGAAAAAGGGGCTTCCCATTCCATTTGGTCCACTTTATCAAATCTATTTTTTCTTTTTATTATCAGGCCTAATTTTGCCCCGTGGCGTGTCCAGGTCCTGATCCATGTTCCCACTTGTGGGTGTTCCCTCATGTGCTATGCTACACCTTTCTACAAAATTCTCAATGTCCCATCTTGCTTTGGGCCAATAATAATTGTGAGCCACCTTTTGAATGATGGTACCTATCTTCTCATGGTCCCCATCTGGTTTCACATGTAGGCTCCTTATTAAGTCTGCCCTATATCTTTTAGGAAGTACCAGCTGTCCTTGACCTTTGATCTAGCTCCAGTCTTCCTATACATCAACTTGTTTTTCATGTAAAAATCTCCCTTGCCTGGAGTTGTATGACAAGTTGACAAATTTTCTGAAACAAGGCTTGAGTGTTTTATCCCCAGCCTGTGCCTTCCTCATCTCTTCTGGAGTGGTATCCAACATAATATCCTCCTCCTGTCTTGAGGTCGACCTGACCTGAAGGGTGGCCATATACACAGGTTTCCTTCTGCAACGGTCAGTGTCATGATTGTCCATCTGACAATTTTTACACCACCTTTTTCCTTGGTTGAAAGATTTTCTTTCATCATATTTCCTTTCATCGAATTGTGGGAATTTATTTTTATTTTCATACCGTGGCCTATCAAATTGGTGCTTACCTTTTTTTTGATCCCTAGGATCAAATTTATTAAAGTTCTGTGGTGCCCTAAAGTTATCCACTTGTTTCTTTTTATTACCTGTTACCTCTGCTTGAGCTGCTTGATACCTTTCAGCAACATTTAGCAACTCACCCAGCCTCTCTGCACCTTGTTCCATGAGAAACTTTCTCAGGTCTGGAGCCATGGACTCTCTTAATTGCTCTATAAGGACCATTTCCTTAAGATCTTGGGTTTTCCCCAGAGAAGTCCATTTCTCCAAGTATGTCTCTATTCGTGCAGAGAACTGGTGATAGGTTTCACCTGACAGTAGTTTAGCATTCCTAAATTTTTTCCTATAAAATTCTGCATTCTTTTTCATATCTTAACAAAAGAGCCTGCTTTAGCATGTCATAATTTTCCTGATCACCTCTGCTCATTTTTTTGCAAAAACTTCATAAGCTGCCCCACGAAGTCCCTGAGATAACTTTAAGCTCCACCTTTCTCTCTCTAACCCATACGTGGTAGCTAATAGTTCATACCTATTTAGGTAGCTCTCTATATCATCGTCTTTCTCAACAAAATGATCTAAATGAAAATTCATAGCTGAGGTTGAGGCTCCTTGGCAAGCAGTGGCATCAGAGGCAAAGGGACTGGCACCATTTTCAGGAGCATGGCCCTGAAACTCAAACTCCCTTAGTCGTAACTCATGTTCCCTTTGTAATCTCTTCTTTCTGCAGCTAATCTTCTGCTTCCCTTTCTGCAGCAATTTTCTTTCTTCTCTTTCCCTTTCTGCAGCTAATTTCTTCTCTTCCCTTTCTGCAGCTAATTTCTTCTTTCTTCCTTTCTGCAGCCTAATTTTCTTCTTTTTTTCTGCTTCAATTCTTAGCCTCTTCTCCAATTTCTTAGCCTCAGCCTCAATCTGCAACCTCTTAGTCTCAGCCTCAGCCTCAAAATTGTAAACCTCTTAGTTTCCCTTTCAGCCTCTAACTTTCTTTCGGCTTCAAACCTTCTTTCTTCGCGTTCAATAAATTTGTCACATTCCGTAGTGACATAGGCAACCATAACTTGCCCATCTAATCCTAACTCTTTTGCAGTCTGAACAGCAGCAGATCGAAATTTGGCCAGGTCCGCCATTGTCTATCAGGTAAATTTATACAATGTCTAACCAACAATTCAATCTCTATATATATATCTAATGGACAACACAGGCACCGTGAGCTCAACCTTATTTAATTCCACCCAAGGATACCTTTTAATTCTTATATTCCCTGAAGTGAATTATCACCAATATTTTTAATAGGGAAAGATTCAAAATCCCAAGAGCGAGACCCCAATGTATTTGGTGAAGTGGGATGTTATAAATATTTATAGGGGACTTAGTGTACTGACTGAGATCAGCTGTGAAGGTATCTATATCTAATAAGAGTAGTGTATTATAGATAACCTTACTTGCTGCCACATATATATATATATCTCAGTCAGAATTATTCTGGAATAGTGTGATGACTACGTTGTATGTGTAGGGTATGTGTATGATGAAGTGTAAGTCATAACAACAACAGACAGATAAACAATTTAATTTATTCCACCACACTTGACAACACTGTGACACTCACATACATATAACACTCTACAAGGATATCTTAAAGGAGTCACTGATAACTTTTCAAATAACAATATGTATTCATTGCTGTCATGAATGAATATGTGTCCTGATTCAAATACAAAGGGAACCAGGAATCACAATCAATTTTAATTACAAGTTATATGTACAGAATTTATCAATATGAATATTGTAGTGACATATATTATAAAAAGTATCCTATGTGTGTCAGTTGTGTAGTAGTAATATGAGGTAATACTGGTTTTGTTTTGTTCAAGCTCTGTTGGTATTTGTCATCATGACTTCAATAGTTTGTCTTTATTGGAACTAGTATTGGAGATGTTCTCAGTTCCTGATATTAAAACAATTTAATTCCCCTCTTAATGTTATTTTTACAATGTCATTTTAAGATGGGGGTACATAATTTTGAGCTCAGCTGGCCACATCAGCTTATCTTGCGTGATGGCGGCAGGAAAAGACTCCTCTGCTCGATTTCTCCCCTGGGCTCTGGAGACACCTCACTGATAGCTAAATGGACCAAGGAGTATGCTGTCCGACTCTGGATTCAGCAAAGCTCTGACCAGGTGCTGCTCAATACCATCAAGACCACGGTCCCTGAAAACAAGAAGGATGTACCTTCTACTTCATAACTAATTTATACTCTCTTTTTTACACTGAGCACAATACATCACAAACATTGAGTTCAGAGCGTTAGGCCAACTGTCAGCTTCATCTGAAATACTTTATACCAGTATTAACCTCCTTAATGGTTACTACGCCTCTGCACTTCCAGCATTATTTCTGTCTAATCAATAATCTAGGTGTCAGTGTACTGTTTGGCCATTCCATGCCGTTTTACTTTCCTCCGACACCTTCTGTTCAGGCTGGAGCATTATAGGCTTTACATCATGTTTGCTACTGAACTACACATATATACAGGCATAAATTAACAATTCACATTCAATTTTCATTAAAAGATACTGAATGTTTCAAGCTTACCACAATTCATGGAAACAAACACAGATACGTTGATTAGCAATGAATTCTGGCACAAATACTGGCACAAATTCCCATCTGCTTATGTTCCAGGCTTTTTATTTAGCAAAAATATGAGCTGGCTTCAACGCACTGTTGCTTTATCAAGCTTATTTGAACTAGTGGTCTCGAACTAACGCTCCTAAGTGAGTATATCAGCGAGTCTGGCCAATGGAGCCACGTTTCGACAAGTGTTTGAAAAAATTTTAACTTCCTACGTCTCCCCTAACAACCAAGGATAGCATTTATAGCCCGACTAATCGTGTTTTAGCCTTACATATCATTCCAGCCAATCAGTTTCAAATGTAAACTTGTGGCCCATTTCCGTACAATGGTGGTTTCAAAATTTAAAAAAAAATTCTACCACTGAGCGATTCTGATTTTGGGTGTTGTCTGACAGCACCATCATTTTATTTTGGCTATAACTTGTTAATTCCTAGACTATTTGCATAACGTTTTACATATTCTTTGTCAGCAAGCCCTAAGGAACCCAAATATACAAATTTAAAAGAGCTAAGTGGCTGCGTTCAAAATATGCAATTTCTTCTACCTCCTGTTTCGAAGATGTGCTGTCTGGGTACTGTTATGTTTTCAACCGTAAACCCATCTATTGTTATCTTTCCTAATAAGCGTTTTTTTTTGTGATTATAAAAACCTTAACTTCTGGGAAGGGTAGTGAATTGTTCACTGTCCGTCTTCTTTAAGTCCATTACAAAACTGTTGATTTGCGGACATACAATTTTACTCGGTAAACATATGTAGTAAAAAAAGTTGACCTCAAGAAAATAAAAGGTTTAATATAATTTTTAGCTCGTCTAAAACTGGTGCATATTTAAAAACTTTTTTCTTTTAGAAAGGCAGCAATTTAAATTTGTGTGTTTTGGGAAAACGGCGTGAAATAAAAAGAAACTGTTGCAGCAATGGCCATTAAATATTCAACTAATGAAAAAAAGCAAATTTTAGAAAAGACAACAATTTAAAAGTAAGTGAAAAAGAAGGGGGATTCGAGTACTAAAATTGATACCCCTGTTCTTTACCAAAACCGTATCATATATGACATCGAAACTGCAATAAAGTTGTCACTTTATTTTAAACAAACATAAATTCTAGGCAGCTGTTGGCTCTTATCAGCGAAGTAAAAAACGAAAATATGGTTGGCAAGATCTACTTCAATTAAAGGCGCCTTCCATCTGATGAACTGCGTCGAGTGCTGAAAACAAAAGTTAAAAAAAAAACCATGTACTGGGGCTGAAAATGACTAAATGTTCACGCGACTGCTAAATAAGGTGTCAAAAAAAAACCCCTTAAGTCACACAAGCAAAGTTATTAATTAAATGTTGTGTTCCAAGAAAAGACCTCCATTATCTTTGCTGGTCTTAAAAATAAATGTTTAGCCTATCAACCAGAGAGACTTTTTTATTTCTAACAAAACGCGTTTTTATTAATAGTTAGTTTTATCGTCCATTAAAAAGTTGCTTTAAAAAAACAACGGAAACGCACCATGCTTTGACAAAGAATTTATCTAAAAACTACAATGGCTGAAAGGGGAAAAAATAATCGAAAACAAATTTAAATTAAGAGTAGCTTTTAACGTCCTCGAACACATGTTCTGTAGAAGTCAAAACGTGGAATCCCAGGAAAACTTTTTGAAATACGAATAAATTAAGATCTTGCCCCCCCCCAAAATTAGTAAAGTTACAAAATTGCCATTTTGTTCTTAGGAACAGAATTGCCAAACTTACTTAAACACGAAAACCTGCTTAAATCAAAATTCCTTTTAACTGCTGCTAGACACAGCTTAAATGTGGAAAAAAGTGTCAATGAGTTCCCCCCCCCGAAGTCCCTGAGCGTCATAACTTCTAAATCAAGTAGCCATGATAACAAATTCAACAATTCGAGAGACCAGAAGCAACGTTTTCAACATAAATACCTCCGTGGTGCAGAATCTTATCGTTTAGATTGTTGAAACAAACCATGTGCTGCTGTGAAGAACTGAACCAGAAATGTAATATTAATCGATGTCAAATACATTAGTCTGCCCTAAAGTTCAAAATTCATGAGACGACTGCAACATTGATGTATACCATTACGTTGAAACTTACAAAAATGTCAGAAATATTTGTCCCCTTTGAAATAGGCGTATTATGAAACACAACGTTATTGAATATAGCCTCATTTGCGATTAACGGATTCCACCCATGCTAATGCCACTTAATGAAGCCCTTAGTCTCACCACAAAAACTACTTCAAACCACAATACTTTAATACTGCATTGGTGTAAATCTAGAAGTACCCCTTGTGAGTCTCTGGCTACACTGAAGCCTAACAGACATCTACTTGCAATCTACTATATCATCAATAATTTATAAATTAGAGCACATACAGCTTTATGATGCATCATATCATCAAATAAAAATACTTTATATTTCTCCTATATCTTAATATTACCAGCTCAATATACAAATTGATATATATATGGTAACCTGTATATTAATATAGTATTATATCCATGTAACGAAAGACATACCTACTTACCCTGTAATAGGACTTTAAACGACGTTGTCCCATCCATAGACGTTGTATTGTAAACAAGAAAGACATGTTAATCCCTAAACCCTATAATAATATGACTTCCTGAAGTATATATATCATGATATAACATACTATATATATAGCAAATATATATTATAAAAATAATATATATATATATATATAATAAACTATTATATATATATATATAGCATACATATATATATATACCAATTATATATAATATATACAAAATCATATATATATATAGTATAACATATATTAAATATATGATATATAGGCTATATATATTAACGATATATATAGTATATATTATATAATATAATAAATATTATATACTATATATATATATATATATATATATATATACCAAGTGGCTGTCCGGAAACAGAAACACCGGCCATATTATATAAAATCAATAAAAAATTTTTACATAGCCAACAATGATGACACTCCAGTCCCACCCTTCAACAGTGAGGCTTCATTGGGACATTCAACACACGTGCTCCCCAGCGTTTCTTCGCTTGCACTGTGTTAAAGATTACTCAGACGAAAGCATTTTATATGCTGGATAGCGCCATCAGTTGCGGTCGCGTCCGCATTTTCTTTAATCCTCATCGACGGCTCTGAAAATTTTCTAACCTTTCAGAACATGATTTCCAAATTCTGTAGAGAGAAGAAGCCCACAAGTCGGCAGGGTGCCAAGGAGTCCTGGGGACTATAGGGGAGGCGGGAGGGGAGAGTGTTTGGAGGGGGGGTGTGGGAAGAGACTGAGTTGTACCTGGTTGGATGTTATGTTTCTCAACAAAAAACTGTTTTTGAGCACTAGATGTGTGGCCCATGTGGCGGGCGCGGTTGGTCGTGATGAAGACGGCCAATTCGTCAGTTGCCCACATAACTGTAATTAGTCGAGTCTGTCAGTCGTATCTTGGTAGCATGTGTTCTCAAATACCTAGAGACCGTGAGAACTTATTAGAGGTAGTTACTCCCTTATTAATTGTTTGGCCATGAAGGGAGCGTACCTCCGCGATAGATAACACCTTTCCCAATCACAAAAACAACGTCAGACATAGGGTCTTGATCCTTTTGCTACGGGGTTTTGCGGTGGCGCCCTCTTCCGGGCGAGGAGAACCAGGCGACCTTCCACTGAGGACGACTGAGCCTATCCAGTTTCTGGATCATCAGCAGTAGATCCACGAGTATACATCTTCCGATGGTTTATGACTTTCTACTTCATGAAAATCGTGTGAGGAGTTATTGGTTGTGCGGTTTGAAGCAAATCATAAGCAACTGTTGGCACGAAGACGTTTACCCATTATGCTATGGTTAGCAACAAATCCGCTGGAAACGAATTATTTGCCACGACACATCGTCTCCCCTCAATAACCCAGAATCCTGGGTCGAGAATCTCGGGATTACAATAGTTTTTTCTTATCCTGATCCGTACAATCGTTTTTTGCATTTCCCAATCTTTTTTCTAGTTCTCGCGCACCTGTCAGTCGCCCGATCTTTTGTTATGATTGCAGCCCGTACACGTTTCAACATTTTCCGGTGTTTCTGCTTGGTGCAAGGCCTTACCAGAAAATGGAGATTCCACATTCACACTGTGTTAATTCTCGAACCATCTGCTTATAGAAAGCGCTTTTGTGTCTCCACATAACACAATTTATTTGTGTATTGCACTTGCTCACTTTTGTGCATGCGTCCTCCAAAAGCCTTCTGAATCAACATAATGGAGTTTTTCCGTGGAGGAATGTTGAGAAGCTTGACGCAAAATTTAATGGCAGATTCTTTGCACTAATACTTCGTACAGCCTCAATGTTCAATGGTCGACGACCACAATCAGATGCCCACGTAGCTCCACTAAACTGCTGTTTAACGGACACACTGACTACCAGGTTGCAAGCAACGTCCTACATTGCACATGGTATAGTGCATAACAGGGCCACTCTATTGAACGTGGCTTGCCAAGAGTTACATCGAATGTCGCACAAAACGGTTTTTTCTAAATAAATAAATTCAATGGCCGATTCTTTTTTCCGGAAAGCCCTCGTATGTGGGTGTGCTATATATATATATATATAATATATAACAGTAATACTTTGCAACAAAAAGAAATTGGCAGTCAATCATTGCCCTCAGCTAAAATATGCTGGAAAACTAATTAAATTAATATGCACATGTTCTGGCCTCCAAATTTTACACACTCACACCGTTAATGTGAGCGCAATCACTGAACCAAAAGTTTAAAAATCAGAATCTTAGCGCAGAAGTAAAGTCCCTAATTGCATAAAGTAGAAGCAAGACCGAACAATTATCTTAGATGCCTCAGTTTCAGAAAAATGGATACAAAGTACTAGAATGCCTGTAAGTTTAATTAATCACAAGCTTGTGGCAATGAATGGAAATCAAACATTGATCCAATCAGTTTCCCTAACAACTCGGTGGACCAATCTCCTTCCTCGAGCATGAGGACTGTCCCTCTACAGGACGTTGTGAGAGCATAAGATTTCAAAGTAGCAGGTAAATTCGGATCTCGAGCGAACAAAGAAGGTCAGTGAGTGGGGGTCATAAGAACGCTTTTGGACACAATAGGTAACATCGGCTGTCTCGTGCCAAAGTCGTTCGGAGCTGGGACCAAATGCAAGGTTCTGTATTTAGAGACACAAAAGCTACGTGCAGCGCATGATCTGAGTTGCGGAAAACCCAGGAGTTGTATCATAATGCTATTAATGTACCGTCAACTCCGTCGAGTCTACCCTCACAGGATGAAATTGACACTAAAAAAAGCGGTAATATTGTCAAGTTCCTTGTCCTCCTCACATTGTCCCCAGAGTACCCCCACAACACTAACCAGATGCAACTTGCAACTGGTCCGCTCACACGAACACCAAAATTTGTGCATCGGACAATCATGTGTCAATTTATTTCCAGTTATGTACATGCTTCTAGTACTGGTCGTTGAATCCATGCCACAAATAAATATGTATGGATGAAAGACTCTGTATACGCCTGACGTACCAGCGACTCGAGGAAACATACCCATAAAATTTCCCTCTATGGGGAGGGGTGGCAGAAGAGGGCAAGAGGTGGTCACCCCACTGCCCGCCCCCCCCCCCCCCCCCCCCCCCACCAATATATTATATATCTATGATGTGTTTGTCTGTGTTGATTCACAGGAATGTCTGGATTCTCACGAAATGAAAGTGTATCTCCGGACATACTAGATGTGCCAATATCCTTCTGCCGATGTAGAGATAAGTGACACCTAGGTGAGCGTTCATTTAATGCAGGTCAGGTCATGTATCCCACGTATGGGTGCCAGCATTTCAACTAGTGTACAATGACACCCGAAATGCATACATAGCTCCATACACTCACCAAAGCATCGGACATGCAACGAGAAGAATGTAGTATAGTATGCATGAAAGTAGGACCGCCAATCAACAGTCGGCCCTTGAACCCCGTATCTAACCCAATTGAAAAACGTTTGGGCACTACTCAAGAATCATTTTAAAAAAGAGTGGACCTCAGAGACGAGGTTGAATCAATTGAGAAGATAGGTAGCTCGAAAAATAGTACTGGACTACAGTTCTTGGATCTCACAATTACCTACAAACAGCTTGCTGGGTAAGTATTGCCTCGCCGGCATCCAGGCTTGCCTTTGCTGGAGGAAGGGCAACATTATATGAGTACTGAAACACTGTTAATAGATAGGGAGATACCACTCACTTATCATGTCTAGCTGGACATACATACGGTTTTTATTATATATTTTGCTTTCTATGTGAGTGGTGCTAGCCTCCCCCCCCCCCCCGTTGCCTTGCGAAAATATGACTGCCATTTTTTTTTGGCAACGCAAGAGTATCCTGTATAGTATACTATACTATATAATTATATATATTATATATAGTAATACCATTAATATATTATATATACAATATATATATATATATCGTATATATATATTATGATATCATGTCATATATATAAATATATAAATATATAATATATGATCAAACATCAGTCCCTTTTCAAATCCGTAAACGTCCGTTCATTGGCGTCTGTATGGAGATGCCATGGTGAGGAAGTATCAATGCAGACAGGGTCTCTTCCCACTGCTCTCGTATATCCACTCAGCGAGATGGCTATGTCATAAAGTTTTGCGTGATTTGACGTTTAACTAAAATGGTCAAAGTGCGTATCCTGGAACAAATATAGTGTATCAAATGAATAATCCAGGATAAGTTCCCAAGATAAGGAAGCACTTCGTCTACTCACAATTACGCGTAAATACCTTCCTACCCTCTCTAGAAAAAGGTAGCATGACGAGCGTGGATATAGACAATCAAAGATGGAGTCAAGCAAACATGTAAGAGGTTCTCAGAAGGTAATGCAGATGCATTATTTTGCCTAACAAGATTCAACAAGACCTTGAACTACCCCGTATGTGCTAATCATTCGAGCTGTTAATTTTCCATGCCATAAACTCTTTCTCGGCTTCTCTATGGTTCTTCATCAGGCATGGGTAACCTACGTCCATATGATTTGGTCTTCCATACACCACTAATATCATGTGCAAGTACACTAGCAGATCATAGCCGACCTGTTGCATAGACCATCATTCTACACCATCCGCTAAGAAGGTTTGTATTAAAACAATGATCTATGATACCAACTGGTGTCCACTCCAGAAGAAAACCAAATATACGGTAAATTAAATTCGCTTCTATAACACACACTCCACTGTCGTAAATTTGCAAACACTTATACATCCAATTTTATAATCGACAGTCTGATTGAAAAACAAGCTACAGCTTAACGTAACACAACAATTCCTACGTAGTTCAGCGTGCGACCACAATCACATCTCATCGTCAGTGTACACTTTCGCACTAAATAAGGCACACATAGCCTTGTATGAAACAATCTTACAGGTCAATCGCTTTAACAAGTAGTATAATGCAAATAATAGGATTTAATATTATCAAGTCCTTCACCCATCATGTTAAATAAGTTTCACACAAAATCTCTCAATGACTCTCAAGCTGACGGTGTACATACTAAGAAAGTGTTCTTATTCCGCTCTATTACACTCAGTTTCCAACCAGGCCAAACGGCTTTTGGTCCTAACAGTCCTTTTTGTACACCGTCCAGCTCAGTGGGCTGAATTTTTTATGGATGTTCAATGTAGAGCTGGAAAACTATAAAAGTTGCCTTGTTACTATTTATAGCAACACAAACCCAGCCAAATCGTAGGAGGATGAAAAGTCCAAAAAAGTATGTAAATGCATTTGATTTCCATGTAACATTAATGACGATTCTAAGCTGTGATTATCTGTATAGATACGTGACGTACAAATTTGAACATTTAATCATTTCAAGTTATAAGTAGACACCGATTTTTAATTATCAAAACGTGATGCAATTTTAAATCGTGACCACTTTTTCTCTATCAGTTCTAATAACTAGCGTTGTTTCCATTTAGTATTTATTTCCTTTGAGCATTCAAATGTGGCTCGAAATTTTTTTGATAACACACATTAAATTGGGGCCTTACCTCTGATGTAAAAATCCCACTAAATTAAAATTTCTACATATACCTATACACTCCCCCCAACAGTTTTTTGTATGAGGGAATATTTATGGTGTGATATTTAAGCAATACAAGCCGCTAAAATTTGAGATATCCCTTTCATTTTAAAGTATACTTTAGTTTTATTAAAGAAATAAATTTTAAACTACGTTCAAACGAACCACAAAATAAGGCGACTCACCTCTAGCCAGTAATTTAATTTCTGCGCGTTCAACCAAAATTTTCCTTACCACTATTCGTTGGCTACAAAATATGGAAACGATTACTCTGCCGCGACAATTGGTTGTTTATATTTTGTACTTTAAGCTCTTCGATAATTCTTGTTTGAGGAGTGGTGAGGCGGTAATACCATCTTTTTTACTTGTTTCTTATAAAAATTTCACATACGCTTAGATAAATATGTTGGCGGAAAATCACCATACTCTTGCGCGCGCGACCTTGCCCCCCAGCAGGAAAAATTCAAAATACTGTAGTTATTTTAGTAGATTTAAAAAAAAACACACAAAAAAACAAAAAAATTTTTACGGCACACTAGCTGTTTGTGTATTGGAGCGAGGACAATTTAGATTCGTGAGTCCATATCCACTTCACTAGACAACACGTACAATTGTGGTAAAACCGTCCCTTACCTCTAGCCTCCTGCCCATTCTTTGGATGTTTATCACTCATACAACTCTCCCCATGGATTGATTTCTATTGCCTTCCCTCTTGTCCGTTACTCTTACCTACTCCGCAAACTGTACCCCGCAGTCAGCTTCAGCGAGCGCACATCAGATCTTTCTCTGCCGCAGCTGCGCAGTAAAACACAGCACTAGGAGGTCCCATGGACGTGTTAAGCCCAAAGCAGGCCAGCTATCGACGTTTCACTATTAACAAAAGTGGTTCTTGGCGGCCTGCATGTCTGTTGCATTTTCTCCTCAACACACATAGACAAATATTTTTTTGAGTTGCTCTTTTAAAGCAAATTGCTCGCCAACATATTCTGTCATTCATAACAGTCCAGTACTCGAAGAAGCCATGAATTTTTTTCGCAGATCCGCTACTCTGCAGGTGGAGGTGTCCAGCCCTCACACCCTTACAAAGAGAGAATAAGGAGATTACAAGTGGATTTGTTTTAATTTAGATCTTCACAGGGAGAAAACTGATGTTGTGTTACTATTTCCTTCAGATCACATTCAGCCGTTTATCTTTTGTTTGTTTGTGTTTTTCGTTGTCATTTTTGTGGCAGAGCTGAGGCCCAATCTCAAGTACTTTTTCTTGATTTCATTACTTGATCTTCCATCCACTACGATATAAATCGACACACCCAGAGACATTTAAAAGAGATGTTCACATCTTCTATACGTTTGCCGCATCTTAACCGAAATGTTTGGTCAGAACATGTATTCTTATGACTATTCACCAATATCCTATCTTTTTTTCTATACTAAATTTCCATCCCATACGTTTCCTTTTTACTATTACTCCAGTCTCAGAGGTAATGGTCTTTAAGTTTCTGATTCTCGTTTCCAGGATCTATAGGATCGAAATCATTCAGCAAAAACGTAAGAAATTGCAAAAGAGGTCGGCCTCCAGATCGATAAGGTTGTTTTTACTGTGTATAATCGTAGAGAGCCGACCTGCATAATAATATGTTCCTAGGATTTATAATATAAATAGCACTGTGGGACAGGGATTACAGTCCCTGCAGTTTGTTTTTGAAAAAATTCTCCAATGTCATTCAGGCTTGCAAAACATTAACAACTTGCTTGCGTCCTTTGTATAGTTGCATACAATGAATAACTATGAAGTTTAATAATCAAAAATGAATTTTCATTCTATCACATATTTGCCATAAACGCCCTATCATATGCCCCAACACCGATCAGAAGGGTTTTGCGTGAAATCGAAGAAAAGTTATGGGTATAAATCTCTTTGATGCTTGGAGAATTATGCTTTTCGTGATCAGTAATATAATATTATATATATTGTTAAAAGTCTGCTGAGAGTGTGACGAAATAGCAGGCGAAATGATGTTAAAGCATTTAGATGACAAGCAACCATCCTTGAGAATTTTTAGATATTATAAATGAATATGGAGAAGCAAGAACAACCATCCACAACAATGGTGAAAGACAGTAATTATTTGTAAAGCCCTTATAACCCGAAGAGAACAAGTGTTGATCTACACTCAGACGTGGTAATAACTATACCTGGTGCGTTGGCAATATCCTCTATTAATCATTACCTTGCCGAAAATCTTATTGATGGTTGCATGATGTTATCGACGCCGCGCGAGAAGCCTTAGCGAAAATAGCAATGAGTATAGAGAAGAGAATCGAGACAAAACAGGAAGATCAGAGAAGAAACAAGCAGGTTTCAGGCCGGAACTACGATCATGTAAAATGATTCAAATATTCACACTCAAGAAACAATTATAGTGAAGAATATCAGTTGGCTAAAATGCAATCACCAACGTTAATTATCACCCTTCAGTCTGATTTTTATCAAAAAATGTCCTTTGGATAGTCCTCACACACCAGCCCATAACCATTACGACTGAGAAGTTACTTACAATCTATGGGTTTTTTCCAACAAAATTATGTGAATGTAAATGCAAAGCGCTATATGACAAATGCACAGATGGTTTGTGTTAGCAACAATTAAAGGGAAATAACAGAAAGTTTTTAACACGTAGAAACAGGGGTTGAAACAGAGGCTGTAATTAATGTCACCACTAACGTATGTGGCAATAGCTTAATTGAATTCGGGTCTTAATGAAAAAACTGATAACCGCACAACAGAACAATTAGCGCGTAACAAACCACGAAAAAATACCCAGGACAGATGGAAAGTCCCACGACCCACCCCTGAGAAAGACCTCATCGATTTTATCGCGACACCCTACGACTAACCGCCAGATTATTAGCATTCTTAAGTCCAACACCCATACACGAAGGAGTATCCCCAGCCCAAGATAGCAGTTTAAATAATCTGGTGTCCATTTTCCTCGGTTTAAAATAGGTCTCCAAATAAATGCCCCCTAAAACGATAAAGCAGTTATGAACTTTTTCTAACGAAGAACCCCCTTTCGTTATCATTCCTTGAACGGGGAAAAACTACAGAAAGTTGAAAGTTTCAATTATTTAGGCAGTAAAATGACTCAGGATGGTGACACAACCAAGGTGAAATTCCATACAGAAGTAATTGGTATGTGGCCTTATGGCGACGAGCTAGCGCCTTCAATAGATTAGAACATCTCCCAACTGTTTTGGAGGAAATTTACGATCACTGGAAAATATACATACCTAACACATCTCCACTGTTTTAAATTTCGAATGTTATCTTTCATGTGTTTAACATACGGCTGTGAAAGTTATGGGAAAAAAAAATAACAAAATCCATTGGAGAAAAACAAGCTTTGAATACAATTTCGAGAACAAATGTCCTCGTAAAAACTCATGAACATCACAGTGTTTGGAAAGAATTTTCAAGACCCTAATCGACAAATAAAGAAGTAACTCTATAGCCAGAAATATTCCCACCACCCTTCCGACCTATTATAAGGAAAAGACGATGGTCCATAATATCGGTCCCCCCAATGTCCTAAACGAAATTGCAAAAAACAAACAAAAGAATACCACTACAGGCGCTCCACTTGGGTATTCCTGAGGGTAAGAGGAAAAAAAAAGGAAACCAAAAGAAACACATAGAAGAACAATAACTTTAAGAAAGAAGGAAGAACCGTTTGGGCTACCTAAAAAATGTTGCAAGAGTAAAGAGGAAATTGGCGTCCACTTGTGTTTCACAAAACGAGTGATACAACCTGGAGAGCAATGGTGTTCTGCCTTATCCGCCGTGTTTGGTGCTTAAAGAATTTATTATTTATTATAATATTATTATAATGTATTATATATATATAATATATATATATATATTATATATATAATTATATATTATATAAATAAATAGATATATATATATATATAATAATATATGAAAGTATATATAATAATATATAAATATAAATAAATATATATATAGTATATATATCTATAAGGACAATATAACCAAAGCACTACACTACGTTTTGTCTATATGGAATATAGAAATATTAAGTAATTAGCACAATTAACTCCAACACATTACAGTCCACTTCTTAACAAACATTAACTTAATTAGATAGTTTGAATTGAACAAAGAAAAAACCACCACACTAATTAAATAATAATAATAATAATAAATTAAAATTAGGGTCAAATAATTCTTAATATCCAGGAAATCCAGAATGGTCAAAAGAAGATAAAGTCTAGGGGATAGAACAAAAACAAACAGATTCTCCACTCTAGATAGTGGTGAAGAAAAGCAATAAGCCTTATTTAAGCAAAGGCACTGTTTGTATACTCACTAAATATACTATATATATATATAGATACTATATATATAATATATATATATATAACATATATATATATATATATATATATTATTATATATATATATATATATATATATATATATATATTGGTCTTCCACAGCTTGCAAGGGAAAGCAGTTAAAAAGATATAAAAATAAATGTGTCATATATATATATATATATATATATATATATAACGTATATATATTAATACTATATATATATATATATATATATATATAGATTAAATATAAATTATATACATAGAAAGATCCATAAAAGATTGGTACCCCTTTCAAAAAAATTTTATCTCGGTTCCCATGACTTTGAACGAGGAAGCATTCTATCACACAAAGTAAGGATAATACAGCAAGTTTTTAAGCTATACCTTACAAAGTACATCATAATCTCGTGACGGCATCATCCAATTGTCGAGCATGTCCAGGTACGAGAGTCCAGTAACGGGTTTTTCCGCAAAGAAAAATGGCCCGTAAAGCTTCCTTCTGGATATGGCACGAAAGACGTTTAACTTTGGAGAATCTCTTTTATGCTCAATGACTGTATGGGGGTGTTCTGAACCCCAGATCCATTCGCTGTGTCTGTAGACTCTGTCGCTGATGTGGAAGGTCGCCTCATCACTGAACACGAGCCTCTCCCCGAAATCATCATTCTCAAGCAATTTCTGCATGTTCTCGCTTTAGGCCGTGCGAAGGCTTTGTCTGGTTCAGTGAGTTCCTGCACAAGTTGCTGCTTGTAAGCCTTCATTCTCAAACGCTTATGAAGCACTTTCCATACCGTACTGCGGGGCATTTCCAACTCACGACTCGACCTTCGAACCGACTTCATGGGGCTGCGCTGGAAGGCTTGCCGAATTCTATCCACTGCCTCTTCCGAACATGACGGGCAACCGGTGCTTTTGTTTTTGCACAGGCAACCTTTCTCCAGGAATTTCGTATACCAACGCTTAATGAAATTCTTATCAGGTGGATCAACCCCCAACTGTCGCCGAAAATTGCGTTGAACTGCGATAATAGACGTCGTTTTCGCATATTGTACCACACAAAACGCCTTCTGTTGTTTGGTCGGCGCCATTTTGTAAAAACAGTGAGCATGTGCACGGCGGGTATTTCAAGTGAAACTTTCACAGTTGAGTTGCAACCGGTAATTGTTACACGTCTCTCCACACACTGGTCAAGTAGGTGAAAAAAAGAAAGAAATAGGTACATTCTTTTATGGACACCGTGTCTATCTATCTATCTATCTATCTATCTATCTATCTATCTATCTATCTATCTATCTATCTATCTATCTATCTATCTATCTATCTATCTATCTATCTATCTATCTATCTATCTATCTATCTATCTATCTATCTATCTATCTATCTATCTATCTATCTATCTATCTATCTATCTATCTATCTATCTATCTATCTATCTATCTATCTATCTATCTATCTATCTATCTATCTATCTATCTATCTATCTATCTATCTATCTATCTATCTATCTATCTATCTATCTATCTATCTATCTATCTATCTATCTATCTATCTATCTATCTATCTATCTATCTATCTATCTATCTATCTATCTATCTATCTATCTATCTATCTATCTATCTATCTATCTATCTATCTATCTATCTATCTATCTATCTATCTATCTATCTATCTATCTATCTATCTATCTATCTATCTATCTATCTATCTATCTATCTATCTATCTATCTATCTATCTATCTATCTATCTATCTATCTATCTATCCATCTATCTAACTATCTATCTATCTATCTATCTATCTATCTATCTATCTATCTATCTATCTATCTATCTATCTATCTATCTATCTATCTATCTATCTATCTATCTATCTATATATATATATATATATATATATATATATATATATATATATATATATATATATATATATATATATATATATATATATATACAACAACACAGGTATACCTCGGAGATATTGCAGGTTCGGTTGCAGACCACCGCAATAAAACGAATATCGCAATAAAGCGGGTCATACCAATTTGTTTTGTTGCTTCCCAGTGCATATAAAAGCCTAAAATCATATTTGCACTATGTCTATTAAGTGCGCAATAGCGATAGGTCTTTAAAGAAAACAATGTATTGTAAAATTAAAAATACTTTATTGATTAAAAAAAATGCTAATCTTCATCATCTGAGCCTTCAGCGAGTCGTAATGTGTTTGCTGTTGGAGGGCCAAAATCTATCGGAAGAAGAAGGCACGTTCTAATAAATAAACATGAATAATTTGAAAAAACAGCGCAATACATGCGAAGCGCAATAAAGCGAGGTCTGAAAAATACAAACATGTCAAAAATATCGTTACCCACTGCACAACCATCTCTAATAATTACAAACAAATTACACATTTCATTCTTTTACTAGACCAAAACACACCGCTCTAAAAACAACACCGCACTCCCCCTGTTCTCTCTTGCTGTAATATTCATACTGGTAAACCCAGCCATTACTTCGCTGGCCCGCTGTCTGCGCTCGCGGGTTATAACTGACCTCGCTTCCACACACGCCATGACTCATACTTTAGGCCAACCCAAGGTTAGCCATTCAAAACACGAATTGCTAAATAGAAGTACCCATGAGATAACTTATCCAATTTGGACTATACTGGAAGTGTTATAAAATTAACGTTGCGCTGATTCTCACTTGTATTTAAAAAAAAGAGTAGCAAACACTCTTTACAGAATAAATTATACACATGTCCAAAATGGAAAACCAACGTGAAAAATGTGATATACATTCGGCTCACCTTTATGTTATTCGAAAAATCCCCTAATGGCGTTAACTCTTAGCGGAATTTAAATTGGTATCGTGCTTAGCCAAAATTCAGAACTCCCGGTCACAGAGGAAAAAAAATACTGTACTTTAAAAAAAAAATTCTTTACTTTCAGAAATATATATATTAAAGATGAAGTAAAGTACCACGGGATACAGATTCTATATGATTAAGCTAGAAAAAAAGAAAAACCCCAAGGATTTAACTAAGTAAATTGTGTGCTTACCAAGCAAGGAATCAATCTCCACACTATAACTGTTATAAGCTGTCAACGGAATAGCTCGTCACTAGGCAGCAAAGATCCTCGTAGAGACAAATAGTAAAGAGTGATAGGGACGCTTAGTTTAAATAGTAAGAAAAAATCTGCAAGTGTTAGCGGGGGTTCTTCCAGCCCGCTCGAGATGAAACAACTCAGACGTAACCTCTTCGGGAGAGCTGCCCCGGCCGCCTCGTGAGACGAGAGAAAGACGTAATATTGCAACTCTTTTCCCGTTCTACGAGCGACTTGCGTTCGGGATGAAACCGAGGACGGCATAAAATAAAGGGCAGAGAATTCCCCGTGTCCCCATTAAATCAAAGGGACAGGGTACTTACCGTTCCCCAAGTATCGCTAAATAAAAGACCTTTGACAAAATTGCCGCTATTTCACGTAGAAATGGGTGGACTTAGCTTGGCCCATGTCACGACTGACGGAACTAACGACAGCATAAGAGCTATTAACGAGCAATAAGACAGAAAAGTTGGCGTAGCCAAGAAATAGAAAGAAAAACGGGGCAGACCACTCAGACCAAAATGTCAGAAATTTCATCAAATCATTAAAACTACTTCATACTATCATAAAAATTAAACATCTCGCCACAGTCGTTTTAGCCGATCTTCTCCGATTCTGCAGATTTGGCCAAACCATCGTAAATGGGACTGTTCTTCTCGGGTTTCCAGGAATTTACTGAATATGCCAAGCAAAAATGGCACTCCATAAACTCAGGAAAACCTATGCAATAAATTCTTGTCCCTGAACACAAGAAAAATGGCTCTGAAGGTTGCATCGAACCAATAGTGAGTCTTGAAAAATGCGCAAAACATGTGAAAATCACAGGAGGCAACAGAGGTGTGGTTTCCCAGAAGAGTTCCATGTACAGCTAAAATAACTAACGAAGAATGCATCCGTAGAGATTACGAGCAAAGAAATATAATACAAGGAGAAGAAAATCAACCTTCACTAGCCATGTGATGAGAAGATGAGCGCTAGAAAACATAGTGATTTTCGAAACATAGAAGAAAAGAGAATATGTGAGAGAGAGAGAGAGAGAGAGAGAGAGAGAGAGAGAGAGAGAGAGAGAGAGAGAGAGAGAGAGAGAGAGAGAGAGAGAGAGAGAGAGGATAGGTTGACACCATAGTATGGTAACAGATAAACGAGAAAGCTAGTGGAAAGCATAAAAAGCCCTATCTACGGAGAAACAAATGTTGCTTACGCATCGAGACACGGTAAATGACTAGAACTTGACTCAGTAGCGTACGTACGTAACTGATCCGCGGAGTCGATAATGCGGGCCATTTCTTCATTACAGTAGTTAGTGAAATGTCACATTGGGCCTAATCACCAGGGATCTACGTTGCTGCCACTCCTGCAGAAGCCAATGAAGCGGTGGTATTAGGCTGGGTGCAGTCGAGCGTTTTCTTGCTGCGCGTATCTCGCACGGTTTTTTGACCGAATCGCAGGGTAGTGCAGACGAGCGTATTTTTGCCGTGACCTCGCGCTTAAAAATAGATTTCCGGACTGGCACTTCCGCAGTTCAGATTTGAATTTCGTGGAATTAGCATGTCTGTCGTTGCTTGTAGTACGAGCACGCAGGAAAAAACGACAAAAAAGACGATTCTGGGTGCATCCAGTTACTTAAGTTGCTGTATGACATGGTTGTTAACTAACCATGAATGTTAATATATAAATATTGCCCACTACAGAGTATGAGTTATTAATTAACAATAATTTACCAGGTTAAACTGGTTTAAACACAGAGTGTATTAAAAAAATTAATTACCTTTCTGTCCTTTCTCCTGTGCCTCAAAATGTTCCCATCCTGGATATAGGGCTCAGTAGACTTCTTTCCACAATTTGATTTTTAGGACTCTATTAATATATTCTGGAAGCGCCTAGTTGTAAAGACCTGGCCTTTTTTCCACTTGTTATTAACTTTTCGGATTCGAAATAACTCATATTCACGCAAATGTTCTTGATAAATCCGAATTCAGAATAGAAATGCCAGGGCAGTGTACAAACGCAAGTTCGTCTGCTAACATACTTGGTCACGTGATAAAGTTCAAGGTTATATAGCCCAATCATGTATTAACGCCGGCGATACGCGAAGAAAATGGAACCAGTTGCGTTTTTTTCTATGCAGCGGGAAAAACCTCGCTCGTCTGTCTGCTTTCTCTAAATCTCTACTGTTTCATTTTCCACGCGCGAGATACGCGCAGCAAGAAAGCGCTCGTCTGCACCCAGCCTAAGACTCCATTAGTGTGAAGGTTTGTCGTCTCACTTGCTCTGCAGTAATGGTCAATGAAATACCTCTCCTTTATTCTTCTACTGTATTTTTCCCAAGTTCACTATGTTGTCTAGCGCTCATCTTCTCATCACATGGCTAGTGAAGGTTGATTGTCTTAGTTGTATTAAATTTCTTTGCTCATTAACTCTACTCACACATTCTTCGTTAGTTATTTTAGCTGTTCATGAAACTCTTCGGTGTAGCCACATCTCTGTTGCCTCCTATGATTGACTTGCCACCAAGACAATACACAAACGAGTTATCTGAAAAAAGAAGTGCTGCCATATCCCACTGCAGTACAGAGGCATACATAATGCGTAGAAATCAAATGAGAAAGAACGAAGGTGTTGACCTCTCATGGTGAAGTAGTGCGTAAATAAGAATGCGATATGTCCTTGCAAAAAACTGACACGTCCGTATCGTCTTAGAATGCTCAACAGAACGGGAAAAAGTATACAACGGCGTTGATATCTTCCGAAAAAGTGCGTGGATCGTCAGCAGAGTCTCTGATATGTCCCACCAAATTTGATGCTTCAGTATGGTTTCAGAAGTGAATGGCAGTCCTCGACGTGTTGAGTCATTTGCGCAAAGATGAAAGTAAAACGTTGTCCCTCGATTAGGTGCAGCATAATCATCAACAATGGCAAGCTGTTTATTCAAAGTGAAAGTGTCAGTTCAAACATGTTATACGACGATCGACTTTGACGGTTGAGGTCACCTTGTGGTTGTCGTTAACGGTCAGTGTCTCTTTATTGAACGGGACGCGCCTCACCAAAACGAGACAAAAAGTGTTAAAAAAAAAAAAAAATTCGAGTAAGTTGTATTTTTTCCGGATTACAAAAAAAAAAAAAGAAAGGACGGACTGGGTAAATGTCACAACTCTTCGGCCTAGACTGCGATTGGATTAAGGCGAGAAAAAAATTGTAAGAAAACAAATGTAAGAAATAGTACGGTTCTCGGTTTGGGTAATAAATTGCCAAATATTAATTTGACGGTGAATTAACGCACAAGTACCGTAAGGACAAGTAAAGTAAAGAAAAAGATAAAGTATAAATTAATTTAGTTATGTGTGATTAAACTTAATTATGTGTGTCAAGTAATTACTAAATAATTAACTTAATGAGTTAATAAAAGAAAAAATATTTATACATTTCATGTGAACATCTTAACTAAATGCATATAACAGCTATCATATTCATAAATAAAATATTTAGAGTATCCGCTTGTGTGATATTATTATTATTATTTTTTTCATCTTTTCTTTCTTTTGACACATTTCATTTTTTTTTATTTATCATACTTAAATTTATTATATTCTTTATTAATTTAATAACTATTAAACTTAATAATGTCGGATATGAAGATCCAGTCGTCGTTATGTCCTTTGCGAAATTATGGAAAGTTCCTTTGGAGAAGAAATTTAATACTGTTCCTGATTGGATATAAACTTTTATCGTGTTGAATTAGTCAATTTCTGTAGCATAACGTTATATGTCCAGCTTGGATTCATATCATATTTCCGGCCATATCGTAATGAGTTGTAGCACGATTGGACACTCATATCATTTTCGTCGCAGGAATAAGTGATAGTTACAGAGTCAATCTTGTTCAGGCTTTTTTAATCTGTGGACAATTATTATTCGACTTCAGTAGGATGTCTCGAAAGTGCATCAGCAATTATATTTTCTTGTCCCGGTATGGCTTCGATGACAAAGTCATACGGCTGTAATAGAATCGAAAATCTGGCAAGTTTGGGGCTTTTGTGGTTAGAGCGACGTAACGATGCCACTGCCTTCTGATCCGTTTGGATCACGAAAGGTGCTCCCAACAGAAATTTTTCTAGTTTAGTTATTGCCCAAACTACGCCCAGCAACTCCTTGTCCACAGTGGAGTATTTCGTTTCAGGTAACTTCAGTTTTCTTGATATGTACATCGTGGGATGGAGTATATCGTCGTGATATTGAAGTAAACAAGCTCCGATACCGTAATTACTGGCATCTGTACGAAGAAAGAACTTTTTAGAAGTATCTGGTAATCTCAAAATTGGTGGATTTGAAAAGATGTTTAGTATCAAGCGAAAAACGTTGTCGCATTCGTCAGTCCAATTTACCTTCAACGGCATGTCTTTCTTCAACAATGATGACAAGATAGCCGTGATGGATGATAAGTTAGGTACGAATCTACTGTAGTATTGGACTAGACCTAATACACTCCTAACCTGTTTCTTCATTTGAGGAACCGATAAATTTAAAATTTTAGATACCGTACTGGAAACAGTTTGAATACGTCCAGCCCCAATAATATGTCCCAGGAAGGTTATCTCCTGAAATGCTATTTGTATTTTCGTAGGTTTAACGGTTAAATGGTTTTCTCTTAATATTTCCAAAACACATCTAAGCCCCGAAAAATGTTCCTCAAATGATGAACTAAATAAACATATGTCGTCAATGTATGTAATGATGTCTGATCTACCTGATAAAATTGTTCGCATCATGCGAATAAAGGTAGCAGGAGCGTTTATATGCCCAAAAGGCATCACATTCCACTGGTAAAGACCTTGTGGAGTGGAAAACGCTGTGTAGTATTTGGCCTTTTCGGTTAGTGGTTTTTTTTTCGTACGCCCGCTAATACTCGAGGCGAAATCTCAGGTTATTATTAATGTCTAACCTGACATTGATTTTTACGTGAGTATCCTATTTTCTTGTACAGAGACAAGTGTCCCTCGCCATTCAGGTAGATACTCGCCGTTTTCGGAGGTACCCATTAGAGCTGGGTCGGCTCAGGAGCCGCCAGTCCCTGGTCGACGACACTCCTTCAAATGTCCTCGCCAGGTCTCGAGTTAATCCAGTCCAAATCTCGGTCGACGAAAAATCCTCAAATGCCGTCACCCGGGTTTGATCCTGAATAACCCGGTCGCCAGAGCGGTGTTGTAACCACTACGCTAGCGCGGCTCCCTCGGTTAGTGGTATCTGCCAATAACCTTTAGTTAGATCTATTTTAGTGAAAATTGTTGCATTGGACAGACGAGAAAGTAAGTCGTCAATAATGGGATGTGGTTCACTGTCAACTATGGTCTGAGCATTTAGCTTCCTATAGTCAACGCATAAGCGAATGTTGTTGTCCTTCTTTCGGACAATGACTAAAGGTGACGAAAATGGTGAGGTATTAGTCTCGATAATACCTAACGACAACATCCGCTCAAGTTCCTGAGTCGTTTTGCTGAGAAAATGTAGTGGGACAGAATAGGGATGTACACGAATTGGTGTATCATCTTTAAGAGTAATGTCGTGAGTAATCACTGATTGCGACCAGGTACGTCTGTCAGCACATCTGGGAATGATTGTAAGAGATCAGCAATCTGGTGATGCTGTTGCGGTGTAACCGACGAAGAGATGGTTACATCCCGCCAAGATTCCGTAGGTTGTAATACTGGTACAGGTAAAGGCAACTGTACCTCAGGAAAAGAGGATTCTTCTTCCTGAATCACCGATAGATTAGTAAAATGACAATTTGGTACTACTGTGTCATCTAATTCGTGGAAAATAGATTGCAAGTGTTCTGGACGAGTGTGAAATTGTTTGAGCATGTTTATATGGTATATTTTTCTGTGTCCCTTAATGTCTAAGACGTAGTCAACGTCAGAAATCTTGTCAATAACCTTGTAAGGACCATTCCATGATATAAGTAATTTATTGTCATTATGTGTGTGAGTGTGAATGCGCACTGCCAATTCTAGCAGACGATATCAATAAAACTACCGTAACATCATGGCGAGTGGACGCATGTGTTTGAGCTCCTGAAAATATATAATTATTGTACATCCCTATGTTATTCCATCACTAGTACATCAAGATCCTCTGTGAGGTGTATCTAGTATCTTCATTTAAAGGGAGTATGGATTCTCAGTGTCGAGTATGCATGGATATTAATAAATAATGTTGAAATTGAAAAGACAGCGCTCTAGATATGAACAGACGGTACAGAGTTTTATCGACGACTGCATGTAATATGCCATTTGCATGTTGAAATGAAATGTATCTCAATTTGCAGCATCGCGAATAAATATGTATACTGTCCACGTCGTCCCTTGTGGCTCAAGTAAGGTTGTTTGATGTCAGCTGGTTGCGGGGTCTGATGTGTTTGCTACCCTAGACGTGAACTAGTCCTACAGAAACCATCCTGTCATATAATATTAACATTATAAAGAAAAAAGACAAGCTATATATATATATATATATATATATATATATATATATATATATATATATATATATATATATATATATATATATATATATATATATATATATATATATATATATATATATATATATGAGGGGGCTTCAAATGGAAACCTTACATTTGCAATAGAAATTCGAAACACCGCGCCATTGTTATGTAAGTTGGCAGTATTGTTGCTAAGGACGTAGAGAGTGTCCTGCAGGTGGCATCTTGGTACAGATAAACCACATATCGTCACAGTAGGAGTTTAAAGATGGCCACCCCACTAGTGACATGCACCAAAGAGGAGCAGCGTTCTGTTATCCGTTTTTTGAACAGCTAAGGGGTGAAACCTATAGAAATTCATCGGCGAATGAAGGTCCAGTACGGTGATGCATGCCTGTCACTCCAGCAAGTGTACGAGTGGAGTAGGAAATTCCGAAACGGTGTGAGTTCTGTGACAGACTGTTCTCGACCGAAGAAGTTCCGCACACAGCCATCTGCAGGGAAGGTTATGCTGACTCTCTTTTGGGATGAACGAGGCGTTATTTTAGAGCACTAGATTCCCAGGGGGAACGCTGTCACCAGTGCCACGTATACAGATCTTCTCAGGAATCATTTTCGACCCGCAATCAAATCCAAACGACGTGGACTTCTGAGTATAGGTGTCTTGTTGCAGCATGACAATGCTCGGTCCCATACTGCCCGTGCAACGGTTGCAACCATCGAAGACCTACATTTTGAGTGTCTTCCACATCCGGCGTACTCGCCAGACTTAGCCCCAAGTGATTACCACGTCTGTGGACCACTCAAAGAAATGATGGGAGGAAAGACTTTCAAGTCCGACGAAGAGGTGCAGCAGGTGGTGCATGAGTGGCTACACACGCGACCAAAAGAATTCTTTTCTAGAGGAATGATTTGTTGACCTTTTCCAAACTGTAATCGTGCCATTTCAATACTATTTAACCCCCGACCGGCAGATTAATTTTATCGCCGAGCGAGTGAACGCAGAGAGGCAAGATACGACGGCCGTAAAATGATTGATGACTTTCTACGTATTTCATTTCCGCCAGACAAGAATGTCCAGCTGGGTGCGTGTTCTTCGCAAACGCGTTCAGGCACTTTGGCAGAGAATACAATGAAAGCCAGGTTGGGTGTGTCTGCATCAGCGACAAGTTTTAGATTACCCTACCTGTAAACGGGGAAGAGGCGATGCATAATCACTCATGATGTCACGGATTGCCTCCCCTGCTTTGCAGTAGTGGTCCAACAGTGACCAAAACTCAAGAGTATTTAATATTGGCTTCCAAGGTATCTATCTACCTGCGCGCAAGATTACTCTTAGCAGAGATGTAGATAGAAGATTAATGCCACGTCTATCTTGAGGGAGCGTTCACAAGATATTCCCAGAAGTCAAGAACAAAAGCTGCTTAGGGCTGATCAATTTGTTAAGGGAAGGAGCTACACTGAAATGCTATTTTCGTTATTAATTGCTGGATTTCAATGAAAATGCACCGACTTAACCTATATCAGTACTAGATACGCAAAATGAAGAGTTTGATGGTACTGCACCAATGGTTGCCATGGAAATGGCGGCCACATTGGATACTATTGTTCTATTTCAATTTGCTAAGGCTTTTTTACTTATTAATCTATGAATGCCAAATTTGAACACAACATTTAACATTACATTTTAAATACTTCTTACAACTTGAAATTTTGATAACTTTAAAACAAAAAAAGTTGTAGGACTTTGAATTTAGTGTCTAAAAATAGTAACAAATTTTGCTAAATTTTACATAACTTTTTGCAATAAATCAAAATTTGATCAGATACTTAATAATCTAGTTTTAAAAAGTTGTAAAAGATAATGGACAATATATGTGCCAAATCATGTCAATTATTAAAGAAGTTTGGAAGGTATAAGAAAATTAGGATGAGAAAAATAGATTTTGAGAAAATCAAAATGTTCTCCATAATTAGACTATAATTAAATAAGTATGCAATACTACCCCCAAAGAATTACGTATTTATCATTTAGAACATACTGACAGCATATACAGCTTCCTATCTGACTTTCTGTTGAGATGTGTGCCTAATTTCCTTCCTTTTCTTAGTGCAGTTTTCTGCCGTTTTAGAGCTGAGCAATACTGGATTCTTTGTTTTATTTCAATTTCCTAAGGCTTTTTTTATTTATGAAGCTATGAATACCAAATTTGAGCACAACATTTAACATTACATTTTAATACTTTTAAGAACTTGAATTTTTGATAACTTCAATACAAAAAAAGTTGCAGGACTTTGAATTTAGTATCTAAATACAGTAACAAATTTTGCTAAATTTTACATTACTTTTTTGCAATAAATCAAACGTTTGATCAGATACTTAAAAATCGTTCTAACAATAGTTTTAAAAGATTATGGACAATATATGTGCAAAGTCATATGACAATTAGGACAGACGTTTGGAAGTTATAAGAAAATTAGGATGAGAAAATAAGATTTGCAGAAAAACTTTAGCAAGGAGAAACCAAAAATAAGATTCAAAAGTAAATACCTTCAAAATTTATATCACATCCTTGTTTCATATGCTCCTCTTTCCATTTGCTGAAGTTTCCTGGGGCTTCCTTCTGGTACCAAAACCAGTTGTAGCACATGTCTGGCAGTTTTTTGATAGCCCGTGGGCATCTATAACAAGACCTGTCAAGATCTCCACCACACATCCAATACCAATTTGTGAACTGTGGCCCCATGTGAGCCAGCTGCCATCAAAACTGACTCCAATATCCATAATATCCTCATGATAAGGTTGATTGCTCTGTGCAAAGTTTACGCTGCTTGCGAGCTTAGCGGCGTGATCAAATATTAATTTTGCGAGTTCTGGTGTTTGCAGATAAAATTTCTGTGCAATTGCATTAAATGTTTTTTTTATGCAGGCCAGGCATATCCAAGTTCTGTGCAAAGTAGTTAAATTTATAGGGTCCCATTCCTGATAACAATGATGATAGAACCGCTACTTTGTTCACACTGAATGAATTATGTTCATCAACCGATGATGTGTACGTTGATGCAACAGTTTTGTTGCAAACACAACAATTCACTTTTATGTGTTGAACAAGACCTCTCTTGGCCTTATTATTAATTTCTGCAGTAAGCTTCCCACAGCAATCTGGACATGCAAGCTGACTAACAAGGTTACATATCTCAGACATATCAACTATAGTTCTGGAGACAGTATTATTTTCTGGTCCGTCGCCTTTTGTGAAGAATTTAAGCAATGTGAAGGATTCAAGCCGCCAGTTGGTGTAATCCAACGAAATCGCTCTTATAAGGTATATCTCTGTTTAGTGTAAATATATGTCTAAGTATTTATATATAGATATATTAATTATTCTGGCTAATACGCTTGCTTTCAAAAATACAACCGAATCAACTATTATTGTTGTAGTGGTTTTGATGGTATTGTATGATGGTGATATTACTAAGTGTAATGTATGAGGTCAGCTGTGAAGGCTCCTGAGATAAAATGTAGTTGTGAATTTTCAGAAGGGCCTTTCTTGCTACCACTACGACCTCACACCTATCTTTTTTTCTAATGAATGTGGCTACGTTATAATCTAGGGTACTGAATGTAATGTGTTGTATTGACATATACAACCACACACACACACACAGATATTAAATAATATATTATCAATAAAATTTAGAACACAATGAACTAAATCCAGCTGGTGAAATTTTAGAAAGTAAATCTTTTTTTAAATTTATTTGTTCTGAACCAAGGTTTTATTTGGCCAGAACATATGAAAAGATTTTGCAATTTATGAGTGAATGGCATGAATAAATGACATGATAAATAAAATGTGTGTACGTATATAATTTTCACGAGTAGTTAAGGTTTCTACAGTTCAAAATTTTATTTTCCCTGGGAGAACGATGAATAGATGTGCTGTTGGGGTGGCTTCATCCCTCCCTGTCTAAGTTTACCAAACATTGTCCATTAATGATGGAAGTAAATGGGATGTTTTAGTAGTAATTCACTTTGGGTGTTATGTCTATGAAGTTGGTGTAAATCCAGCAGACCAGCCTGCTTACGTAACTTTGAAGAAGTAGCGCTGGTGCTGGAATCTGGTGGCCCCACCTCTCCGTGCTTGGGGGCAATATATCGGGTGGCCCCACCTCTCCGGGCTTGGGGGCAATACAAGGCTGTTCTGCCGAGATGCGACACTGCACGGGTCCTCACTGTCAATTATCTACCCAGCATTTGACACCACCTTTTGGTGTCAACATAAAAACTCACAGCTCTGAAATAAAGTATTGGTTTGGGTTCAGAACCTTACCTAAGGAGCCACTTCTACACGTAACAATTTACAATAACACCATTTAGACAGGGTCAGATCTCTCTGACCATACAACACACCTTACCAAGTTGGTTTCCCATAGGATAAGTTCTCCCAGACTACATATTCAGAAATATGTTTATTAGCTTCTTGCCCTAGGATAGGATAGGTGATATGTTCCACTGATCTCAACACTTGATCTGTCCTTCCTAATCATTGCTGGAGTTTATATATATTGTTTGTCCCTAGACCATGAACTAGGGCGGGGGGTCTAGAGCAAATCCTTACTTATTTGTAAGGCTAGATTTCGATATGGCAGTATCAAATCACTCGAAACATTAAACAATATTCAAAATATACAAAGAAATAATTTCAATCTTACCAGATTATGAATAAAGAACACAGAAATGCTAGCAAAACTCAGCTGAGCTGCTGGCTATAGTAGGGCGTCCCTGAACTTATTTCAATTTATTTCATTTGGAAATCACCACACTTGAAATTTACTGTGTCTATCACTGGACAACTATTGAGGAATGGCAAAAAAGCTCGTCTGAGCGCGGATAATATGATTGTCTGTGGCCAATCAATGCCTTGGTTTTTTTAAATTCAAATTTCCTACACTAAAGTCATTTCAGTCATGCTTCAGTCAAGTATGGATTTTTATCTGTTAGTCCGTCCGTCTCTACTTGCGTTTTCACAAAAACGTACTTTTTTTTTTGAACCAACCTATTCGTCCCCTCTACACTTTTTGTCTGTAAAGTTATTTTTAGCCACAGCTTCCACCAATTCCCCTTCTCTTTCATTCTAACTAGATTTGGACACTTGAGTCTTCAAGGTCGCGATTTTTTGTGCAAATAGTGACATGTTAGATTCAATGCAGTCTTTCGCTGATGTGAACAACACTGTCTTTTGTCATTATCTTCATTATTAGCTATCCGTCTGTATAAATAAAAGCATATTATTTCACTGCTCAGAATGGGCCATCCGGCCAGCTAATTTTTATATTCCTAACATTAATATTAAGAAAAAGTTACTTTTTAAATTTTGTAATATTTCAAGCATCTGCGTTTGCCGCTGAATTCAAATAAAAGGCTTGGTATCGCAAAAGCGTCCAATAAATGACTGTGGCGTATCATATCCAAGGTCCCTTCTGTCGAGTTCCTTACTTTATGTCAACTTGGGAAACGTGACTTTTTCTCCGTTCACCCCCCCCCCCCCCCACCAATTGCGTCTCCTTAGCCTTGCGAGTCTCACGCAATTTTTTCAGTCATATTTTTTTTTTCCTTTTGATCCGCCGTTCTCATCCCGTTCAAATGGTAACCGTTTTGATTTCCCGTCTAGCAAGTCAATTTTTATGGAGGGTGATGACCCGCGGTCAGGGCGATCATGTACTATCAGCAGCTTACGCATTATGTTTTTTATCCTTACATTTTATCCTTTGGAGATATTTTTACGTTGTATCACTTGTTAATTTTATGACACATCTCCCCACTTGAAAACATGCCTACGGCAAGTTCTAAAACCAGTGATACACATAGATAAAATCTCTCCTCACGTCTCCCACTACTCTAATTTTGATCACAGGGGTGCCGACTGAGGAAATCTGCACCGACATTCAATTTGCCTGGGATATATTGGATACTAAACTGATAAGGTTGAAGCAATAAAGACCACCTCAGCAATCTTGCGTTTTCATGCTTAGCCTGAGATAAGAATACGAGAGGCTGATGATCCGTCTCGACCACAAAAGTCCTACCATACAGATAGATTTGAAACTTCTTTATTGCCCAGATTAACGCTAAACATTCTTTTTCGCTTGTGGAGTATCCTTGTTCCGCCTTATTCAATTTGCGGCTTGCATAAGCGACTGGTTTCAGTTCCCCATCAGGTGAAGATGATCTTTGCAACAAAGCCCCTCCGAGTCCTACATTACTTGCATCGGTTCTTAAGACAAAGTCCTGTGTCAAATCAGGCAGTTTGAGAATAGGCTTGCTAGTGAGTTTTTCCTTTAACTCTTGGAACGCTAGTTCACATTGTGCAGTCCAAATAATTTTATCTGGAAGTCCCTTGCGAGTCAGATCAGTCAGAGGAGCACAAATAGCGTTAAAATTTTTGATGTATTTCTGATAAAATCCGCATAACGACACGAATGATCGCACGTCTTTTTTTGTTTGTGGTCTAGGTGCTCTCTGCAGTTTTTCCAAGTTCTTAGGATCAGGGTCATGTTACCCTGATATACAGTGTGTCCCAAGAATTCCAACTCTTTGCATCCAATACAACATTTTGTTGGCCTAGCAGTTAAGTTCGCCTCCCGAAGTCTATTAAATAACATCTCTAGAGCTTCAATGTGTTCTTCAAATGTCTCTGTGGCGACGAGAATATCATCCATGAAATTCGTGATACATGGGTTATTCAGGGGATCCAACAATTTGCGCATCATCCTTGAAAATACACTCGGAGCATTTTTCAGTCCGAATGGTAGCATATTGAATTCATAATGTCCATCCGAAGTGCTAAAAGCCAAATAAGGTCTCACTTCAGGCTTCACTGGGATCTGGTAATAGCCTTTACTAAGATCCACCTTTGAAAAGTATTTTGCCTTGTTCAGTCTGGCAAATAACTGTTTTGTGTCTGGTAATGGATCCACTTGTCCTTCTGTGACAGCATTCAGTTTCCTGTAATCTATGCACAGTCTGTGTTCCCCAGACGGTTTTCCTCAACAAAACGACACTAGAACTAAAAGATGATTCACTGTGCGAAATAATCCCCTCCTTCAACAAATAATCTATTTCTTCCTTCAATGCCTTCTCCTTCGCGAACGGAATAGAATAGGCTCTCATACAGATTGGGTTTGAGTCTACCAGTTTCATGTCATACTGTAGCAAATTTGTATGGCCTGGTTTATCTGTTAGTACATCTGTATGTTCCTCCAGAACCTGTTGAACTCTCTCCCTCTGGTTTTTAGTCAGGTGCTTACTGACTTTTACCTGTGCTGCTGTTTCACAAGGATGTAATGGGTATTCATGTGAGGTGAGTGGTTCCTTTTGCATCTGGGTTGCAATAGCCAAGGTCAATAAGGGGGTGCTTTCCTGGAGTGGTCTGTCCAGATACTTCTTTAATAAGTTTACATGATAAACTTTCTCCTTCCCCTTTTTGTCAATTTTATAGTTTGTTCTAGACACCTTCTCTAGAACCGTATAGGGACCTTGCCAACCAATTTGTAATTTATTCTGGCTACCGGGTAGTAGAAGAAGCACCTTCTCTCCCACAGCTAGTTCTCGGTCCTTTGCCTTCCTATTAAAATATGCTGCATGTTTCTTCCTGGCTTGTTTCAAATTATCATTTGCCAGTTTCCATCCAGCTTTCAGACGAGTGGTCAGTTCGTTCACGTATTGATAAGATGAGGTAACAGGTTCTTCCGCCTTCTCATCCGTCCAGGTCCTTAATAAAGTTACATCTGGATCTTTAATTTATCATACTTATTTTTCATGGAACCCATCGGGTCCCGTCCATTAGAAGCTTTATAATGAGGACTTTTCTTCCTAGAATCATCACTCACAAATCGACCACTACCAATTTTTCTCTGGGGTTTGTCTCCCCACTTTAGATTGCTTATGAGAGATCTTCGCTCTCTTGTCTGTTCTTCCAGTTTATATAAGTCTGACCGAGGGATTGTCATCTTATCCTGGGTAAAATTTCTTCTTTGTACTCTTCGCATAGTGGCCATGTTAATCCATTCAAGTGAAGACTGGGTGTGAAAAGGGGGCTCCCATTCCACTTTGTCTACCCGAGTATAATTAGTTTTCCTTTCAGGCCTAAAGTTGCCCCGTGGCGTTTCTAGGTCCTGCACATATTTTCTCTTTGTGGGTGTTCCCTCACGAAATACGCCACATGCTTCTACAAAGTTTTCAATATCGACATTTACGTCGGGCCAATAGTATTTTCGAGCAATCTTTTGGCAGATGGTACCGACTTTCTCATGGTCACCATCTTTTCCAACATGTAAGCTCCTTATTAAGTTTGCCCTATATATCTTGGGAAGAACTAACTGTCCGTGACCAGTGGATCTAGTTCCTGTCTTCCTGTATAATAGTTTGTTCTTCATGAAATATTCCCCCTTGCTCGGAGGTGTGTGGCATTTGGGCAATTTTTTAAAACATGGCTTGAGTGTCCTATCCTCAGCCTGCGCCTTCCTCATCTCCTCTGGATGAGCATTTATAGGTTCACCTTCTTTCTCCTTCTTCTGTGACCTGGTCTGCACTGTCGCCATGATCACAGGTTTCTCGGGATTCCCCAAGAAGACGTATCTACACCCCAATATCAGAGGGTAGATTGGTTCATCTATCACTGCTGCTCTGATTTCTCCGTCCACATAGCGAGTTTTCACCGTTATCCTTGCGATGGGAAGTGTCATGAGTGGTATGTCCTTAGTCGCCCCTTGTATTTCCACTGTTTCTGTGGTATACTGACTTGGGTCCACTAGGCTAGACTTCACAACTGAATCATAATCCAAACCTGTATCATAAAGGCACCTTATGGTGACCCCATTACAAATAACATCCTCACAAACTGGGGGTGATAAGGTTCCTGTTGTCCATTAGGATTAACCTTTAATCTTTGCGTCCCCGACTTCATTGCAGCAATGTTTGAAGGTTTCCTTCTACAAAATTCGGTGTTATGGTTATCTTTCTTGCACCATTTACACCATCTTTTTCCTTGGTTCAACGGTTTTCTTTCATTGAACTTTTGGTCATTGAACTGTGAGTTTCTGTCGCGATAGTCATTTCTTGGCCGCTCAAAGTTTGTCCTACCTTTATTTCCCTGCTCTCTATTATCAAATTTATTAAATTGCTGTGGAGCTTTAAAATTGTCTATGTGCTTCTTTTTAGCACCACTTACCTCTGCCTGGGCTGCCTGATACCTCTCAGCGACATTTAAAACCTCTCCCAACTTCTCTGCACCTTGTTCCATGAGAAATTTTCTCATGTCTGGAGCCATGGACTCTCTCAATTGCTCAATCATGATCATTTCTTTAAGATCTTGGGTCTTCCCCAGAGCAGTCCATTTCTCCAAATAGGTTTCCAGTCTAGCAGAGAATTGGTGGTATGTCTCCCCAGACAACAGTTTTGGCATTTCTAAATTTCTTACGATAAAATTCACCATTCTTCTCGTACCTTAATAACAAAGCCTGCTTTAACATGTCATAATTGTCTTGGTCTTCCCTGTTCATTTTAGCAAAGACTTCATAAGAAGTACCTCTCAGTCCTTGTGATAGCTTTAAACTCCACCTCTCTCTCTCTAACCCATATGTAGTAGCTAATAACTCAAAACGTCCTAGGTACCCCTCTATGTCATCGTCTTTTTCAACAAAATGGTCTAAATGAAACCCCATAGCTGAGTTTGAGGCTCCCAGACTGGGCGTAGCATCTGAGGCAAAAGGGCTGGCACCATTTTCAGGAGCCTGGCCTTGTAATTCCAGCTCCCTTAGTCGTAATTCGTGCTCCCTTTGCAACCTTCTATCTTCTGCCTCCCTTTCGGCCTTTTTATCTTCTGCCTCCCTTTCGGCCTTTTTATCTTCTGCCTCCCTTTGCTGTCGTTTGTCTTCTGCCTCAATCTGCAGCCTCTTAATTTCTCTATCAGCCTCAATTTGTAACCTCTTCTCTTCAGCCAACCTTTCAGACTCTAATTTTCTTTCAGCCTCTTTTTCTAATCTCCTTTCTTCCCGTTCAATATATTTATCACATTCAGCCGTTACGTATTGAATTAAAATCTGACCATCCATTCCCATCTCCTTTGCGGTCAGCACAGCAGCTGATCTAAATTTTGCTAGCTCCGCCATACTTTCTAAACAAATCTAGCAATAAGCAAAGTAAAATTTCCAATCTCTAAAGTAATTATAATTATTCTAGACCAAAATAATTCTAATTAACTAATTAACTAACACTGGCTCACAAGATTCACCAACTTCTAATTGCCCTTTTAATTTAAAGGGACACTTTTAATTTTAAGGGAATTTTACAATTTTGTTCCCCTAATTTTATTTCTCCCACCAGGAGATCCTTATATTACTGTTTATGCTAATTATCCCTGGACAAGACCCCAATATATGTAGTGGTTTTGATGGTATTGTATGATGGTGATATTACTAAGTGTAATGTATGAGGTCAGCTGTGAAGGCTCCTGAGATAAAATGTAGTTGTGAATTTTCAGAAGGGCCTTTCTTGCTACCACTACGACCTCACACCTATCTTTTTTTCTAATGAATGTGGCTACGTTATAATCTAGGGTACTGAATGTAATGTGTTGTATTGACATATACAACCACACACACACACACAGATATTAAATAATATATTATCAATAAAATTTAGAACACAATGAACTAAATCTAGCTGGTGAAATTTTAGAAAGTAAATCTTTTTTTAAATTTATTTGTTCTGAACCAAGGTTTTATTTGGCCAGAACATATGAAAAGATTTTGGAATTTATGAGTGAATGGCATGAATAAATGACATGATAAATAAAATGTGTGTACGTATATAATTTTCACGAGTAGTTAAGGTTTCTACAGTTCAAAATTTTATTTTCCCTGGGAGAACGATGAATAGATGTGCTGTTGGGGTGGCTTCATCCCTCCCTGTTTAAGTTTACCAAACATTGTCCATTAATGATGGAAGTAAATGGGATGTTTTAGTAGTAATTCACTTTGGGTGTTATGTCTATGAAGTTGGTGTAAATCCAGCAGACCAGCCTGCTTACGTAACTTTGAAGAAGTAGCGCTGGTGCTGGAATCTGGTGGCCCCACCTCTCCGTGCTTGGGGGCAATATATCGGGTGGCCCCACCTCTCCGGGCTTGGGGGCAATACAAGGCTGTTCTGCCGAGATGCGACACTGCACGGGTCCTCACTGTCAATTATCTACCCAGCATCTGACACCACCTTTTGGTGTCAACATAAAAACTCACAGCTCTGAAATAAAGTATTGGTTTGGGTTCAGAACCTTACCTAAGGAGCCACTTCTACACGTAACAATTTACAATAACACCATTTAGACAGGGTCAGATCTCTCTGACCATACAACACACCTTACCAAGTTGGTTTCCCATAGGATAAGTTCTCCCAGACTACATATTCAGAAATGTGTTTATTAGCTTCTTGCCCTAGGATAGGATAGGTGATATGTTCCACTGATCTCAACACTTGATCTGTCCTTCCTAATCATTGCTGGAGTTTATATATATTGTTTGTCCCTAGACCCTGAACTAGGGCGGGGGGTCTCGAGCAAATCCTTACTTATTTGTAAGGCTAGATTTCGATATGGCAGTATCAAATCACTCGAAACATTAAACAATATTCAAAATATACAAAGAAATAATTTCAATCTTACCAGATTATGAATAAAGAACACAGAAATGCTAGCAAAACTCAGCTGAGCTGCTGGCTATAGTAGGGCGTCCCTGAACTTATTTCAATTTATTTCATTTGGAAATCACCACACTTGAAATTTACTGTGTCTATCACTGGACAACTATTGAGGAATGGAAAAAAAGCTCGTCTGAGCGCGGATAATATGATTGTCTGTGGCCAATCAATGCCTTGGTTTTTTTAAATTCAAATTTCCTACACTAAAGTCATTTCAGTCATGCTTCAGTCAAGTATGGATTTTTATCTGTTAGTCCGTCCGTCTCTACTTGCGTTTTCACAAAACGTACTTGTTTTTTTTGAACCAACCTATTCGTCCCCTCTACACTTTTTGTCTGTAAAGTTATTTTTAGCCACAGCTTCCACCAATTCCCCTTCTCTTTCATTCTAACTAGATTTGGACACTTGAGTCTTCAAGGTCGCGATTTTTGTGCAAATAGTGACATGTTAGATTCAATGCAGTCTTTCGCTGATGTGAACAACACTGTCTTTTGTCATTATCTTCATTATTAGCTATCCGTCTGTA
This sequence comes from Oreohelix idahoensis, assembly GCA_024509875.1. NCBI lineage: Eukaryota > Metazoa > Mollusca > Gastropoda > Stylommatophora > Oreohelicidae > Oreohelix > Oreohelix idahoensis. Next base: position 43,311 of record JAMPIV010012392.1, read on the forward strand.
TAAATAAAAGCATATTATTTCACTGCTCAGAATGGGCCATCCGGCCAGCTAATTTTTATATTTCTAACATTAATATTAAGAAAAAGTTACTTTTTAAATTTTGTAATATTTCAAGCATCTGCGTTTGCCGCTGAATTCAAATAAAAGGCTTGGTATCGCAAAAGCGTCCAATAAATGACTGTGGCGTATCATATCCAAGGTCCCTTCTGTCGAGTTCCTTACTTTATGTCAACTTGGGAAACGTGACTTTTTCTCCGTTCCCCCCCCCCCCCCCCCCCCCCCCCCCCCCCCCCCCTCCCAATTGCGTCTCCTTAACCTTGCTAGTCTCACGCAATTTTTTCAGTCATATTTTTTTCCTTTTGATCCGCCGTTCTCATCCCGTTCAAATGGTAACCGTTTTGATTTCCCGTCTAGCAAGTCAATTTTTATGGAGGGTGATGACCCGCGGTCAGGGCGATCATGTACTATCAGCAGCTTACGCATTATGTTTTTATCCTTACATTTTATCCTTTGGAGATATTTTTACGTTGTATCACTTGTTAATTTTATGACAATTGTTTAGTTTTAAAACAACAGGTAACAAATTTAATAATGAAATAGTCTTTAGCAGGTTAAAATAAATATGGAAAGATTAGTGGAATTTTGATAGTTGTAAATTTCTCGTCATTGAGACGTAGGTGGAAATTTAACTGTATACTTAAAGTTTAACTGAAATGTCCTTTTTGACGGTGCCTTTTAGTTAGCACTTAGCTTGTATGAGTGAGTCCTGCAGCTGTGGTTCATCAATTTTGTGATGACGAAAGCCTTTTCCACATTCTCTTCCACTGTAGGCGGTTATGGTAGATGATGTTCTCTCATACTAACTGGGTTAATATCACAAATCGTGTGATGGCTTGTTACCATGAACTTTAGACAAATAGAAAGAAATAAATGCCTGCTGAGTACATTTGTTCGCCACAAATTAACAGACCCATTGTAATGCGCTCCACCCACCAATGTTAACCTCTCAGAAGAATTAAATTCCCGAGCTCACAGGGTTACTCAGGGAATATGATGCAAATTTACCCATATCCTTCTGGGTGTTAACTAGGAAATTGCGTCTGGAGTGCGTGAATAATGATTTGCCTGAATTACATTAAAAAAGGTACATATGTCTTCACAAGTTAATATGTTACACCGGAGGCACATATGATGCAGTCATCACTCATCACTGCTCCAGTCGGAGTCTGGGGTCGCTCTGCTGTCGGGTTTCCCGCACGACTAGTCAGAAACTAGTCTTGCTGTAGTGGTTCATGAATATACTATTTTCATGTTGAGGTTGCCAGCCTCATATACATCCACTAGCAAGAAATCGTGTTAAATTCACGTTTGTAATATAAATGTTCACAACTCACCCCCCATTTTTGGGAATACACAATCTCATTGCAAAGATTTTCTGATGGATGCGAGCAATTTCGGTGCATATGCTCTCGAATCAATTTTGTATGAGAAATTCCTCTTATGACGGTGTTCTTTGAATCACTTGGCCTGAGAAACTAGTAATTCCTCTTCGACGGGTGTTCAGCGATACACTTGGTCTGGGATATTATTTCTCTTACGACTGATGATCCAATTCCTAGGTTTCCAGTCCTAATATGTAAAGTCCTGGTCCTGAAGTTTTACAGTCTGTGTATTTAAATATGCGGGTTTACTCTTAAGGTTTCAGAGTTGCCAAAATACTGTCGATATGTCACTTTTGATATAGGAATTCTTGGTCCGATCCTTCTCTTTCTGGCTGCTTGGGAGTTGCTCGGTTGAAGTTGCGAAGCTGACTGTTCTGTGTTTCTGAGTTCGTAAGATTATTTCTCTCATTCTCAGTTCAATTCACAGATGGTGTTTCCGGCGAATGTTCTAATAGAATGCATTGTTTATTCCAGCATCTCAAATCAAACCAATCAAATCTCTCTAGCACTGTTTGGGTGGGGAAGTTTTAAATATCCCCTCGCGTGTTTAAAATATTAATTTAATATCCACGTGTGACATTTTTATAATAAGGCGTAATATTGTTCCAGCTGCACCTATTTGCCTCCCCCAATATTGCTACCATATTTTAATGGCGTAATGTCTTCCGCCAAGATGTCTACCCCGACAGGTTATCAAGTTATCGCCTTTATCTTCGTGCCTCCGCCAGACAGATGTATGGTCAGATAATGTTGTCTTCTTTCATCGTACGCACAAAACAAGCTTGTGTCAACACGATCAGCAGCTTTTCACTGGGGTCATATGTTGGACCGAAACGTTTCCAAAGGTGATCAGACGGATTCAAAGAGATAAGCGGGTGACCGGTCTGATGACTGGGTATTGTTACGATAATACCACAGTTCACCTGGCGGAACGTAAATACGTCTGAGGAGTGGTAAACAAGATAAAGACAGTCTTATAGCAAATACTTCCGTAAGGGAGTGGAGTGTTAGAGACTTTCCCCTACTAGATTCAGCATAGAGAGAAAAGAATGGTGCATAAAATATGCCACATAATAATGAATGAAAGGGCAAAAATTATGCCAAATAAAAGCGATGAGTGAGAGGAAGAGAAAAATGAAGGAACAAGTGATACTGACGGAGTGGACGTGAGATCGCACAACCGTATCGTCACACCTGCCCAGAAGTTTCTGTGATAGTAATAATTACAGATAAACCCATCTGAGCAGACATTATGGGCAACGCGCTATCTTGCAGGGATTAGGCTACAAATCTGATTTGAAAGGTTACCTAAGAGTAAAGGAAGGAGCCATGCTATATGTGTTCAAATTTTAAAATGATATTTTAAAACACGAGGGCAAAGGTAAGAACTAACGCCCCGACCTACTTCATTCCTTGCTCATGGGTTGGATCAAATGAGAGCAAGAAAAATGTGTTCTGATTAGAAGCTGTCAACCCAGCATTGCACACTGAGCTTGGGGGGATCACTTGGGCACCAGACTTAATACTGGCTCTTGACTGGATGGCCGCATGCAGGAGATTTCTACAATGGAGGGTTGGCAGGTGGTGGGTATCTGGAAGTGGCTCTGTGCAGGACGTGAGGATTCCTTGGGAGAGCCCAGAACCAGAGCACAGCATTGTGCAAGCTCTGCATAGTTGGAGAGCCCCCTGGATGACGGGGAATGCACAGTGTGCTACCCCACCTATCCCCAACTGCTAACTTAGAACCAGAAGTGGGGTCCTCTGTATGCGTGCCAGGCCAGGATAAAATGTCTGGGAAAGAGACTGGAGCTCAGAACTCCCTAACTCAAAGTTGCAGGATGGCAGAAAAGCCATGGGAAAGACAGGGCTGTTTTGAAGATAACGCAACCATATTTTCACCATACGAGCTCGGACGCCGCCTCGGTAAACAAGGTCCGCGCAGAGCAGTGACACCCCCAGGCTGCTTGCGAATAGTCTACTACTGGGAACATAAACAGATTAGGGATGAGCCCACTCTCCCGTTGAACAGGTGCTAAAGTCATAGATACTGGGCCAGAAGGCGCACCGGAAACCACAGTATCACGCAACTCGCTTTTTGTTTTCTATGGAGAGTACACCGTCAAATAAATCTCGTACTGGTGCTCGCCCTGTGGAGCTCCACCAGGCAGGTGCAGTGCCGGGCTCTGAGCCTCGACAGAGCCCACCCTCAGCTACTGGAGGACCCTCTAGACCGTCTTGTGGAGTCAGCAGACGGCGGAGAAGAACTACTGACCAAAACAAAACAGAAAAAGAGAAACCCAGAGTGCCACTTGTCATGATGCACTGGAATGCAGAGGGAGTGAACAGCAAGCAGGCTGGATACAGCAAAAAGACAGAGCTGGAAAACATCTTGTATGAGAAGCAAGTCAGTGTTTGCTGTATCCAAGAGACTCACTTGAAAGCAGATCAAACCTTTAAAATAAGGGGATATCAATGCTTCAGATCCGACAGAAAAGATAGACGAAAAGGAGGAGTACTTACTCTTGTAAGGAATAACATTCCTGCACACGAAAGGAAAACCTTCATGGATGGAGCAGAATATCAGCTGTTGCAGATAAAGGTAGACAAGATGGAAATAGAACTCCTGAACTATTACTGTCCGAACAACAAACCCCTGAGTCTCAGCTCTATACAGGTACCAGCCACCAACTTTATAGCAGTTGGAGACTTTAATAGCCACTCCCAGAGCTGGGGCTATAACCATCTGGATCACAGAGGTGAAGAGGTTGAAACTTGGCAAGATGATCACTCCCTAATCCTAGTCAATAATGCCACAGATACTCCTACCTTCTACTCCAGAGGATGGCACACAACTTCAACACCAGATCTTGCCTTCTCCACACCAGATATAGCTGGATCTATTAGTAGAGAAGTAGGAGACCAACTAGGGGGAAGCGACCATCGCCCAATCTTTCTTACTGTCCAGAGTGCAACTCTCAGTACAGGCCCAGCCATTACAAGATGGAACTACAAAAAAGCCAACTGGGGTTTATTCAGGCATCAGGTGAACACGCTGCTGTCTACCCTCAAGGTACAGAACAGAGACATTAACGAAGTGGTAAAAGACTTCAACAGATGCATACTACAAGCTGCAAAAGAAACCATTCCCAAAGGATGCCAGCGTAACTACATACCATACTGGTCCAGCACACTCCAAGAACGTCAGGAAGCTATGGACAGGGCTAGAAAGGACGCAGAGTCTCAGCCTTCACTTGAAACTCACAACAAATGGAAAAAGGCTGTAGCAGAGTTTCAGAGAACAAAGCTAGAAGAAAAACGGAAAAGCTGGAGAACTAAAACGGCATCGCTGAACCTTGAGAAAGACGGCAGGAAACTTTGGAGATTAGTCAAGTCTCTAAATGAAGAGCGTTCCTCACCTAGGCAGACTATCACATTGGATGAAGGTGGCAAACTTTTCAGAGGAAAACAAGCTGCAGACTTGTTTGCTAGAAGATACAGTTCAGAAAGCAACTTACCCATTAACATAGATCATCAGAGAGAGAGATAAGAAAAGAAATACTGGCAACCATGGGACAGACAGATACTCCTGCCCCAATGAGGGAACCCATCACACTAGGAGAACTACAGAAGGCTATTTCCAAGCTTAAGTTTCAAAAGTCACCCGGCCCAGACAAAATCAGCAACGAAATGCTAGTAAATCTGAGCTCAGCAGCAAAGACAAAACTGCTTGAGATATTCAACCACAGCTGGTTGAAAGGAACGGTACCCCAAGTATGGAGAGAAGCCATCACAATACCCATACTAAAGAAAGGGAAATGTAAGACCGAGGCTGCAAGTTACCGGCCAATCAGTCTCACAAGCTGTGTTGGGAAGACTATGGAGCGAATAGTCAACCACAGATTGAAATGGTATTTAGAGTCTGAGCAGATCCTGGTGCCGGAACAAGCTGGATTTAGAGAATGCTACAGTATAGAAGACCAAGTTACTTACTTGTCTCAAGCAATAGAAGATGCCTTCCAGGAGAAGAAAAAGGTCCTAACGATCTGGGTCGACTTCAAGCAGGCCTTTGACAAGGTGTGGAAAGATGGCCTCATTGCAAAACTTAGGAGAAGTGGAATCCAAGGCAACATGATGAAATGGATCCAGTCATACTTGCATAACAGGAGAACTAGAGTCACTCTTGACGGTCTGCAGAGCAGAAAAGTGTTGCTCCATCAGGGGGTACCTCAAGGAGGAGTAATTTCTCCAACACTCTTCCTTGTTTACATCAATGACCTGGTGAAAGATCTCCCTGCAGGAGTTAAAGCTGCCTTATATGCAGATGACCTAGTACTCTGGTGCGCTGATGAAAATGTCACCACAGCAAATTATAGAATGCAGCGGGCAGCAGACATGCTAGTGTCATGGGCAGAGAAATGGCTTATCACAATAAACACAGACAAAACCTCCACAACACTGTTCTCCCTCGCCCCCAAGGACAAATCAGCTAACATACACCTAGGGACAACCGTGATCAAGGAAGAAAGCTACCCCACCTATCTTGGGGTGACATTTGACCAAAGGCTTACATGGAATAAGCATATTGAAAATGCAGAAGGAAAGGCCCGAAGGCGACTAGGCATACTCAGAAAATTAGCAGGTACCAACTGGGGAGCAAATGAACGAAATCTAAAGAAGATTTATAATGGAGTAATAAGACCACACTTAGAGTTTAGCTCAGCAGCATGGTCATCAGCTGCTAACTCACATCTGCAGTCTTTGGACAAGGTGCAAAATCAAGCTCTCAGGCTCATTACAGGAGCCTTGAAAACTACACCAATAACAGAGATGCAGAAGGTTGCTGGATTACAGACATTGTCCCATAGAAGAGACACAAAAACCATGATCCAGATGGAAAAGTACAACAGTATGCCAATGCACCCAATGAAGGCAAGACTAGATGATCTGGCATTGGGACGTCTAAAGCGTAGCAGCTTTGTGCATCGGGGGAAAAGACTTATAAGACAGCATCAAGAAGACCTATCCATGAAGACAACACCACTGAAGCCCACCCTATACCCTGCACCATGGGAGCAGGCCAGCAGTGCCCTCCAAATTAATACATCAGTCAGTGGTCTCACAAGTGGATGTGAGTATAATGATTTGCAAAAACGAACTGCTACATTGAGTATGATCCAAGAAAGCTATCCCGATCAATCATGGATACATGCCTATACAGATGGATCAGCAACTAATGCTGTTAGGAATGGAGGTGCCGGTATCTTTATCTCATATCCTGACAACCACTATGAGACTAGGCACATTCCCACTGGTAAATTCTGTTCCAACTATACAGCTGAGGTTCAAGCTCTAGAGCAAGCTGCAAATATGATTTATAACACCAACTCTGACTGCCACCAGGTAGTCATCCTCACAGATGCACTGTCTGTCCTGCAAGCTCTCAAAGGTGGTAAACTCCCGCATCTGAGAAATGAACTAAACAAGGTAGCTGCCAAAAAATGAACCATACTTCAGTGGGTACCATCTCATTGTGGTGTACCCGGAAATGAAAAGGCAGATAAACTTGCAAAAAAGGGAGGAGAATGTGAACAAGAAGATAATGAAGTCACATACTTTGAGAAAAAGAGAGCTATCCAGACTATCAGAAGAGAACAGAACCAACCCAAAGACGACTATCACACTCTCGACCGGCAGGGACAGATAACTATTTTTCGACTCAGGACAGGGCATAACAAACTGAATAAACACATGCACAAGCTACGACTGTCTGCTTCACCACTGTGCACATGTGGATTAAACGAACAAACTGCTGAGCATGTTCTACAGGACTGTCCTCTGTATGACCAGTTAAGAAAGATATACTGGCCCAATGACTCAACACTAAACTCAAAGCTATATGGAGTTAAAGAGGAACTTCAAACAACAGTCGAATTCATCATGAGAACTCGTCTGACGGTGTAATCATCAAAGATGCGATCGCAAGAAGAAGAAGAAGAAGAAGCTGTCAGAAAACAAGGTGGACACGTGGACAGGAAAACTGCGATATAACGTAGCACATTCAAGATATACAACACTGCATTCCAAAACCGTCAGAGTAGAAAGCCCAGACAAATAGCCAGTAAAGAATAGAGTTATGATTCTGAACTTATAGGACCGGACAAAACGTATTGGAGCATCTTCTAAAACATCAGTAGAAAAAAAACAATGTTAATACGAAAACCGGAATTCTACACAACCGCTCACAAGCCACAGAGAGATTCTAAATAGAAATAATAACCCAGACGCGTGTTCGAGGCATCTTTATCAAGTTGCCAAGATTATTCATCAGCAAAAAGTCTAGATTTCACAATTAGTTGGGGTAAGTTGTAACATATATTTTATACTTTGAATTTGACATGTTTGAACTGCTGATGGTTATACCGGTCCACACGAGGCTGTCAACCTCAGCATGTAAAAATGGTATATTCAAGAACCACCACAGCAAAGAGCTGGTGACTGCTTTATGCTGGTTTCTCATACAGAACGAAAAGCAGAGGTAGTCTCAAGTTCTAAGTGGAGCAAGGAGTGGATGATGATGACATGATATGTATATATTTATTATCATTTGTAATAAGTGAGGAGTGGATGATGATGACATGATATGTATATATTTATTATCATTTGTAATAAGTGATATGTATACTTAGACATGTTCACCCAGGCACAAGCCATTGATTTCTCTGCTGTTCAGGCATACTTTTCGCTCAGACTAACTGAAAGTAATGGTGAAATTTTATCATATCCACTGAGCTATAATGTATACTCAGAGGGGATAAAATTACTGAGAAAAAGAGTCGTTGGAAGGGACAGCCGGAAGGCGCCTGATTAGTATCAGAGAAAATAAACGTAGCAGAGGCCTTTGCTTTTCTCTAAAGTTTTTGGTCTGGGTCTACAAGACCATTTGTGGTACCAGTCTACGATACCAGTTAAGAAGACGAATCTGTGGTTCAGAGCTTGTAGTCAACACTAGACGCCTACCTTCAACGGCATGTGAAGATACTCGCATGGACCAGGAGCGGTTACCCCTTGCAATCACGTTTTGGGACGTGCCCTGGTCACATAAATCGTAAATTGACGGAGCAGTCAGCAGCAGCAATAACACTTCATCAATCAGACAATTAAGTCAAAACTTATCAGGCCAGAACCAAATGAACACTTTTAGTTGTTTCAAACTTAGTCCAACTCCAGCGAGTTTCAGTGAAGAAACAAGTATTAACTCACCAATCCTTCAATTAATTCTTTATCAATTGTTAAAGAATAATTGATCATTAAATTTGTTATATGTTGTACAAATTCACAGTTGATTTAATTATTACCGAGAGAAGTGCACACGTATGAATCAGGATTTCATATATATATATATATATATATATATATATATATATATATATATATATATATATATATATATATATATATATATATATATATATATATATATATATATATATATATATGCATAGAGAGAGAAAGAGAGAGCCAATAAGAAGAATTTTCTATTAATTCAGTTGGGAGCTTGAACGAGCTAATAAATAAATCATACAATATATCCCTTCACAAAAGTCAGCAGGCAGATACTAAGTTAACTTTGCTAAGACACATTCAGCATTGTTTTTGACTTCTGAATATCATGTGGACACTCCCTCAAGGTAGAAGCATCCTCATCCTTCTATTTGCATCTCTGTCAAGAGTAATCTTGAGCGAAGGTAGATCCCTTTGAAGACCCTCATTAGATACTCTCGGTTTTAACCACTGTTGGACCATTACTGCAAAGCAGGGGAGGCAACCAGTGACAGAGCCATGGGAAACACCTGGAGAAAGGTTTACAGACATATGGCCGGTCCTGATCCTAATGACAACATCGGCCATCTTATAAGGAGAAACCAGAGCACCATTTTTCGGCTAAGATCACAACATATGCCACTCAACAGTCACTTGTATAGAATAGAATCGAACCACAACACTATTCAGAGTGCCAGCTATGTAACTACCCCTACGACACTGTTGACCACAATCTATTTGAGTGCCCAGCACTCCATGATGTTAGAAAAATGCTCTTTTCTCCGAGGCCAGAAAAGTGGAGCACCTTGTACGGAGAAGCAATACAACATGCAAAAACATGCAGATATCAATACATTGCATTGGGCCAAAGGATGAGAGCCCATGCGCCGTTGAATCAATACCAAAAACAACAACAACAACTCAAATATCTTATTTCTCAGATCTGGAGCTGACTTTTGTGGGCTGTATTCATTGCCCATGATTCGCATCCATAAGTCAAGACTAGAACATATGTGGAGTTGTATCCAGCCATGTTCGTCTTTTTGGCAGTTTCTCTTTTGTTCAGGAATCCTCGATTTATGGCATGAAAAAAAGTCTCCCAACTGCTGCTCTTCGGGTAGCCAACTCTTCTTTGATGCCTCCCTTCCAGTGACTGACAGCTCCATACACACGCACGAACGCACGCACGCACGAACACACACACGCAGACTTATATATATATATATATATATACGTATTTACGTTGACTGTTTTACCTTCACAAGTAGCTGCGACGCGCAGTTGGGATCTGAAGGTCGCGTTGTTGAGCCAAGTATGTCGCGCTGGCAGCTGTGAACTGGTGTTGCTGCAGGATGTCTGTGATGTTGTCTATCCATTTGCCTCTTAGTCTGTCCGTTTATACTCTTGTTTAGTCTTCTCAGCAATAAGATAACCACTGTCGGCTTGCTAGGCCAGTCACTGTAGTGCCATAGCCCCGTTGGTCAGCGACTTTCCAGGGTAACCCGGGTCGGCCCTCATGGCTACCGTAGCGGTCCCATGATTTAACCCACACCCGACCCCAGTTATCCCCTACTTTTTCTTTGTTTCCACGTTCTACGACGTGAGCTCCGTATCAATGTATAATTTACGTATGGAAACTCATGGCTTGACATTTGTTTTCTAGAAGCAGCCCAGGCTGAGTATGAGTATTCAGAGTCGAACACCTGTTTAACTCTGGGGGTGGAGGGGAAAGAAACAGGTTCTACTAAAGTTTGTTGTTCCTGCTCACATGTATATTCTATGACCAGTGGTAACCGGCTCCATAATTACAGACAACATGTGGGAAATGTTACCCTGGGTCCTATTGAACCCGTACAGTGCCCCCTTGGCGAGTTAAGTTTTAGTTCTTGAGCCAAATCTTTCGGATTTGTTGCTTTGAGTTCAGGATTAAAGATCTGGTACTTTAAAATTAGTAAGTTACAAATTGATGAGGAACATGAAGAATCTAGATCTATGAAAAAACACACTCGCCCATATTTGGCAGGACCGTATGTGATGACAATGGCGACGTCAGGGAGTCTTTGATGAAATCAAGAAAGAATGGAACAACTGCTCATTCAGGCATGTCGGTAAAAGGCAAGAAATATGAGGTTGTGTATGTGGTTGGCAACCTCATGATGGAATACAAATTGCTACAGAAACCACTTTTGCAAGAGTTGGTGACTTGGCATAGGCTCCATCAAGGAAGCCATCTCCAGTGACGTCACCATGCTACACAAGGGAAAAAAGAGATGATGATTTGTTCTCTCAATATTTATAACCTTGGCTGCAACATTTATAATCCGTTTAAATAAAGAGCAAATATACAGATTCTTCTATTATCAAAAGATACTCACTGCTGAAGTGCGACTGCTTTCCTCAACATCTTCGCCAGTCTCAGACGTCTGTGACACATCGCAGTATTCTACTCGATTTAGAAGGCCCTTCCTTTCTAAGCTGGCAAAAAACTGTACCATAAATTCTGTTGGCGTGTTAGGAGGTACTCCGTACATTTCTTTACAAGCCAGTTTTTGCTGTTGCGACTTCATACTGAAGATGTCTTAACAGTTGTACTGTGTATATACTGATTTAATTGTCATTGAGTATTGCTTCCATTACTTCACACTACATCCAATGACCAGATCAAGGTTCGGGTATATTCAGAAGTTATTGTTTTCAACACTAAAAGTGTACTGTCCGTCTTTAGTCACGCAGGAAAACACGGTGACAAGAATATGAACAGCAATAGCTGAGAACTGACAAGTGATACTTTTGAAACATCCTTGACTTATAATATAACGCTGTGTCACTGAGGTCATTGGGGGTCAGAGTCGCTAAGAGGCACGGTGTCCGCCTCGAATTCTAGAGGTAACGGGTTCCATTCCCAGTTGACGGAATATAATGTATGGAATTTTTTTTTTCAGAACCAGTGGTCCTAATGATGCCAAACCCCCCCCCCCCCCCCTTCCCCCCGGTCTCCTGGGTAGTGAGATCGGATGCCTAGCCTTCTCGGATTACGGCGACAAAAATAGGAGGTCCGGTGTGCAAGTTGCGCACGTTAAAAATCCCACGGCAGTTGGAAATCGTAAAGAGTAGGCCTATCAGGCCGTGCCCTGGCAAAATTTAAAAACTAGAAACCTACCCACCACAAAAATATTTACAGAATGTGTGTTTCCTATATATATACGCATTGGGATTCTCGCCGGTGCAACAGAGTTCGTGCACTGTGCTGAAATCCTCCTTGTGTGATCTAAGGGAGATCAGAGCACTGATGGAGTTGTCCGTGTGCAATGAAAATAGTCCTTAAAACCAAACCAAACCATTGAAGCAGCAGCGACCAGTGGAGGATTTACATTGGGGAGGGAAAAAGGGGGGGGGGGGGCGGGGGCTGAAGCATGAACTCTTTGAGGGGCCCCTTTTATAAAAAAAAAGTGTTGGGGTATGGGAAACAAACTTATTATAGAGAACATTGGACTTGGGGCCACTGAAGCTCAAGCTTCATTAGCTTCATAGTAGATCCGAATCTGGCGTCGACTATGAACGCTTGATTACAGAATCCGACACTTCTGTCTAATGACTGTTTGTTTACTAAATGGTAAGTGTGTCCAATCTTTTATAATGTCAATACCTTGCTTGTTCAAACACACAAACAACCCTGGCTCTTTTTTCTCTCAGTTTCAGGAATGTTTTATATCATTTCAGCGAAGCGATGTTGTTTCCAAACTGGGAACTTGCGCGCAGTGTAGATGGGTTTAGTTGTTGATACCGCATTTATGGGACGTGCTTTAATCTTTGTTGTGATTGATTCTATAAAGTTGCTTCGCCTGAGTCATTAGCCAATGAACGTCTACATCTTGTATTGCCATGGCTGATGCGGCAGATACATATCCACATGCATATACCGATGTGCCGCCTTACTAGATAATGTCAGTTCGCTACTGAGATAATTAAACATTTGGTGGACAACACAGAATCACGCTCCCAGGCCATAAATTTAAGTGGCAGGATCTGCACAAATAGGTGGCTTTCTGGACAAGAAACTGTTGTTGTAACATGCAAAAAGCGACCGTCAGTTGTCATCATCATTACCCTTTAGATTGTGACAAAACGTCTGAACATGTCCTTTTGTGTGATCTCTCACCCCTTTAGCCCTCCGGCTGTATCCTTTCGTTTTCTTCATTTTTCTCATTCATCGCTTTTATTTGGCATAAATCATGCCTTTTCATTCGTTATTTTCACTATTTTGCTCTATGCTGGACATAGCCTGGTGAATTCTCTAACACGCCACTCCCCTATGGCAGTATTTGCTACAGGAGTAATTCGTATCTTATTGTTTCACACTCCACTACCAGACTGTTATTACGATTCGCCAGGTTTGGTGACCCGGCCAGCGATAATATTTTATCGTCTAATCCGTCTGACCACATGTTGAAACGTGGCCGTCAAACATTTGACCCCATTGGGAAGCGGCTGATCGTGTTGACACAAGCCAGTTTGGGGTCAGATGAAAGAAGACCACACGGGCTGTCCAGATATCTGTCTGGCGTAGGCACGCAGATTATTTTGATAAACAGAGGTGTGCCGGAAGTCTTAGGTAACGATATGACATCACTGTGTAAGAGGCCACGCGTGTATATTAAATTTAATATTTTCAAATACGCGTGGGATGAGTAATGCTAAATTTCCCCACCCAAATTGTGCTAGATACATTGGATTGGTTCGCCTGAATCTACAATGATTTGATTGGAACTTTCTGCAGAAACACAGCTGAGATTTGAAACTAAGGATTGTGAGATACAATCTAAAAAACTCGGAGTCACAACACAACACAGACAGATTGCATCGCAGCGTCAACTAAACACCCCCTACAAGCCAGAAGAAAGAGGATAGGACTTACAATTCCACATCTATAAGTACCAGATCGAGTATTGGACAACTTTTGGAATTCAAAAGTAAACCCGCCATTTTAATACAAGACTGGAAACTTGGGAATTCTATCGCAAGAAGTCATAAGAGGAATTATAGATTTCCAGACCAAGTGTTTCACCCGTCATAAGAGGAATTATAGATTTCCAGACCAAGTGTTTCACCCGTCATAAGAGGAATTGCCCAGACTTAAGTGATTCGAACAGCATCTAAATATAGGGCTGTGGGTCAATTCTTAATCTGTGCCAGTAGACGTATGTATTCCCAAAATTTTGGGATAAGTGTAAAAAAATTATTTACTAATGTGAATTCTACAGGTTTCTTGCTAAGTGGTTATATATGAGGCTGGCAACCTCAACACATGAAAATAGTATATTCATGAACCACTACTGCAAGAGCTGGTGATTGTTTTTGACCAGTCGTGAGGCGAAACCCGACAGCAGAGATGACCTAGGCCCCAACGGGAGCAGCGACGAGTAATGAGTGATGATTACATCACATGTGCCTAAAGTGTATAGAATCATTTTGTGAGATTTATATACCTTCTTAATTGTAATTCAGGCAAATCATTATTCATGCACTCCAGACGCAATTTCCTAGTTGACACCCAGAAGGATATTGGTGAATTTTCATCCTATTTCCTGAGTACATTGTGTGCTCGAGAATTTAATTCTTCTGAGAGGTTAACATTCGTGGGTGGAGCGCATGACCATGGGCCTGTTAGTTTGCGGAGAACAAATGTACTGAGGCATTTGTTTATTTCTAATTTGTCACAGTTCGTGGTTACAAGACATCAGACTTAAGTACTGAAGTTTCTACGCCACTAGTGTGAGAGAAGAGTATCACCACCAACCGCCTACAGTGGACGAATTATGTGGAGAAGTGTACTCAACACCAAAAAGAAGTGACGGAAACCACAGCTGCAGGACTCATCTGGAGTTAAATTGTGTGTAACAGGCTACAGCAAAATACGGACAATATTATTCACGCCCTACCAACTTCTCAATGAGGAAAAATTTAATATAACTTTCACCCCCTTTGATCCTTATTTTAACTTGTTGAACTAATTGACTATTAAATTTGTTGTATGTTAAAAACAGGCAAAGACATCAACATCAGAATGAATAAGGCAAGAACAGCCTTTTTTTTAGCCTAAACAACATCTGGAAGTCCTCTCAATACAGCACAGGCACAAAATTAAGATTATATCAGAGCTGTGTGCTTTTTGTGCTTCTCTATGGTGCGGAATGCTGGAGAGTTACAGAGAAGGAAATGTCGAAATTGTCCTCTTTTCGGAGCAAGCAAGAGGACATGCACACCATCATAGCTGGCAGACGCTGGAGCTGGGTTGGCCATGTCCTCAGAAGAGACCCCGATGCCATCACAAGAACAGCTATGCTTTGGACCCCTGAAGGAAAACGAAAGAGAGGCCGACCAAAAACAACCTGGCGGAGGACTGTGGAGGCTGAGACGCAAAGAATGAACCAGAGTTGGGGCACTGTACGAAGGATGGCCGCCGACCGAGCAAAGTGGAATCAATTTGTTGTTGCCCTACAAGACGCCACTGGGCGTGATGGCCACTGACTGCTTTGACGGTCGGCGGCTAAGGATCAAAGAAGAAGAAGAACGTTATTTTAAACTAAACAATAATAGTTGATTCAGTTTATTTGTACGAAAGCAAACGTGTGAGCCAATTTTTCTTGATAAAAATATATATAAATATAGAGCCATTAATTATAAGAGGGCATTCGTTGGATTACTCGAACTGGGGGCTTGACGGGCCAGAATCATAGCATAACCTTGGACGACCTACTTTTAGATACGCTTGCGTTGTGACCATTAGTGGACCACTACTGCAAAGCAAGGGGAGGCAATCCCGTGACATAGACCAATAGTTCTCTTACATGAACTGTCATTAATTCTGTTTTCTGTTTTTTTTAAAATGTATCCTAGCCAGCGCCAGCGTGTTTTTCTCATCTCTGGTTACAAGTGGTATTACCATGGTTCTTTCCGTCAGTTACACATTAATAACCTTGTCATACATGCTAAATCCGTTTACTCTACTCAAGTACTCATTTATAAAAGTCTGTATCTTTATGGTTATCATCTTGCTCTACTCAAGAACTCATTTATGAATGTCGGTATCTTTATGGTTATCATTTTATTCTACTCAAGAACTCATTTATGAATGTCTGTATCTCTATGATTATCATTTTAGATGTTGTTCTTCATGTTTCATAGATATACATATCTTCCCTTCCAGTCATTACTGACCATAGGAGCGTATCTCCCGAAATAACTTTTGGTGGCACGAGGTTGGGCAATTGTAGATCAAGCTGTTGCCCATGCAGCGAGACCCGGCCTGGAAGTCAGAGGAACGGTCTGGCCGTTACAGTCTGACACCAGTAGCAACCGCCTGTCATCAGTAGGATACGGAACGTGCCCTCGTAGACATGCAAGCATGTATTACCTCTAGAATTGCCAGTTATCCAAGTAGGATCGTGCATAGATATACAATAGGACTGTTTTCACATAAGTTGAAGATTCTGATTTTTGTGTTGGCCTTGATTTCTTTTGATTGCCACGTGTTTATCAGTATAATGGAAGCTCCTCTTGCCTTGTGAATGCTTATTTTTAAATTTATCTGTTCATCTGACTTTGTCTCATTTTGCTACCAAGATTATATATATATATATATATATATATATATATATATATATATATATATATATATATATATATATATATATATATATATATATATATATATATATATATATATATATATATATATATATATATATATATATATATATATATATATATATATACAGTACTTTGCAAAAAAAATGGCAGTCGTATTGCTCAGCTACATAAGCTGAAATCTAATTAAATATGCATGTTCTGCCCCAAATTTGCACTCCACTGAAGTGAGCAAACACTACCAAAAGTATAAAAAAAATTAGCGTAGAGTGAAGTCCCTTGATAATAGAGCAGACGACAATTTCTAATGCTAGTGGCAGAAAATGGATACAAAGTCAAAGTGTATGTTAATTTCACAGCTTTGGAATGAATGAAATCAAACATGTTCCAACATTTCTAAAACCTTGAACATTCCTGAGCGGACTGTCTACAGAGTTGTGAGTAAATTAAAAGCAGGTAATGGAATCGAGCGAAAAGAAGGTAGTGGGAGGCCAAGAATTTTGGACACAAAGGACCATCGGCGTCTCGCCCAAATCGTTCGGGTTGGGCCAATGAAGAGTGTAGAAAACATACGGCAGCGCATGATCGAGTTGGGAAGCCCAGAGGTATCTAATGCTACTGTCAACCGGGAGCTACACAGGATGAATTACACACAAAAAACGGGTAATTTCATCACCATTGCTCACAGAGACTCACAAACAGATGCGCTTGAACTGGTGCCACGAACACCAAAATTTGTAATGTAACAATGTGATTTTTTCAGATGAATGTTCTGTTTGGTCTTATCCTGCTCAAATAAATATTTGGACGAAAGACTCTGTAACGCCTGTGTACCAGCGACCGAAACATACCCAGAAATTCCATCTTTGGGGAGGGGTGTCAGCAAGAGGTGCCACCCCACTGTGTGTTTTCACAGGAATTCTCACGAAAGAACGGTACAGAGACATACTAGAGGGACACCTTCTGCCATTTATGCAGGTCATGTACCCCGATGGGTGCACATTTCAACATGACAATGACCCAAAGCATACAGCTCATACCACCAAAGCATGGCTTAAGAGAAGAATGTGATAGTGCTGAAGTGGCCCAGCAACAGTCCCGACCTAAACCCAATTGAAAACGTTTGGGCACTACTCTAGAATCATTTAAAAAAGAGTGGACTCAGAGACGTTGAACAATTGAAGAAGGTAGCTGAGTAATACTGGGACAGTCTGACTCACAATTTCCTACAAACACTTGTGGGAAGTATGCCTCGCCGCATCCAGACTTGCCTTGCTGGAGAAGGCAAAATTATATTGTACTGAAACCACTGTTAATAGATAGGGGAGATACCAATCTTCCTCTGTACATACAGTTTTTATTATTATTTGCTTCTATGAGTGTGCTGCGTTGCGAAAATATGACTGCCATTTTTTTTGCAAAGTACTGTGTGTATATATATATATATATATATATATATATATATATATATATATATATATATATATATATATATATATATATATATATATATATATATATATATATATATATACATACATATATGACGAAATCAGTAGTGCACTTTTTATAACTCTCATCCACTCCGGCAGTATCACTTAATTTCTTCATCTTTCTCACTCATCGTCCTATTATTTGGCATATTATATGCTTCATTATTCTTTCGGTGACCGCTCCCAGACTGTTTACGTTTCACTAAGTGTACGTAGTATTATCATGTTAATACGATTATCACGTAAGTCAGTCTGGCCAGCTTTGAAACAGACGTCAGTTGTTTGTGCAACGTAGTATCGCACGAACACGCACAGAAAGCCAGATTGCCATCTAAGGAAGCCGCCTGAGAGACGGACGAAAACACCGGTGATAATTAGATAATCGTTTCATCTGAGCCCTCTCGGTATCAATATTGCCGATAATCTGTCTGGGGGAGACAATATAGGAAGGTAGCATCTGGACATCAAATGAGAGCACAGATGTTGGTTATGAGTTTTGCACAAGATGCAAGCGGAAATATTACAGCATTAGAAAGAGGTCACGCGATGGAATTTTAAAATGTAATATTTTAAAACACTCGGGGGAGATTATGAATTTAAACACCCTTACCCAGATAGTGCTAAAGAGCTAACCTTTGGTTTGATTTGAGAGACGGGATATACATTAACTTTCATTGGAAGTTAGTCTAAAAGTGTAATCTCGGAATTGAACTGAGAAATGAGAGATATAATCTAGCGACATAGGAGTCAAAAATCAGACTGCATTGCATGGTAAAATTAGCAACTCCCAGGAGCCAGAAAGAGAAGGATCGGACTAAGGATTCCTAACTTATAAGTGACAGATCAGAAGTATTGGGGCAACTTTAAAACTTAAAAATAAACCCACATATTTAAATATAGAGACTGGAAACGTAAAAGGACCCAGACAAAAGTATTTGGGCAACTTTGAAACAAAACAAGTAAACCCGCATTTTAAATACGAAGTCTGGATACCTAAGGAATCAGATTCACCTGACATAAGAGGAATTTTAATATTTCCAGACCAAGTGATTCGCAGAACACCCGTCATAAGATGATTACTAACATTTCCCAGACCAAGTGATTCGCAGAACATCCGTCATAAGAGGAATAAATAAAATTTCCAGACCAAGTGATTCGAAGCATCTAATAAAGTGCTGTGTGTATTCTAAACTGTGCAGGAGATTGTGTTCCCAAATGTTACTTTTAGGTAAGTGTAAATATCTATTTTACAAATGCGAATTTGACACGATTTTCTTGCTAAGTGGTTATGTATGAGGCTGGCAACCTCAACATATGAAAATAGTATATTCATAAACCACTACAGCAAGCGCTGGTGACCGCTTCTTGCTAGTCGTACAGAAAACCGACAGCAGAGGTGACCCCAGACTCCGACTGGAGCAGTGATGAGTGATGATTACATCACCTGTGCCTCAAGTGTATCAGATCATTTTGTGAGATATATGTACTTTGTTAATTGTCATCATCATGGCTGACTAATTGGAACTCAGGCAAATCATTGTTCGCGCTGCCCAGGCACATATTTTCCCAGTTAAATACCCACAAGAATATTGGTGATTTCTAATCATCTTTCCTGAGTTACGCTGTGTATACTCAAGAATAATTATTCCGAGAGAATAACATTGGTAGGTGGACAGCGCGACAATGCGCCTGTTAATTTGCAGCCCACAAATGTACTTAGCAAAGGAATTTGTTTTTTTTTTTTTTTTTTGTCTAAAAGATCGTGGTACCAAGCTATCAGACCGTTCGAGGAACGAAGCTATCAGACTGTGAAGTGTCATCATCACAAAAGAATTGACGAAACCAAGTCTGCAGGACTCACTTACGCCAGTTATGTGCTTGTAAAAGGCACCAGCAAACGGACAGAAATATTCTTTAATATAAACCCTCTATCCAGTCTCGATGAAGACAAATTGATTTTTCATCTACAAATCACCAGCATTCTATATATTTTACCCTGTTAAAACTAATTGATTATTAAATGTGTTACATGTTATTTTAAAACATAACAATCTTAGTTGATTAGTTATTATAAGTGTGAAAGCGTACGTATGACCAAGACTTATATATATATATATATATATATATATATATATATATATATATATATATATATATATATATATATATATATATATATATATATATATATATATATATATATATATATATATATATATATATATATGTGTGTGTGTGTGTGTATATGTGTGTGATAAAATGCTCCGTTTTAACCCCCCTCTCAAATATAATCATATTGCCGTGGAAAAGCTATAAACAACTTCTACATTTGACCTTGGTTGAAAATAAAACTAACTAAAGCCTTCTTAGAATCTATTAATAGTACAACATGCGACAGTGTGTCGTTAGGCCCCGTCTCTTGAAACACAAGACGCGTGGCTAATATTTGAATATTTGTTAGCGAGCGGGCAAGTCTCACCTACCAAACCCCACTATTTCTACACCCGTACTAATTGTTAGGAACGGCGGATAGACAGCTTGGCATCGGTCCAAGTCGCCACCGTCTTGAAAATACAAGGAGAGAGGGGAAGAGGTAGTTAAAGTGACAAAAGTTAGCCTAACTTGTTACTTGACAACTGAAACGACTAACGCATGTGGGCAGAGAAAAAAGGGGGAAAAAAGGAAAAGAGGAAACTTAGAATATTTATTTCTTCATACAAAACGAAAGAGAGTAAATAAAAGAGATGCTTGGACAGTAGAGCAATATTGTTTAAAATAACATTATATAGTAACTTGTCTGGATTTAGAACAATTATTTCCTTAATATGGTATCTTAGTGAAAAGAGTCCCATAATAAAAAGGAAAAGTACAAAGATGAAAACGAAGATAAAGACGAAAGTAACACCTATCCAGAAGGATAGATGACAGTAGTCTGATCAATAATCACTTTAATTAATTAAAATCGCCCAAGAAATAACAGATATATGGTAGAAATAAAAATTTAGACGGACCGACAGACTCACTAATAACTTTGCTCAGTTTTGAAAATCTTCGCCCCAAAAAAGTCAAATCCGTTTAACTTGATTTGATTGGGTGAGGCTAGTTAGGAAAGGGGAGGTGAAACTGAAGTTTTGCCAGCCAAAGCGAAACATATTTCTACACAGTAAGATAAAATCAGACTGGCCAACGCATTGATAGACACCCAAAAATGTTTGGGTTTAAAAAAAAAAAAAAAAAAGTCAAATTGGCTGGATTCAAATTTGATTGGGTACTGATATTGAAAAGGGGAGAGATAAAACTAAAGGGTGGCCAAGCTAACGCTGCCACTTGAAGAATTTTTGTTCACCTACTCAGATTAAGAACAGTAGCAAAGCCTTGTGTGTGACCCATTGCCTTTGCGTCTGGACGGCGGCGATCAAGATTTGTGCCCATTGATCGCCAGTTAATCTATACTAGTGCATTATTTCATTGATTGCGGTAAGATAAATGCTTTTATTAATATTCTTATTAATGTGTAGAGGCTAACCCAGATAGGGCGCCCACAAATTTTGTGTTGTGCGTCATTGCTATTGTGGAAGCTTATGACATCCTAAGGGAGCACATGCATGCCTAAGCAGACTATTGAAGCAGAAAAACAAAATGTAAATGGTGTGTGAATATTGCCATGCATAACAAAATATTTTGACTATAAGACCAGAAAGCTACTGGCAGTTCTCTACAGGCCACAGTGTTCCAATAACTCTTGGAGATTAAATAGGAAGTCATACTACCAGAGTTAACAGATCATTAGAAAGAAAAAAGAAAAGAGTGTATCCCAGCTGATGATATAAAAAATAACCAAAGTCTAAGTGACAGAGGCGTTGAAGCCATGTGGGAAAGAGCAGATACCCACGGATTGAGAAGAAGTCACAATACAATTAGGAACTGTAGCTATTGATTAGCACTTGGGCTGATCACTACGAATGTTTAACGATGTTTATTTATTAGGTGTGGAGATGTGTATATGAAGTGTATTTAGGAAGGCATTGTTCATTGTTGCAGGGTTGCATCAACGAGTAACCAGTAAGACAAAACCTGGAGAGGCAGTGTACGAGGCAACTTACCTGTTGCTGGTATTGTGAAATTTAACTGCAAAAGCTGACTCCAGCTGAGATACGTGTGAACAGAAAGTGTCATATTTCCAGTCAACCACCTACTTGCCACGGATTGAAAGATAAGCCTTCGTTTTGAGGGCTAATGATTTCTCATTTCATTGTTAACCTCCACACTGTAATTAAACGTTCTAGTGACATGATGAAAGGAACAGTTCTTCCAACTACTGACCCTTCTTAATACCTTGTTACTACTACCCGGGAACAAGATGTCCATCCACTGTATTTACCTGTGTACATAACCACATTTATTTTGAGTTTAACCTTCCTGATTCAAAACATTTGAGAGTCAGGAAATTAAAATTGTAAATTAATCCTATAACTCTAACCACTGTCTTACTTGAGTATTAGATTGAGTTACAGTTGTGTTAAAGTTGTTATCATACATCACACATACATTACCCTAGACACGTAGCCATATAAATTAATAGATTTAAAAACATTTCGCAGAGTGAGATCATAGGGTGGTAGCAGTTAGGTACCCTGAGAATACATCATCATCAACTATTAGACTCAGGGACTTACATAGCTGGACCTCACGCTGTAGACAATTAATAATAATTAACATAAATAACATATAAATCCACCACTATATATATATATATATATATATATATATCTATATATATATATATATATATATATATATATATATATATATATATATATATATATATATATATATATATAGATAGAGAGAGAGAGAGAGAGAGAGAGAGAGAGAGAGAGAGAGAGCTACTTCTAGTAAAATTTGAATTTCGCTGGAGTTGCGCCTGCTGGGGGCGTGAACGGGTTAAAGCCATTGCTTAATTCTTCACAAAAGGCGACTGACAGATATAAGTTAACAATTGCTCGGCCCTATGCAGCATTGTTCTTGACTTCTGAATTATCTTGTGATACTCACTTGAGATAGAAGCGTCATTACCCTTCTATCTACATCTGACAGAAGGCAGGTAATCTGCAGTCTAGATCGTCAAGCTGTTTCGTCAGTCAACTGAATTTTATTTTTACTTGTTGATTTTGTTTTCATAATTCAGTTAATCGCCATAAAGAAGGGAAATGGTGACAAGAAGCATTCCTGACGCACTCCATATCTTATCTATAATGGCTGACTAAGCTTCGCAAGAACCTGTAAAGAAAATAGCCAACGTTGCGGCCACAAAGCCTTCGTCATGAAAGGAAAGAAAATTGGGGCTAGATAGGACACATTATAATGTAAATAAATATAAAAATAATAATAATAACTGGGTACTTCCCTAAAGGCAGCTAAGACTTAACACGCCTGTCGAAACGAGAATGTGTCACACGAAAAGGAAATGGCTGCCACTTCCGGAGGTAAACAGTACGTACCGTACTAAGAAGCTAAAAAATGAAACTGAACAAGAAAATACGCACATGTAATAATAATGAGTACTAGAGATAGAAGACAACAGATTGAGTTGGAAATAAATGAATAATTAATTAAAATCAGGACATTAAAAAAAAAATTAACAAATATTATGAGCGACGGAGAAATAGAAAAATTGAATAAGAGTGGAAAAGGTTAAAAATTGAATAAGAGTGGAAAAGGTTAAAATAAAATAGGAGTGGAAAGGGTCGGGAGGCGGCGTGCTAAGTCTTAGCTGTCTTGGCTATCTTCTTTGTCTTCGTAAGACGAATCACCTTTTTTCGATTAAAAAAAAAAACCATCCACTGTACTCCACGTCTTACCGCAGTTTCCATCATCTTCCAAGAACTGTAAACCAGCGGCTTGCTCCACAATCACATTCAGTTTGTCTTTTTGTCAGACTGTCAAAGATCGTCAAGACTGTGTATGTGGTACATTCTGCTAGAATGCTTGTATAGAGAAGTTACATCTTTCGCCTGTCCAGATCACATGAACTGAACACTCTGTTGTACTTTACTTAATTCATATATTTTTTATTAACACCATACAACAAGCAACAGCTGATTCGAGGACAATCTTTTCCCCCAGGTCAGTTACTGTATATCGTCAACATTAAGCGAAGTGCGTTGCACTGTTTCGTTAAGCCTTTGACCCAGTGCATCTGATTTCAACAGGCATTTATGTAGGGTTGCCTTCCTTAGCCCATTAATTTCCACAGCCTGCCTGCAAGGCAACAGGTGTGTGTGTGTCTTTGTCTGGTCCCTACCCTTCGACATGTCCTACTTGGGAGACCTTGCTGGTAGCTATGCACGAGGACACACAAGCTCCTCTTCCTCGCCAAGGTGGAGAAACGGTGGAGGAGCGATACTGTATATTATTAGTTTATTTCAATCTGTGCAGCCTTTTATCACACATGAATAACTACAATGACACAGTGAAATATAACAAAGCCAAACTGTGCCCGTGTCAGTTAAATGCGCAAGTAGTTATATTGATTTTTTTTGTTTTCAATCAGAGCTGATCTTTTATATGTTCAAGTGCTACAGGCCTTCCGCCAGAGATGGAGATTATTGACTTTTGCTAATTTTCCTTCCCAGGTTCGTTCTTAACCTTTGTGGTTTAGTGATAAGCAAAACGGCCCCATAATGACAAGGTATATCCAAAAGAAAAACTGTAACGTTCCAAAAACAGCAATGCAGTAAATTCAACCAGAAGTTTATTGAACGTCATTCGACAAGCACTGGTATTTTCACAATGACATTATCGTTTACTTACGTATAAACAAAATAGTGAGTTATATCCAAAAGAAAAAAAAAACTTCTGATCTTCATAATCTCCAAGACGAAACTCGAATCTGGCTTGCCTAACACAACACAATGAATACCTAGCAAATCTCCTCCTTTTCTCGCATTTTTCCACCTTTTATACAGCTCCTTCTTTTTCCCGCCATTTTACACACGTCTCGCTCATTTTACACACGTCTCGCTCATTTTACACACGTCTCTCTGTTTTCGACATATTGCACACGTCTTTCTGTTTTTATTTTCGACATTTTTCACACGCCTCTCTTTTCTACCTTAACAATTGGAAAAAAACCCAAGATCACAACTATCACTTCACACTTCCCGCGCATAACACCATTTCATTATTATTTTATGGGACTGCACTACCTTGCCCTCTGAAAGACGTAAACCTTTAATGATACTGCGTTTTGTGCGAAAACGCCATATCTGCTTTTAATGTCTGTCATTCTTATAATGTAGCATTTTAGCACGTATAAAAGCTATTGTAGGCCAGCCGGTCACAACACTATAAGATTCGTATTTACAACATTATACCATAGCAGACGAAATAACAAGATACGACGGAAACAAAAGAACACAGATATGTGATATTACAGAAGAATGTAAAAAATGCTGTGGACATCTAAAGGAAGCAATAAGGATGGCCTGAAAAAGTTTAATGCGCAAAGGAAGTTCATTCCTCATTTTAAAAGGAAGTTATCTACTTTCTATGGGCATGTTATGAGAAGAAGAAAGCTGGAAGATACTGTGAAAACAGGAAAAATTGAAGGAAAAAGATACATGAGAACGATGAAAAGAGAAGATACAGTACTGTTTGAGATCACGGCATGGAAATAAGTCAACCACAGTTTTGATAAATAGTACTGGAGACAGGAAGTTGTGGAGAGTCATGATCGCCTACACCAATAGACATACCTGAAGAAGAAGAAGAAGAAGAAGGATGAATAACACGAAGGAAGAAGAAGAAGAAGTAGGAAGAAGAAGAAATAAAAAACGAATAAGAAGAAGAGGGAATAACAAGAACAATAGAGAATGCAGTCAGCGACCCATAGCTTGACTGCTTGCGTTAGGGTCAGCGAACCAGAGCTGACCAAGACCCTATTCCACCTCCAAGTGGTGGTCCTGGAAACAGGCTGCATCACTGCAGTCTGTCTGAGAGAGTAGGGATCGAAGAGGGAAGGCAAACCCGGTCCCAGAAAATGCCGTGCTGAAGTCGGATGTGCCGGCCGAAAGGCGCAGATATCGCAGCTCCGGCTAAACAGACACAACGCAACCAACGTCCTTTTCAGGACGAACGAGGAAGAAGAAGAAGAATAAAAGGAAGGAAGGAAAAATTAGAAGCACCAAACTTTACGTGTCAGATTTTAGAGCTATGTATTCTAAGGTTTACAGCAATATGTTCTAACATAAGAAATAAAACTGAGAAGACAAAAAGAAAGAACACCAATCTATACGAGCTTTGTATTGATTTGGCAATAAATAACCAGATTTGAGATGCATGTGATCACCTTGGTAAACAAGTCTAAAAGTTTGCGACTGTACATGCTAGGACTACTACTGTTGCGCGTTTTGTTTTTGTTGGGAGGTTATTTCAAAGATAAGAAGCTGAGCAAGTTCAGCTTCTGTTTTGTAAGTCAGACTTTGACATTGACACGTGTCATCTATTCCAAGGGCTGGCAATATATTGGACTATCGCATATATTGTAAGCCGACTTAAACTGGGTCATTTGTGACAGGCTTTTGTGAGGAAGTTTCGCTAAAATTTAAAATGTTTCCATCTTAATAAGTACGCTCATTTTTCTTATTCCCCCCTTCTTTTCTCCAACAGTAGCTGGCCTTTTTTATAAAGCGAGCCAGGCCACAGCAACTGGCGCATTCTTTGCAGCGATTAACCAAAGACTGTGCTCAGTTTTTAACTAATCTTGCTGCGACGACTGAATAATGTATATAAAATACGTTAAAGCTTATATTATTAAGCTGACAAATGCAATTAAGGTATTTGAATATTTATGTTTACATATTTTATATTCCTAAAGTATTTTTCAAGGTATCTGAGTATTTATATTTATAATGTCAAGTTAATATTCCTGGCATAGACTTCAAGATATTTGAAGATTTATGTATAAACATAAATATAGATTATAAAACGTCAATAGTTTATATTCATGACCTATTCTTTAAGGTACCCGAAGATTTCTGTTTATAATGTCAATAGTTTATATTTCTGAAGCATGCTTCACGATGTCTGAAGATTTGTGTTTATAATGTCACCAGTTTATATACCTGACGTACACTTCACGATATCTGAAGATTTCTGTTTATAATGTCACCAGTTTATATTTCTGTTTATAGTGTCACCAGTTTATATTTCTATTTATAATTTCGTCAGTTTATATTTCTGTGTATAATGTCGCCAGTTTATATTTCTGTGTATAATGTCAGCAGTTTATATTTCTGTTTCCAATGTCACCAGTTTATATTTCTGTTTCTAATGTCACCAGTTTATATTTCTGTTTATAATGTCGCCAGTTCATATTTCTGTTTATAATGTCGCCAGTTCATATTTCTGTTTATAATGTCACTAGTTCACATTTTTGTTTATGTCACCAGTTCATATTTCTGTTTATAATATCACCAGTTCATATTTCTGTTTATAATGTCACCAGTTTATATTTCTGTTTATAATGTCAACGGTTCATACTTCTGTTTATAATGTCACCAGTTTATATTTCTGTTTTTAATGTCGCCAGTTTATATTTCTGTTTATAATGTCGCCAGTTCATGTTTCTGTTTATAATGTCGCCAGTTTATATTTCTGTTTATTATATCACCAGTATATATTTCTGTTTATAATGTCGACAGTTTATACTGCTGTTTATAATGTCACCAGTTTATATTTCTGTTCATAATGTCACCAGTTTATATTTCTGTTTTTAATGTCGCCAGTTTATATTTCTGTTTATAATGTCACCAGTTTATATTTCTATTTATAATATCACCAGTTTATATTTCTGTTTATAATGTCACCAATTCATATTTCTGCTTATAATGTCACCAATTCATATTTCCGTTTATAATGTCACCAGTTTATTTACCTGATTTACCCTTCAAGATGATGATGATATTAATAAGAATGTGCTCCTTATTTTGTACCTTATAAAGCACGCAGCCACAAGTACAGATGGCTCCCTTGAGGAAACCTAGGTTAAAGCATAAACGCTTACACCAGTGGTTTTTATAGCTTTTATTTGTGTATGATAAGGTTGCCAGTCTCATATACAACCTGATATTATGTCGCCTTTTACGATGTACAGGAGGAGGCAGTAACTATGATTTCTCTGTCTCCTCAGAGACCCCCGAATCTTTGATCCTTGTCCTTTGTGCTCCATTACGGAACATACAACCACCAAAGTAGCTGGTCCCCTTGCAGGAAGTCTGCACCAAGCACTCACATGCTCTCGCAGCAGTTAGTTTCTGTGGCAATTTCTTTTACATAATTAGGTTGCTATAGCCACACGCACAAGCTGATATTAGGCCGCTGTTAAAGAAAGCTAATGTAACATTCTGCATTTCCTTATACAACTGCATGAAAGCCGCCACCATATCTTTCTTCTTTCTTGTTTACTGGGGTAGGTGAGTAATTAAACATTAGGCATTAGCGTTTATTTAAGTGCCCACTAAGTTAGATTTCTGGATAGACAGAACTCTTAATAGCGCGCTGGAAATATAAAAGACAAAACGAATGTGACTTTAAAATAAAAAATCTTAACAATGCCGAGACTGACGCAAATAAATAAAAATTACACACAAACAGGTGTGTTTCTGGCACTCGTGAGAAATAAAGAAGTAGAAAATTTGACAAAAAAACAAACAAACAACAGAAGTGAGTGGCTTACCGAAGAATCTAACCCAGGACCTTCCGAACGCCACCACCGCCTAGCTACGGAAACGAATCACACTAACCTCCCTGCCAACTAGGCATCACAAACATAGTGCTTCGTAGACAGGGGTCATTAGCGCGATTTGCCAACATGGAACACCGGATATGTAAATAATGACGCAATCACCTCTATTGTTCCCCGTATATACTGATACACTAAATAACGCTACATTTTGTATTATAAAAAAGCAGGGATAATTCTAAAGCCTAGATGGTGTTACTCGAAGATTCCCCATCAATCATTACTGCTGTAAAGAACTATATAAACAGACGCTTTAATGGCCAACCTGCCCTGGGATGTTCCCGGGGATCTCTGAAGAGACAAAGAAGGAACAGGACAACCACACCCTCCGGCATGTCGTAGAGGACGACTAATATGAGGTTGTGCATGAGGTTAGCAACCTCATTATGTCAAACAAAGTGCTTCGGAAACCACCGATGCAGGAGCGTGTGAATGCTTAGTGCAGGTTTCCTGCAAGGGGAGCAGCTACAAAGATGGCTCTATGCTCTGCATGGAGCGCAGATGATGAGATTATTATTATTATTATGAATGGAAACTAGATCCCTCAAGGACAGCGAAAGACAGGTCAACCAACAACAACTTGGCGGAGAACTGTGGAGGCCGAGATGCAAATAATGAACCAGAGCTGGGGCACTGCACGAAGTATGGCCGTCGACCGAACAAGGTGGAAGCAGTTTGTTGCTGCCCAGCAAGACGCCACCAGGCGTGATGGCCACTGACTGCTTTGACGGTCGGTGGCTACGGATCAAAGAAGAGAAGAAGAATGGAAACTAGCGATATGTTCAACATAATAAAAGTACATCGGATGCCTGCTTGCTGCAACATATATGGAAAGAAGAGGACACATACTTGCCAATGAAGGATGAATTAAAATTCAAACTGAAAACAGGAAAAAATTTGAAGAGGTAATAACAAAACAAAACCAAAAAAAAAAAAATTAAAATAAACTGAGACAGAACGCCCAGACTCAGACAATACAAAAAGCATACAAGGTACTACCAATTACCAAGAAGAGATCAAGTGATAACTTTCAGACTGAGAAAACTGGCCACTGCAGACTTAAATACGATATGTTCAACAAATAAAAAATCTGAACGATATAAATGTGCCCACGTGGGTAATACAAGCACACAGTAGAACATGTCCTCTACGAATGTCGGACTCCACGAGAGAAGCAAATAGACTACATGTACTTCGTAACTCCTATGAGAGAGGAACTATATGGCGCTTGTAAGAAGCATGAGATAGACAGCCAGCTTTATGAGAGAAACAGACGTGGTTAATGAATAGCCTTTACGAACAGGAGGTCCCGATGAAGTTCGTCTCGACGCAGAAAGCTGATAGGAAACTCTTTTCAGAGCGATACAACAGGAGGCAATCTGATCATCAGAAGCAGTCCCCCTGTCGAATAAGTGTTTCGGCCCTGTGCCCCATAGTAATGCGCGTGCTCTTGCGCTCATAGTTTCTTTTTTGTTCTTGTTTTATTTATTTTTTAACACATCACCTAAATTATGACGCAATTTGTGACTATTCTGGTGCAATTTTTCCTGCAAAATAATCATTTCTCAAGCGAAATAACCAACCTAGTCAAACGCTCGCAATCAAATGAACAGTGCCGGATGACTATTAAAGCTCGGTAAACTGCGTAGTTAAATATCTTCCCCGTCATTGCTGACGGGCTACCGTTTGGAAATATGTTTTAATTACGCAAGAAACAAATGCCCAATGTGGAAGTTAGCGTGGTACTGTGTAGACCAGGCACACAGGGGATGGCTGGGTAGATCTTTAGGTGACCCATGGTAGGGGTGGGAGTGTAAGGAAAAAGTTCATGGTTAATTTACACGGTAAACTGATTGTCCACCTAACTCCAAGCATGACTTTATCAAAGTAGATCTTTGGAGATCTCACTGCTTCTCAAGTACATACCCCACACTTTCTGGGTTGCCTATCACCGGTATAGACAATATTTTTCGTGGTGCTAGCATAACTTTAATTTGTGACATAAAAGTTTGTTACCTAACAAAATCATCAGGCCTTGTCATAAACTTCTTCTGTTTATCGTCAGTTCATGGCTTCCAAGACCAAATGCCTGCTTTTTGCAATACTGGCACTACAAGTCATAATTGTTGTAGTAAAATTTATAATCGGGACAGACGGTACTACTGTGTTTCCAGAGAATGAGCGAATTCGTCCCGCCAGTTTTGATGCTCATCAGCAGTATCTGACTCAGGAAGTTTCCACCCCAGTGTGTCAACAACTTAACGGGTTAGTGAGTGATGAGTGTGATAGTGAAGGGTGAATGGTGATCTGGCAGGCGACTGAGTGTATGTGCCAGTTAGGGCAATTAAAGAATGAGTTATTTGGTGAGGAAGTGATGAGAGGGAGAAACACTGAGTGTCATGGATTTGCCTCCCCTGCTTTGTAGTAGTGGTCCAACAGTGGAAAAAACTCAAGAGTATCTAATCTGGGTCTTCAAAGGTGTCTACCTTCGCACAAGATTACTCTTGGCAGAGTTGTGGATAGAAGAATAATGATGCTTCTATCTCAAGGGAGTTTTCATAAGATAATTCAGAAGTCATGAACAATTTTGCATTGGGCAGGGCAATTGTTAACATATATCTGATACGAAGAATTAAGCAATTATTAATTTCAGCTCGTTCACGCTGTCGTGGAATATTCTAATCCACATATATAAATTAAAAGGTAAATGTAAAGCCTAACAAATAAATTTAATAAAAGAAAAGAGAAATGGTAAAAGAAACAGTGCTGTCACAATGACTGTACGCAAAATCCCCCTTGTGTTCTCCTTCGTCTGCAAATTGTAACGCTTTCACGTTGATAGTAAAAGCCTACTGTGTCGCTGCACGCTTTCTTCAATGAAACGTGTACTGTATTTCTTGGAAAAAACCTTGAGATACGCAGGCTGATCAATGACCTAGATTTAATATTTCATTCATTCCATACACGGCGTAACTAAAAGACAGATAAAGCAGGAGAGAGAGAGGGGCGAATGAAGGCAGGAAGCATGCAATACTAAACACGCGTCGCGCGATACACAATTGCTGCCATCACGCGTGTAAGGCCACATGCACTAACTTTTTTTCAGACGGACAGTGATAAAAAACACTAACCTTCCCAGAGTTAGGTTTTAAAAAACCTGGAAAACGCTTATTAGGAAAGATGACATTAGATGGGTTTACGTTTGAAAACATGACAGTACCCAGACACCACATGGGGCTGGAAGTGAACAGGAGGTGGTAGAAAATACATATTTTGAACGCAGCCACTTAGCTCTTTTAAATTTGTATATTTGGGTTCCTTAGGGCTTGCTGACAAAGAATATGTAAAACGTTACGCAAATAGTCTAGGAATTACCAAGTTATGGCCAAAATAAAATAGTGGGGGTGCCTGACAGCATGAAATCATTTCTGCTCATAAAATTTTTTTATAACGTGTTTGAAAAAACATTACGTTACGGAAATAGCCTACCATGTTAACTCCTATTTGATTGGAGCGCAACAAATGTAAGACTAAACACGATTGGTCGGGCTATAAATACTATCTTGTGTTGTCAGGGGAAACGTGAAAAAGGGGTACTTTTTTGAAAAGATGTGTAGACATGGTTTGATTGGGTAGAGCTGCGAACATACACAATTCAGAGCGTCTGTTCATTGCCACATCTTGTAATAAACCTACTAAGAAGCAGTGCGTTGAGCACCAGTGTATATTTTTTATAAAATAAAGCCTGGGACATCGGCAGATCGGAGTTGTGCTATATTCATTGCCAGTCAACGAAACTGTTTATTATTTCTATGAATTGTGGTAAGCTTGAAATATTCAATATCTTTTAATGAAAATTGAATGTAAATTGATAATTTATGTCTGTATATATGTGTAGTTCAGTAGCGAACATGATGTAAAGCCTATAGTGCTCCAGCCTGAACAGAAGGTGTCGGAGGAAAGTAAAACTGCATGGAATGGCCAAACAGTACACTGACACCTAGATTATTGACTAGAAAGAAATAATGCTGGAATTGCAGAGGCGTAGTAACCATTAGGGAGGGAAATACTGGTATAAAGTATTTCAGATGAAGCTGACAGTTGGCCTAACGCTCTGAACTCAATGTTTGTGATGTATTGTGCTCAGTGTAGACATAGAGTATAAATAGTTCTGAAGTAGGAGGTACAACCTTCTTGTTTCAGGGACCGTGGTCTTAAAGTTATTGAGCAGCACCTGGTCAGAGCTTTGCTGAAGCCAGAGGCGGACAGCATACTCCTTGGTCCATATAGCAACCAGTGGGGTGGCTCCAGAACTCATTACAGTAATCGAGCAGAGGAGTCTTTTACTGCAGTCATCACGAAAGATAAGAGAGTGTGGCCATGGAGCTCAACATTATGTACCCCCATCTTAAAATGACATTGTAAAAATAACATTAAGAGGGGAATTTAATTGTTTTAATACCAGGAACTGAGAACATCTCCAATACTAGTTCCAATAGAAACAAACTATTGAAGTCATGATGACAAATACCAACAGAGCTTGAACAAAACAAAACCAGTATTACCTCATATTACTACTACACAACTGACACACATAGGATACTATTAATAATATATGCCACTACAAGATTCATATTAATAAATTCTGTACATATAACTTGTAATTAAAATTGATTGTGATTCCTGGTTCCCTTTGTATTTGAATCAGGACACATATACATTCATGACAGCACTGAATACATATTGTTATTTGAAAAGTTATCAGTGACTCCTTTAAGATATCCTCGTAGAGTGTTTTATGTATGTGAGTGTCACAGTGTTGTCAAGTGTGGTGGAATAAATTAAATTGTTTATCTGTCTGTTGTTGTTATGACTTACACTTCATCATACACATACCCTAGACATATAACGTAGTCATCACACTATTCCAGAATAATTCTGACTGAGGTATACATATGTGGCAGCAAGTAAGGTTATCTATAATACACTACTCTTATTAGATATAGATACCTTCACAGCTGATCTCAGTCAGTACACTAAGTCCCCTATAAATATTTATAACATCCCACTTTACCACATATATTGGGGGCTCGTCCGGGATTTTGAATCTTTCCCTATTACAAATATTGGGAGTAATTCACTTCAGGGAATAATAAGAATTAAAAGGTATCCTTGGGTGAAAATAAATAAGGTTGAGCTCACATTGCCTGTGTTGTCCCGAGTTAATTAGTCATAGATAAAATTGTTTAGTTACATATTTTAGACATTTATCTGTTAGACAATGGCCGACCTGGCAAAATTTCGATCTGCTGCTGTACAGACTGCGAAAGAGTTAGGAATGGACGGGCAAATTATGATTTCTTATGTCACTGCTGAATGTGACAAATATATTGAACGGGAAGAAAGAAGATTAGAAAAAGAGGCCGAAAGAAAGTTAGAGGCTGAAAAAGAGATTAAGAGGTTGCAGATTGAGGCTGAGGCTAAGAGGTTGCAGATTGAGGCTGACAAAGAGGCTAAGAAATTGGAGGCAGAAAGAGAAGACAAAAGATTGGCTGCAGAAAGAGAAGAGAAGAAATTAGCTGCAGAAAGGGAAGAGAAGAAATTAGCTGCAGAAAGGGAAGCAGAAGAAAGAAGATTGACTGCAGAGAGGGAAGCAGAAAAGGAGGAGAAGAGATTACAAAGGGAACATGAGTTACGACTAAGGGAGTTTGAGTTTCAAGGCCATGCTCCTGAAAATGGTGCCAGTCCCTTTGCCTCTGATGCCACTGCTAGCCAGGGAGCCTCAACCTCAGCTATGAATTTTCATTTAGATCATTTTGTTGAGAAAGACGATGATATAGAGAGCTATCTAAATAGGTATGAACTATTAGCTACCACATATGGGTTAGAGAGAGAAAGGTGGAGCTTAAAGTTATCTCAGGGACTTCGTGGGGCAGCTTATGAAGTTTTTGCAAAAATGAGCAGAGGTGATCAGGAAAATTATGACATGCTAAAGCAGGCTCTTTTGTTAAGATATGAAAAGAATGCAGAATTTTATAGGAAAAAATTTAGGAATGCTAAACTACTGTCAGGTGAAACCTACCACCAGTTCTCTGCAAGAATAGAGACATACTTGGAGAAATGGACTTCTCTGGGGAAAACCCAAGATCTTAAGGAAATGGTCCTTATAGAGCAATTAAGAGAGTCCATGGCTCCAGACCTGAGAAAGTTTCTCATGGAACAAGGTGCAGAGAGGCTGGGTGAGTTGCTAAATGTTGCTGAAAGGTATCAAGCAGCTCAAGCAGAGGTAACAGGTAATAAAAAGAAACAGGTGGATAACTTTAGGGCACCACAGAACTTTAATAAATTTGATCCTAGGGATCAAAACAAAGGTAAGCACCAGTTTGATAGGCCACGGTATGAAAATAAAAATAAAACCCCACAATTCGATGAAAGGAAATATGATGAAAGAAAATCTTTCAACCAAGGAAAAAGGTGGTGTAAAAATTGTAAGATGAACAATCATGACACTGACCATTGCAGAAGGAAACCTGTGTATATGGCCACCCTTCAGGTCAGGTCGACCTCAAGACAGGAGGAGGATATTATGTGGAATACCACTCCAGAAGAGATGAGGAAGGCACAGGCTGGGGATAAAACACTCAAGCCTTGTTTCAGAAAATTGTCAACTTGTCATACAACTCCAGGCAAGGGAGATTTTTACATGAAAAACAAGTTGATGTATAGGAAGACTGGAGCTAGATCCAAAGGTCAGGGACAGCTGGTACTTCCTAAAAGATATAGGGCAGACTTAATAAGGAGCCTACATGTGAAACCAGATGGGGACCATGAGAAAATAGGTACCATCATTCAAAAGGTGGCTCACAATTATTATTGGCCCAAAGCAAGATGGGACATTGAGAATTTTGTAGAAAGGTGTAGCATAGCACATGAGGGAACACCCACAAGTGGGAACATTGATCAGGACCTGGACACGCCACGGGGCAAAAGTAGGCCTGAAAATAAGAAGAGAAATAAATTTGATAAAGTGGACCAAATGGAATGGGAAGCCCCTTTTCACGGACAAGCTTCACTTAACTGTTTTACAATGGCCACTATGCAGAGAGTGCAAAAAGATGTCTTACCCCAGGATAAGCCGAAAATCCCTCAATCAGACTTAAACAAACTGGAGGAAGAGGATGTAGAGAGGAAATCTCTCATCAAGAATTTTAAGTGGGGAGAAAGCCCCAAAAGAAAAATTGGTAGCGGTCGTTTTATGCATGATAATTCTGGGAAGAAAAATCATCACTATAGAGCTTCGAGTGGAAGAGACCATACCGGTGCATGGACAAATAGGTCCACAAAATTAAAGGTCCATATGTAGCTTTGTTAAGAACGTGGACTGATGAAAAGGCAGAGGAAAACATTACATCTTCATACCAATATGTGAATGAGCTGATCACTCGGTTAAAAACTGGCTGGAAACTTGCCAATGAAAATTTGAAACAAGCCAGGAAGAAACATGCTGCCTATTATAACAGGAAGGCGAAAGACAGAGATTTGGCTGTGGGAGAGAAGGTACTGCTTCTTCTCCCCGGGAGTCAGAATAAGTTACAAATTGGATGGCAGGGTCCATATACAGTTTTAGAGAAGGTGTCTAGAACAAATTATAAGATAGATAAGAAGGGGAAAGAAAAAATCTATCATGTGAATCTCCTGAAGAAATATTTGGAAAGAGAACATCAGGAAGAGACGCACTTGTTGACCTTGTCCATCGCCATGGAGATGAAAAAGGAACCACTTTCATCATTTGAATATCCATTACACCCCTGTGAGACAGCAGCACAGGTGAAAATCAGTACACATTTAACGAACACTCAGAAAGAGAGAGTGCAACAGGTTCTAAATAATCATGCAGGGGTGTTAACAGACCGACCAGGGCATACAAACCTATTGGAATATGATATGAAACTGATAGACCCCACACCTGTCTGTATGAAACCATATTCGATTCCGTTTGCTAAGGAGAAAGCTTTGAAGGAAGAGATAGACTATCTGTTGAAGGAAGGAATAATTTCACACAGTGAATCCTCGTATAGTTCCGGTGTTGTACTCTTAAGGAAGCCCTCTGGAGAACATAGACTCTGTATAGATTACAGGAGACTGAATGCTATTACAGAAGGACAGGTGGATCCATTGCCGGATACAAATCAGCTGTTTGCCAGACTAACTAAAGCTAAATATTTCTCAAAAGTGGATCTGAGTAAAGGATACTATCAGATTCCAGTAAAGCCTGAGGTTAGACCATACCTAGCTTTTAGTACCTCAGAAGGACACTATGAGTTTAATAGACTGCCATTTGGATTGAAGAATGCGCCTAGTGTCTTCTCTAGAATGATGAGAAAATTATTGGACCCTCTGAATAATCCATGTATAACAAATTTTATGGATGATATCCTCATAGCAACAGAAACATTTGAGGAACACATTGACTCTCTGAACATGCTGTTTAATCGACTTGGGGAAGCAAATTTAACAGCCCGACCAACCAAATGTTGCGTTGGATGTAAAGAATTGGAATTTTTGGGACACACAGTTTATCAGGGAAACATGACCCCTGACCCAAAGAATTTAGAGAAACTAAAGAAAGCCCCGAGACCACAAACCAAGAAGGACGTGAGATCCTTTGTCTCATTATGTGGTTTCTACCAGAAGTATATCAAAAACTTTAATTCCATATGTGCACCGTTAACTGATTTGACACGTAAAGGACATCCAGATCGCATTACATGGACACCACAATGTGAAATGGCTTACCAAGAATTGAAGGAAAAGCTCACAAGTAAACCTATTTTGAAATTACCTGACTTAAGTCAAGAATTCATAGTAAGGACGGATGCCAGTAATATTGGGTTAGGTGCAACTCTACTACAGAAATCAGATGCATTGGATGGGGAATTAAGCCCAGTGGCATATGCTAGCAGAAAGTTGAATAAAGCTGAAATCAACTACTCAACTAGCGAAAAAGAATGTCTTGCAGTAATATGGGCAATAAAGAAATTCAATATTTATCTGTATGGGAAGGCATTTAAGTTGCAAACGGATCACAAACCTTTATCGTTTCTAGCACAGGCTAGGCATGAGAACTCTAGGTTACTCCGATGGTCCTTACTTTTGGCTCCATATAATTTTAGCATTGAGTATATATCTGGAAAAACAAATTTGGGAGCGGATTTTTTAAGCCGCCATCCGTGTGATGAGAATCACCGTAAACCCCAGAAATAATAATAAATTTCTCTATGTGTATATAGAATAAAGGACTGACATATAATGTCTGTTTTAAGAGGGGAGATGTCGTGGAATATTCTAATCCACATATATAAATTAAAAGATAAATGTAAAGCCTAACAAATAAATTTAATAAAAGAAAAGAGAAATAGTAAAAGAAACAGTGCTGTCACAATGACTGTACGCAAAATCCCCCTTGTGTTCTCCTTCGTCTGCAAATTGTAACGCTTTCACGTTGATAGTAAAAGCCTACTGTGTCGCTGCACGCTTTCTTCAATGAAACGTGTACTGTATTTCTTGGAAAAAACCTTGAGATACGCAGGCTGATCAATGACCTAGATTTAATATTTCATTCATTCCATACACGGCGTAACTAAAAGACAGATAAAGCAGGAGAGAGAGAGGGGCGAATGAAGGCAGGAAGCATGCAATACTAAACACGCGTCGCGCGATACACAATTGCTGCCATCACGCGTGTAAGGCCACATGCACTAACTTTTTTTCAGACGGACAGTGATAAAAACACTAACCTTCCCAGAGTTAGGTTTTAAAAAACCTGGAAAACGCTTATTAGGAAAGATGACATTAGATGGGTTTACGTTTGAAAACATGACAGTACCCAGACACCACATGGGGATGGAAGTGAACAGGAGGTGGTAGAAAATACATATTTTGAACGCAGCCACTTAGCTCTTTTAAATTTGTATATTTGGGTTCCTTAGGGCTTGCTGACAAAGAATATGTAAAACGTTACGCAAATAGTCTAGGAATTACCAAGTTATGGCCAAAATAAAATAGTGGGGGTGCCTGACAGCATGAAATCATTTCTGCTCATAAAATTTTTTTATAACGTGTTTGAAAAAACATTACGTTACGGAAATAGCCTACCATGTTAACTCATATTTGATTGGAGCGCAACAAATGTAAGACTAAACACGATTGGTCGGGCTATAAATACTATCTTGTGTTGTCAGGGGAAACGTGAAAAAGGGGTACTTTTTTGAAAAGATGTGTAGACATGGTTTGATTGGGTAGAGCTGCGAATATACACAAT
The DNA here is from genome assembly GCA_024509875.1 of Oreohelix idahoensis. Lineage (NCBI taxonomy): Eukaryota > Metazoa > Mollusca > Gastropoda > Stylommatophora > Oreohelicidae > Oreohelix > Oreohelix idahoensis. Next base: position 82,338 of record JAMPIV010012392.1, read on the forward strand.
TCAGAGCGTCTGTTCATTGCCACATCTTGTAATAAACCTACTAAGAAGCAGTGCGTTGAGCACCAGTGTATATTTTTTATAAAATAAAGCCTGGGACATCGGCAGATCGGAGTTGTGCTATATTCATTGCCAGTCAACGAAACTGTTTATTATTTCTATGAATTGTGGTAAGCTTGAAATATTCAATATCTTTTAATGAAAATTGAATGTAAATTGATAATTTATGTCTGTATATATGTGTAGTTCAGTAGCGAACATGATGTAAAGCCTATAGTGCTCCAGCCTGAACAGAAGGTGTCGGAGGAAAGTAAAACTGCATGGAATGGCCAAACAGTACACTGACACCTAGATTATTGACTAGAAAGAAATAATGCTGGAATTGCAGAGGCGTAGTAACCATTAGGGAGGGAAATACTGGTATAAAGTATTTCAGATGAAGCTGACAGTTGGCCTAACGCTCTGAACTCAATGTTTGTGATGTATTGTGCTCAGTGTAGACATAGAGTATAAATAGTTCTGAAGTAGGAGGTACAACCTTCTTGTTTCAGGGACCGTGGTCTTAAAGTTATTGAGCAGCACCTGGTCAGAGCTTTGCTGAAGCCAGAGGCGGACAGCATACTCCTTGGTCCATATAGCAACCAGTGGGGTGGCTCCAGAACTCATTACAGTAATCGAGCAGAGGAGTCTTTTACTGCAGTCATCACGAAAGATAAGAGAGTGTGGCCATGGAGCTCAACATTATGTACCCCCATCTTAAAATGACATTGTAAAAATAACATTAAGAGGGGAATTTAATTGTTTTAATACCAGGAACTGAGAACATCTCCAATACTAGTTCCAATAGAAACAAACTATTGAAGTCATGATGACAAATACCAACAGAGCTTGAACAAAACAAAACCAGTATTACCTCATATTACTACTACACAACTGACACACATAGGATACTATTAATAATATATGCCACTACAAGATTCATATTAATAAATTCTGTACATATAACTTGTAATTAAAATTGATTGTGATTCCTGGTTCCCTTTGTATTTGAATCAGGACACATATACATTCATGACAGCACTGAATACATATTGTTATTTGAAAAGTTATCAGTGACTCCTTTAAGATATCCTCGTAGAGTGTTTTATGTATGTGAGTGTCACAGTGTTGTCAAGTGTGGTGGAATAAATTAAATTGTTTATCTGTCTGTTGTTGTTATGACTTACACTTCATCATACACATACCCTAGACATATAACGTAGTCATCACACTATTCCAGAATAATTCTGACTGAGGTATACATATGTGGCAGCAAGTAAGGTTATCTATAATACACTACTCTTATTAGATATAGATACCTTCACAGCTGATCTCAGTCAGTACACTAAGTCCCCTATAAATATTTATAACATCCCACTTTACCACACACGCCCCTACCCTGATTTACTCAGTGGAATTCTTCTTATTACAGTATAGCTCTATTTAGAGTGTATTTAGTAAACTGACTGAGACATACATGCAATACATTCAAAATGATTAAATCGACGTTAAATTTGTATATTTACAAATAACAGATTTAATAATCAACTAAGTTTAACAGTGAAAAAAAAATTGAATAATGATTGATCAGGAAAAATATCTTCACTGTTGCGATGGACTGGTTATTTTATGTAAGAAGTCACTTGGCAGCTTTTAGGTTTGACTTAGCTGCCAATGGAAGGTTCTGCCCCCCCTGAGTTTTTGGGTTCTGTGCAGATAGGGCACTGGAGTTCTCGTGTCTCTGGTCAAGATTACAGGCGCAGCACGGTCCAAGTAAGATCAGGGAGTAACTGCAAAGCTGGTCACGCGTCTCTACGACACTCTGATGATGGTGTCTAGTTCGACGTCAGTCCACTTCTACCCTCACGTTGGTCCAGAGAAAAGAGTCTTCACTGGTACCACCAACTAGTATGGTAAAAGAATAGAAACAAAACGCTCTACTGAGTATTGCGTTTCCCGACACATACTTATGTCTTTCCATCTTCCGATTCCACCATCCCATCTACCTCAGAATTTACCCTCGATGAGAATAAGCTTAATCGCTCAAGAGAACAATTTCTTTACATTTAAATTGAATAGCTTTATATTTACTTCTACTGGTTGTGAAATGTTCACAATATAGATTGAATATGTTTTCAGTTACATCTACACTGGTTAGAAAATGTGAAAACTTTCATTATTTTAAAGTGAATATGTTTACGTAGACATTTACACTGGTTTGTACTTGTAAATCTTATAATTAGAATGTACATCCTTTCTTTCATCTTTTCCTATCTGCTCCTTATGGAACTTGGGACTACTTGTGCTTTTAGTTCTCTTTAAGAAACTAGCAATACAGCAGTCACCAGCCCTTGCAGTGGTGGTTCATGAAATCATCATTCTATAGGCTGAGGTTCATTCATTCATAACCGTCCACTCCCAAAGGAGCATAGGCCTTCAACAAACACCTGCCAAGTTTTCCTGGGGGTTCCAGAACAAAGACTGCCTTGTAATGCTATCAACAGGTTTCCTCAATGTGTGTCCTATCCATCGCCATCGTCTTCTTCTCATCTCTTGTTACCCAGATCATCAAACTGCTTAGTCAGACTCCACTGGATTCCATTTCTGTTGTGTGTTGTCATGTTCTCATAACCCAGTCTATTGCTAGTAAAAGAAGAAATGGAGACAAGAGGCATCCCTTTCGCACTCCTGTTCTTATCCCAAACGGTTCTGTAAGCTGTCCTTCATGAAGAACTCTGCATGTCATGTCTTCATATGTTTTCTTTATTAAATTTATGATCTTATGGGGAACGCCATAATGCCTCATCAATTTCCAAAGTGAATCTCTGTCTACACTGTCAAATGCCTTTTCGTAGTACAAATCCGATGCATAGTGGTGAATTCCATTCCAGACTTTGTTCAACTATTATTATCAAAGTGGCTATCTGGTCTGTACAGGATCTGTTTTGGCGAAAACCTGCTTGTTCATCTCTCAGTTTCTTGTCTATGGACTCTTTTAATCTCTCAAAGATAATCCTGTTTAATACTTTTCCTGGCACTGATAGTAACATTATTCCTCTATAATTTCCCTTCTTAGGCAACTTAACCAGATATCGTTCCTTCCATTCTGCTGGTATCTCTTCCTTTTCCCAGACTTTCATCTCATCATCTCAACCCATAACCCGTCATGGGTCGTAGGGGTGCCATGGTGGAAGCATCAGCAGACAGGGTCCTCCACTGCTCTCTATTCTCAGCAATGCGTACAAGTGTGGAGAAACCGTGTCCTGCCCATTCTTTGATGTTATCAGCCCAGGATTTTCTTTGCCTTCCTCTTCTCCGTTTACCTTCGACTGTTCCCTGGAGGATCGTTTTCGAAAGGGAGTCATGACGAGTTACATGCCCAAACCAGGCAAGCTTTCGACGTTTCACTATTGACAAAAGTGGTTCTTGATGGCCTGCATAGGTGTTTATCTTCTCTCTAACATAGACATTTGTTTTGTGCTCTTTATAGCAAATGCGCAAAATTCTTCTATAACATTTATGCTCGAAAGCCTGAATCCTTCGCTCCGTATCTGCAGTGAGTGTCCAGCCCTCACACCCATACAAGAGAATAGATAATACAAGTGATTTGTATAATTTGATCTTCACAGGAAAACTGATGTTACTTTTCCAGATCACATTCAACCTTGTCATGGCAGCTGAGGCCATCTCAAGTCTTGTCTTGATTTCTTTAATTGATCTTCCATCACTACATATAGTGGACCCGAGATATTTAAAGGTGTTAACTTCTTCTAACGTTTGCCCATTTAACGTAATGTTGGTCGGAACATGTTTCTTATGGCTATTCACCAATATCTTGCTTTTTTCTATATTAATTTCCATCCCATATGTTCTTGTTACTTTCTCCAGTCTAGAGGTAAGGTCTTGAAGTTCTGATTCTGTTCCAGCTATCAGATCAATATCATCAGCAAAACGTAGATTACACAGAGGTCGGCCTCCAATCGATATGGTTGATTTATAATCGTAGAGAGCCTCCTGCATAATATGTTCTAGATAAATGTTAAAGAGCACCGGTGACAGGATACATCCCTGGCGAACTCCTACAGTTGTTTTGAAAAATTCTCCAATGTCATTGCTTGCAAAAACAGCACTGCTTGCGTCCTTGTATAGTGCTTCAATGATATCTATGATGTTGGTATCAAAATTGAATTTTCTCATTATTTGCCATAAACCTTCATGCCAGACTCGATCGAAGGCTTTAGTGAAATCGATGAAGTTATGGTATAAATCATGTTGATGCTGGAGATGTTTTTCGATCAGTAATCTAATATTGAAGATTTGTTCTGAGGTACTTCTTTTTGGTCTAAAGCCAGCCTGTTCCTCTGACAAGATTTCTTCTGATTTCTGTTTTATTCTGTTCAAAAGTATCCTTAACATCACCTTACTTGGATGACTAATAAGGCTAATGGTTCTGTAGTTCTTGCACATTTTTAGATTTCCTTTCTTTGGAAGCGGTATTACTAATGACTGCGTCCATTCTTTTGGCCATTTTTTTTTTTGTACTCCATATCTTCTGGCAAATTGTTGTCATGATTTTTACTATATCTGGTCCTCCATATTTCAAGAGCTCTGCTGGTATATTATCCACACCCGGTGACTTCCCTCCTTTCATCGAACATATAGCCTCTTCCACTTCTTCCCGTAGTATTGCTGCATTTCCGAGTTCTCTGTTTTCGCACTTAATGTTGTTTAATATGCCTAAGTCAGTGTCAAGTTTACAGTTATATAATTCTTTACAATATTCTGTCCACCTTCTCATTACAGCTGTTTTTTCATTGAGCAGAGCCCCATTGCTATCTTCTATGACAGTTACCCTGGGCTGTTGGGGTTTTGATAGTCTTCTTAATGTGTCAAAAACTGCCTTGCTGTTACCTTTTATTAGCCCCGTATTAATGGACTCACATTGATCAGCTACCCATTTTTCTTTGGCCTGTTTCATTTTCTTTCTAATATTTTTATTCACCATACTGTATTGCCATGCTGCTCCAGGAACCTCTTTCTTAACCTTTTTCATTTCTCGCCGTGTATCACATAACTTCAGAATTTCATCTGTAACCCATGGTTTGTTTATTTTCTTTCTTTTACCAAGTATTTCTGTTGCTGATTCAATGAGCACGTCTTTCATGTTCTCTGTGATTGAGTTGATATCATCCTCCAAAAAGTTGAGAGCTGCGAATTTTCCTCCAACAGTTGCCTCAAAGATTCCCGCGATTTCTGGATCTTTCAATTTGTCTAAATTGAATCTTAACTGAGAACATCTGTTTTGATTATAGTTCTTTTTGAGTTTAAGCTGACTTTACCAAGTTATTTATATAACATCTATGTAGCCGTGTTGATATCTATCTGCTTTGATGGCCTCTGCTGGAATGCCATCAGGTCCAGACGCTTTTCCATCTCTTAGAAGCTTTATGGCTTTCTTTATTTCTTCCTTCGGTGGTCTTTCACTGTTAATTTGTAGCCATTCTTCTGCTGGCTGGATGTCCGTGGGGTTTTGTGGAGCTGGTCTATTGAGAAGGTCCTCAAAATATTCTGTCCACCTCTTCATTTGCTCTTGTATATTGCTGAGCAGTTTTCCATTCTTGTCTTTTATGAGGCAACTTGTTTGCTTGTATTTCCCTGTTAGCTTCTTTGTGCTGTTATACAGTTCTCTCATATTTCCTTTGGCTGCAGCATCTTCTGCCTCTCTTGCCAACTCCTCAATATACTTCCTCTTGTCTCTTTTGATACTTCTTTTTTACTTCTTTGTTTGCTTCTGTGTACACTTCTTGAGCCTTGGCTTTTGAACTTCTGGTTTTGCTTGTGTTTAAATCTGCTTTGCATTCATGTCACCCATCAAAATTATGATGTCTCTTCTTTTTACTTTTTTTAAATAATTTCCTGTAGTCTAGTATAAAATGCTTCTTTCACAGACTCTTCTTTGTCATTAGTTGGTGTTTAACATTGGATGACATTTACATGTATTTTCTTTCACGCTGTTTTAAAAGTAGCTGTTATTATTCTGGGTCCAACGGCTTCCCATTCAGTTGCCAGCCTCAAATAACTTGGACATCCACTAGCGATTTTCACATATTAATATTCACATGGCAATATTTACATATTAGTTCACATGTCAGTAATGAAAAATATATAATGTAAAATGCTCAACTTACGCCAATCTTGGCTCACAGACTGTTTGCTCAGAGGAATAAAGGCACTGGAATAGGCCTCTTACACATGTTCTTAGGGGTCGTTATATTAATAATGAATTTCCACAATGACTCTGTGCTTTATATTCCTCAGATTCCCGGTGTTCTTGTTAAATGGAAGAGTTTATTCTGGTCTCTGAAGTCCTCAAAATTGCTCAAACAATGGTCCAGTTCCGATATAAGAATCTTGATTATAGGCTCTGGCAAGGTCTGGCTGTCGTCTTGGCAAGCGATTCTCACAGTGTCCTAGACTTGCAAAAAATGTTAGATTATATTGCAAGTTTTCTGGCCCCGCTTTTCCGGGCTGTTGGGACAAACACCCAATCGACGCACTTGTTATTCGCACGTCAAAGTATCAGCCAATCTAATTTGAACGTTTAAATTTATGAAGAAATATTTTGCATGACTCATCTAGTGCAAAATTTCAAACGTTACTTTTCTAAAACTGGGCTGTAAACATCCGATTATTACTTGGTCAAGTTACGTCTCTCACACTTTAACATGTCCTCCCAGATTTGGGGGATTATCTGACTTGCCTAACCCACGTAATCCAACCGTCGTTTATCAGACTTTGACTCGGCGCAATTCGGCCGTCTTTTTCTGGAAATTTCCGCAACTCCAATCTGCAAGTCTATTATTCTGTAGAATTGTAAATGATTACTCCCATCTTGTGCAAACACCGGCATTAGCCTTTCACCTGGGATCAAATACGGGACCGTCACGTTTGTGTGACCAAATACTTGTAGTTCCGCAGGGATGGACCGGCGAATTGAAGTGAATTGAAGTGTGAAAGTTATGTAACAATTGATCTTCGGATGAGTTTTCTGTGGCCACGTAAAGGCAGGGGAGAGAGAGAAAATAACAAAATATCACTCGCATAGCAAAGTAATGCAATCCTGCTGGAGTGGACTTGAGAGAGCACAAACCGTTTTTTGACACTGCGTGAATGAAAGGGTGAATGATGTATGAGAGAAAGAAGTATTGGCAAACACGTATTCACATATCCCTCGGTAGCGTAAAGGTTATACACTCGACTAAAACTGTTAGGAGATGTCAGGAAGCTTGAGCTGACTACTGTCTTATCAGTCATTAATGTGGAAGTGTGAACGCAATTGAGGAAGAAGAAGATCCAGTCGACTTTAACCTAAAGTTTGTTGGTTGATTACGGCCACAATGAACAGTATTTAAACAAAATAATTTTCAAGTCAGGAACACACAAACATGTAATTAAATAACATATGACAACAAGTTGGCTACCCGAAGAGCAGCAGCTGAGAGACTTTTGCAGGTCATACATCGAGGATTCCTCAGCAAAAGAGAAGTTGGCAAGAAGACGAAGATGTCTGTATATTGCTCTATCTATGTCCCAGTCTTGATGTATGGATGCGAGTCATGGGCAATGACTAAAACCCACAAAAGCTAGATCCAAACCTCAGAAATTAGGTATCTTAGGAAGGTAATTGAAGTAACAAGAAGAGACATGGTCCGCAACAAGACAAGGCCTAAAAACCCAACCCCTGCAGACACAAGTAGAACAGTCCCAACTAAGATGGTTTGGCCATGTCTGCAGAATGGGAGAAGATCGGCTACCACGACAAGCATGGGTAACTAAGAGCCAGTGATCCAGACCTCCAGGACGACCCAGAGTCCGCTGGGAGGACAACATTAGACAATCTCTGAAGGACCGAGGACTAGAATGGAACCAGGACAGGAGGAAGACAGCCGATAGGATAGTATGGCGCTCTCTCTCTTCCAAACCTTTACACCTCACGGTAGAAGAGGAACGGCTAAATAAGTAAGTATGAAAAAAGCAAACATGTAAAAAATAATAATTAAAAAAAAGAAGGATTTGACAAGGAATTAAGATTACCTGTTGTCTGTCTGACAGGAATGATTAAAGTACTGTCAACAGCTGATGGTTTCTTTAAGTGTTTCTAACTGGTAAATCAGGGGAATGTGATCTATTAAACCGAATGCTTTTTTAAAAAAAATCTACAAAGATGTCCCTACATACTATCAATTTTTCTGAACTTCTTTCCATGTCATGAAGTCAAATTATTCAGAATCATCTCTCTTTGTCGTCATCTGTCTATTTGTCCTTCAGTTTTTGCTGTTGTCACAAAATAGTACATAATCCATCTTCTCACAGCATACCTAAGGAAAGTGAGGTGCTTCCTTCTACCGTGACTGATAAACTTCCTTTGATCACTGGCCATATTCAGGACACCCTCATAACTCTTTTTTAGCTGTCCATGGTATTTTTAACATTCGTGTGTAAAACCACAGCTCTGTGGCAACCCTAAACGCATATGACTGCCAGAACGTTTTTAAATCTCAGACTGCCGATCTGATGTACAACATCCAGAAGTATTCAGTGTTTACTGTAATTTATTTATGATCAGACACATATTTATTACCGGGTCGATGTGCCTTATATAAGTTATTCATTTCCGCTGTCCCACACAGGTCATCTTCAAATTTTACACCAATGTCTGAAGTTTTCCAGCCAATCGACAATGAAACAGCGTGGGTTTATTCCGCCTTCTTTGATCACGTGTCAGCTGAGCAAGGGAAGCCTATGGTCCGTGTGTTTGGTGTGGTTAATATCAGTTATTTAGTGACAAGTTACTGCAACTTCCGCACTGAGGGCAGAAACCTGACGGTACCTGGGAACATTACTTCGTTTCCGGACTGGCATGGACGTTCGTAAGTCTCTAAAATAATTCTTATAGATTAACCTTTGACTTTTGACCTTGTGCCTTCCCGGACCCGATATTTACAAGGGTAAAATTACATAAATAATTAAAAGTATAGAACCACTGCGCCTAATAAGCTTGTCGCTTAAAAAAAAAAAGCTTTTCGTACTGTTGTAACCTGATTAACTCATCAATGTAACATAACTGCTACATAAACCATAACTTCAGTTTCCCCCTCCTCCACCAAGACTACACTAGATTTGAAGGTTGTTTCATCTTCTTCTTTGATCTTTTGCCACCGACTGTCAAAGCAGTCAGTGGCCATCACGCCTGGTGGCGTCTTGTAGGGCAGCAACAAACTGCTTCCACTTTTCTTGGTCGGCGGCCATCCTTCGTACAGTGTCCCTGCTCTGGTTTATTCTTTGCATCTCGGCCTCCACAGTTCTCCGCCAAGTTGTTTTTGGTCGGTCTCTCTTTCGCTTTCCTTCAGGGGTCCATAGCAAAGCTGTTCTTGTGATGGTATCGGGGTCTTTTATAACGACGTGGCCAACTCAACTCCAGCGTCTGCCAATGGTTTGCATGTCCTCTTGGTTACTTTGAGTAAGTAGTTCTTGGTTGGTCATGGTATTCAGCCAAAGGATTCGGAGAATTTTCTTTAGGCAGACTGTGTAGAAGGATGAAATGTTCGCCATTTCCTTCTCTGTTATTCTCCAGCATTCCGCACCATAGAGAAGCACAGCTCTTATATAATCTTAATTTGGTATGTGTGCTGTACTGGGAAGACTTCCAGATGTTGTTTGGACTAGCAAAGACCGTTCTCGCTTTTTTCATTCTGTTCTTGATGTCTTTACTTGTTCCGCCGTCTGGTGTTACAATGCATCCTGGGTATGTAAATGTGTTGGTTGTTTACTTAATGTTTAAATATGACCATCACCTGCAACATCATCTGTCTTACTCTTTATGGAGCATAGAACTACCACTGCAGATGGCTCCCTGGCGGAAACTATCACTAAAGCACACACTCTCAGAAATGTGGTTTCTGTAGCAATTTCTTTTACATTATGAGATTGCGCACCCCATGCACCGTGTAAAAATAGTAACCTTTTATGACATGTCTTCGGCAATAGTAACCTTATTGTTTGTCTGTCTCATAAGAGACGGTATGCTCAATATAATTTACAACCTATTATAACAAAATGGTTTAACAAGGGCAAGGGTGGAAGGGCTTCTGAGATTGCTGCCATAAATATGCGCCTCCCAGCCAAATACCCCACCTTGCAATATTTCGAAAAACGCCATTGTCACAAAACGTTAATGGCAGTAATGCTGATTTTGTTAAAAAGACCATTCAGCAAAAGAAGCTAATTAATAACGCTAATCAAAACGTTGCAGACATAGACAGACCTTGAGGCTGATGCCCCGGGACATGAAGACTTAGCATAAGTTTGTTGAAGGTCTATGCTCCTTGGGGAGTTAAAAGGTGAAAAAAAGAAACATTCCACGTGTCTTTACTAGAAGTATTATGAGAAGGTGAATGTTAAAACACGCTATGACAGCAGATAACACCGATAAGGTGAATGTTAAAACACGCTATGACAGCAGATAACACCGATAAGGTGAATGTTAAAACACGCTATGACAGCAAATAACACCGATAAGGTGAATGTTAAAACACGCTATGACAGCAGATAACACCGATAAGGTGAATGTTAAAACACGCTATGATAGCAGATAACACCGATAAGGTGAATGTTAAAACACGCTATGACAGCAGATAACACCGATAAGGTGAATGTTAAACACGCTATGACAGCAGATAACACCGATAAGGTGAATGTTAAAACACGCTATGACAGCAAATAACACCGATAAGGTGAATGTTAAACACGCTATGACAGCAGATAACACCGATAAGGTGAATGTTAAAACACACTTTGACAGCAGATAACACCGATGGGGAAAGAAATGTGGATAGAGAAAAGAGAGAGCAACAACGACATGAAAGAATTGAAAACATCAACAATGTCACTGCAAACAGAAGTCGGAAAGGGAACCTGTGGAGATACATAATCGCCGATGCCAATCGCCTATATGTAAATATCAGTGAAATGGTATATATAATAAATATACCATTTCACCCAAGGGTAAGAGAGTTAGTGGAAGACTTACGAACACGTGGAGAAGAGATTTGGAGACAGACTTGACAGAAATAGGGAAGGCATGGAAATACCTAGAGCTCATGGCACGGGAGAGGATGACTGGGCATAAGTTTGCTGAAGGCCTAAGTGCCTTGGGCAGTTGAAGAGTGATGGTAATAATAATGATGATGCTGTTGTTGTAGATGATTCATTCATTCATAACCCTCCACTCCCAAAGGAGCATAGGCCTTCAACAAACACATGCCAAGTCCTCCTGTCACGTGCCATCATCTCAAGTTCTTTCCACGTTCTCTTCATCATTTTCACTTGTTTCTAGCTCTCTTCTTCATGTGCTTCTTGGTCTACTTCTGCCTCTTGCCCTGCGGGTTCCAGAACAAGGACTGCCTTGTAATACTATCAATAGGTTTCCTCAGTGTGTGTCCTATCCATCGCCATCGTCTTCTTCTCATCTCTTGTTCCACTGGCACTTGTCTAGTTCTTGTCATCAGTTCCACGTTGGTAACCTTGTCATACCTTTTTAATCCCTCTATTCTACGCAAGCACCCATTTATGAAAGTCTGTCTCTTTTTGGTTGTTGTCTTTGTTGTTCTCCATGTCTCAGAGCCATACAATAGGACTGATATCACATCTGAGTTGAAGATTCTTATTTTCATGTTGGATCCGATTTCTCTCGATCTCCATATATTTCACAATGCAATGAAAGCTCCTCTTGCTTTTTGTATTCTTAGTTTTATATCACTGTCTGTCCCTCCAACTTTGTCTATATTGCTGCCAAGATATGTGTACGATTCTACATTTTGTACTGGTGTTTCTTCATGTTCAACCCTGTTATCATTACCTGCATTTATTCTCATTATTTTTGTCTTTTCCCTGTGTATTTTCAGACCCAATTTATGTGACCTCTCATCGATTGTTTTCAATTTGTCCTGCATCTGATTACGGTTATGGGACAGAAGAGCCAAGTCATCTGCAAAATCCAGATCATCCAACTGCTTAATCAGAGTCCACTGGGTTCCATTTCTGCTTTGTGTTGTCGATGATCTCATTACCCAGTCTATTGCTAGTAAGAAAAGAAATGGAGACAAGAGGCATCCCTGTCGCACTCTTGTTCTTATCCCAAACGGTTCTGTAAGATGTCCTTCGTGAAGAACTCTGCATGTCATGTCTTCATATGTTTTCTTTATTAAATTAATGATCTTCAGGAGAATTCCATAATGCCCCATCAATTTCCAAAGTGATTCTCTGTCTACACTGTCAAATGCCTTTTCGTAGTCCACAAATCCGATGTATAGTGGTGAATTCCATTCCAGACTTTGTTCAACTATTATTCTCAAAGTGGCTATCTGGTCTGTACAGGATCTGTTTTGTCGAAAACCTGCTTGTTCATCTCTCAGTTTCTTGTCTATGGACTCTTTTAATCTCTCAAGGATAATCCTGTTTAATACTTTTCCTGGCACTTATAGTAACATTATTCCTCTATAATTTGTGCACTCTTGTAAATTTCCCTACTTAGGCAACTTAACCAGATATCCTTCCTTCCATCCTGCTGGTATCTCTTCCTTTTCCCAGACTTTACCAAGTAATTTATATAACATCTCTGTAGCAGTGTCGATATCTGCTTTGATGGCCTCTGCTGGAATGCCATCAGGTCCAGACGCTTTTCCATCTCTTAGAAGCTTTATGGCTTTCTTTATTTCTTCCTTCGTTGGTCTTTCACCGTTAATTTGTAGCCCTTCTTCTGCTGGCTGGATGTCGGGGGGGGGGGGGGGGGGGGTGGGGGGGGTTGGTTTGTGGAGCTGGTCTATTGAGAAGGTCCTCAAAATATTCTGTCCACCTCTTCATTTGCTCTTGTATATTGCTGAGCAGTTTTCCATTCTTGTCTTTTATGAGGCAACTTGTTTGCTTGTATTTCCCTGTTAGCTTCTTTGTGTTGCTATACAGTTCTCTCATATTTCCATGGCTGCAGCATCTTCTGCCTCTCTTGCCAACTCCTCAATATACTTCCTCTTGTCTCTTTTGATACTTCTTTGTTTGCTGCTGTGTACACTTCTTGAGCCTTGGCTTTGGAACTTCTGGTTTTGCTTTTTTAAAATCTGCTTTCTTGTTTTTTCTGTCTTTTATCTTATTGATGGTTTCTGTTGTTATCCATGCTTTTTGTTGTCGTTCCCTTTTCCCCAGTATTTCTTCACAATTCTCATTCCATACAGTTTTGATTTGCTGCCAATAGTCTTCTGTATTCTCTACATTTTCCATCTGTTGGAGCACTTGGAATTTGTTGGATATTGTGACCGTAAATTTGTCTCTTGTTTCTTGATTTTTTAAATGTCTTGCATTAAATTGTTGTCTATAATTTTGCATTGGTGCATATCTCTTGAGTTTCATTTTTACTTTGGCTATCAGAAGGTGGTGATCTGATGCCACATCTGCTCCTCTATATACCTTTACATCCTGCAATGATGATCTAAACTTCTTGTTTATGCATATATGATCAATCTGATTTTCTGTTCTATGGTCTGGTGATATCCATGTTGCCTTGTGTATTTTTTAAATGTGGAAACATGTTTCCTTCTATAGCCAGTTGATTTGAAGCACAGAAGTTTGAGAATAGTTCCCCATTTTCATTCATTATTCCTAGCCCATGTTTTCCCATGACTTCTTCAAAGCCGGTGTTGACTGTACCTATCTTTGCATTCATGTCACCCATCAAAATTGTGATGTCTCTTCTTTTTACTTTTTCCACAACTTCCTGTAGTCTAGTATAAAATGCTTCTTTCACAGATTCTTCTTTGTCATTAGTTGGTGCATAACATTGGATAACATTTACATTTATTTTCTTTTTAGCTGTTTTAAAAGTAGCTGTAATTATTCTGGGTCCAACAGCTTCCCATTCAATGAGTGCTTTCTGTGCTTCTTTAGATATCATAAGAGCTACCTCTTCACTGTGGTGTGAACTTTCGTCTTTATGTCCTGAGGACAGCACCAATTCACCTGTGATGAGTATCTTCTTGTTTACCCCCTTCCACTTTGTTTCACACATTCCCAGAACCTTGATTTTATATTCCCTCATTTCTGCTGCTACTTGTGCCACTTTCCCTTGTTCGTTTAATGTCCGAACATTCCAGGTGCCAAATCTGGATGTTCTCCTAGAAGAAAGAAGGTTAGTCAGTAACACAGACTCCTTTCGGCTTTCTCTGTGTTGCATCATACGCCTCCCTGCGAGAGGACCTTCCCCTGTCTTGGATGGCTGTGTTTTATTTTCCTTAATTGACTTGTCCATGTTTGTTGAAGTTTTTTGTGGTTTAAATTTTTTTACATGATGGGGTAACCAGCCCCATTCCCAACCCTCCTTAGTCGCTTTCTACGACATGCATGGAAGGGAACAATGCTCCCTTTTCGAGCCCCGGTAACACATGGGTGGTTGTAGATGATGATGAAAGGAAATATAAAGAACAGCTGAACAAAGCTGGAAATAGACTCACCCTTTTATTTATGAAAAAGCGAGTTTAGACAGAGAATCATCCTACAACTTGATGCCACATTTTGTAGTTCACCTTAAGTTCATTAAACGATGAGTTGAAGAAGGGCTCCAAAATGCCTCATAAATTTCCAGAGGGACTATCTTTAGTGACCCAAAAGCTCACTTCATTAATATTGTCGTAACATGGTCTATTCTTCTCTCCATCTGTGTCTCCCTTCCCTCTCCATTTCTTCTTTATTCGTTTGTATTTTTCATGTTGCAATACAGTGTTTTCGGCGCTTTTGTTAGCGTGTCTCTTTCTCAGACATCATGGTGCCAACTAATGGTTAGTGAGTAAATATCACACATGCTTAAACCCCAGGTTATAAAACATGACCAGGCGATTGTTAAGAGCATCAAGGCGTCTTAAAGTGACTCCATCGCTTCACTGTATCTAATTCGGTATATCTCACGGAAAACGCCAGTATCAAATTTCACGGTATAGCCCGTTACCTGTGTCCGAGTAAACATGAGTCAAAATGCGGTTAAACACTCCCACGATACGCAGGTCACGATACGCGGGTTAAGATTGCGTCACTAATAGCTCAGATGCCGGGGAGAGAATTTAAGTGTGATTACGTCAGAACACCCACTACCGATCACTCACAATTCAGTGACGCGAGCAATGGCGAAAAACCACGAACGATCTAGAACATGTGAGAAGACATCCATAAAATCTTAGACCCAAACGCCACTACACCCCACAACTCGTGGAAAGGGTGCATCCAAATGGCGAGCAAGTCCAAATTCCAAACTCTTTGGTGTTAACCAAGGGGTGAAATATGATTTCACTTTGTTCACAATTTAAGGCTTCTGAGCGGACAACATTCGCAGTTGCAGAATTTATTGTCCGGCGCCTGACGGTAACAGACAGCCAGTTTTTTGACCGATCAGCAGAACCTAAAGCCAGAGATCTCGTTAACTCCTAAGAATAAAGGAGCCTAAATCAACGTTTTTTATATTTGGACACGCGCCCTAATATAACCGACTATGTTGAACGGGACGCGTCTCTTCAAAACGAGGCAACATTTTATTTAAGAAAAGAAAAGAAAAAGATCATCGCTCGCATGTGTAACGTCATATCGCTGCTGGAAAACTGCACCTGACAACCTGAGCCAGGGCTGACAACACAGGATTACATCTATGTCAAAATGCCTAAGGATTATTCCTCCAGATATCTCAGTCAGACCTTACTCAGAATTTCAAACATAAATTTCACCCGAATAATCACAGAACTACATATTTAAAGTGCCTCCCAGATTATCACAAAGTGAACTTTACAATTAATAACGTTAGGCAACTCTCAAGTAAGCACACCAGTGCTAATGATTATTAATATGATATACAAGGACTTGTAGTCATTCAGGGGTTATAACCATATTGTTTTTGCTTATATTTTCAGGTTTACTTTGTGTCGTATATGTGGTTGAGGAATTAAATATATGTACATAAGTTAAACCCTTTACCAAGTGGTAGGGTGATTTTCTTACACGTACTGTCTCATAAATCCATCCATGTATGTGTCATTTCCTCAATATGAGAGGATGGGGGTTTAATAATAATTATAATATTCAGTAAGAAAAATAGGGGGAGATTCATCGCAAGGACACAGAATCAATTCTCAAGTGTCCTTCTGAGACAGTATCTCTTTGTGAGAATATTCGCCTTCCTATTTGTAGCAAGTTGTAAAAACACGCTTAGTTATTACTAGTTAATGAATGAAAAAGAAACAAGCTTAGTTAATGCATGAAGACAGGAAAGTAGGACAAAGGCGCAATGCCAGTAATGTTTTTCGGAGGTGTGTCCAGGGTCAGCCAATCACTTAAGAGGAGCTCTCACAAAAACCGATCGATAAGTCTACGAACGTTTAACATGGAGGAATACAACTGACTAATCAGGGGCTAGACTTATGACCCGTACAAGTGTATGGGGTGTCAAAGATGGATGAAAGTGGTATCATATTATCGGGAACAACTGCAACTATGTGCATGTAAAAAGAAAATTGGATAGGTAGAGTACTTTTGAAGACATGTGAAAGAAAAAGAGTCAGTTCATCGAAAAATCCTGTATTTTTCACAATTAAAATTCGATATAAAATCCCTAACAAACAAATTATGGGAATTAACAAATGGATAGAAAGCAAAACCTATGGAGAAACAAAGACTTTAACTCAAAAGGCTATATCTAGGAAAGGTGAGATGCGCGAAGCAAAGGTTTGGATTATGGCTAGCACAGTTTCCTTCGAAGAGGCAATATTTTGGAAACTGAAACAGAGGTACCGAAAATGTCTTCTCGTACGCACGCTCTCAGCCTATATAAGGAGACCGTGGATAATTCAAACTCACTTGCACAGCATAAATACAGAAGGACGGAGGCTGGAGAGACGCTTGTTGAGGCTAAATTCTTACGATATGTGGCCACGCAGCATTATTCTACACCATAGCCAGTCTTTTCTGAACATTACATAGATCCTGAGAGGGTATGTAGAATTATTATGTATATTTAGCACATTAATTACTACTACTTATTTCAGGATTCGGTTAGTTGATATGTTATGTCACAGATTTAACTGATAATTTTATTTTACCAACACGTCCCATTTTCTTACTCTTTTAATGTTCTGGTTTCCTCGACTTTTTGCATTTTTTGGGGTTTTCTTTCCTTTCTGATTTTTACCTACGTAGCCCATTATTCCCCTCTCAGACCCCACCCCGTGGTTCTATTTCGTTCTGGCCTTCATTATAAATTCCCCACTGGTCAGTAGCGGTCAGCTTACGATAATATTACCGAAGCTGCACCTGGTGTTTGTCTGACCAGAGGAGCGTCTCTTGCTGGTAACAGGTTTGATTTCCAGCGAGTAAGAGTTTCTTTGAAGCGAACCGCTAGCGTAATACAGATGATAGCGAGATCAAAGGGGAGACAAAACTCCCGTTCGTTCTGAGAGATTTTGTTGTGGCCCCTGATCGCTCACAGAATAATATTACGTATATATGGGAAACTTTCTCGCAGGCTGTTGTCTTCTGATGTAGACTCTAGAATAATATTTGTCTTACTCATGATTGCGTTATACGCAATACATCCGTGGGAACAGGTGTCCTGGGGTAGCGTCATTTGTAGACTATAAATTTAGATAGTTACTCAGTCAAGCACACTCGTAAAATTTTCCGGCCCGTAGATGGCCAAATGAGACTAAGGCAGATGTTAGCACAGCAGAACTAAATTGTGTTGCCTATTTTCTCGTCATCTTGGGGTAAGTAGAGATCTTTTATAATATATATATTAATGTTAGCTTTTATAACTGAAAGGATTGTGACTTGAATATAATGTAGGTGATTTATCCCGGTAATTAATGCAGTGATAATGTAGCGCCGCCTACCGCCTTAGTTAACGGGTGCCGAAGCAGTCAGGAGTCAGTGTTATGGTTTACAATGGGTTAATGGTAAACTTACGATAACAGATACTTACTAGATATAACCTCATAGTCCGTTCAGTGCTTACCATTGGGTTAAGAGTAGGCTAAAATAACTTTCATGACTGTAAGGAAACGTCAGCGGTGTGGGTTATACACTTAAAAAAAACTGAATAGTGATGTGCAGGCACCAAAACACTGAATTATAAGAGATAGTCATGTATTACTTTCTGATAGAAACTTCTAATGGTTGTGTGGAATCATTGTATGCCTACGTGTGTAGTTAGACACCAGTTTGTAACTTTCACGGCAGTCCAGAAAGCAGCCTTAGGTTTCAGTCACAACTGTATTATTATAGCTATAACATTGCATTTTCTATGTATTCAATTTTGGGAGGTTATAACTTTTCCCTATTTGTGTATCGACCCCAAGGGGCGCATACCATTTATTATGTAATGTCAAATGCTGTATTTTTATGTAAATTCACTTAATGTTGTAAGATTAATAGCATATCCACTCAGCTGTAACTACAGGGTTAGATATCCCTTATGTTTAGTTGGAAGAAGACGGAGTAGATTTTGCTGTCAGAACATTTACTGACAGGTACATGTGTGTACAAAATATATTAGCCTATGCAGGCGCATGCTGATAATTGATAGAGTGGAAGTAACAGGAGGGCGACTCACACGGATAAAGACAGCCGAGACTATCATAGCAATGACAACCATAATTATAGATCCCATAGTGGAGCATAACTGTTTATTATAACGTTATTGTAATTTTATTGTTTGCTTGATGTAAAAGTCGTTTCTTTTGGATCTCAGTTTCAGGGCACCGCATTGCTATAGCAGGATCCCAGTCAGGCGAAGAACGACACATTCTCTTCGATCTCGCGGTTTCTGAAAGCAATTAGCACCACGAGTTGTCACCCCCTACCTGAAGTACAACCCTTTATCAACGCCCATCCCTCTAATGGGAAATAAGCTCACGCAGTGTGTAACGAGCCATAGCAAATCTGAAAATCGTATTTGGCAGTAGTGGTTTCCTACTCGCCTCTTGATCACCAGTCAGAGCATTGCGGCTTCTAACATATCTATCAGACCAGCGTCTTCAGCAGAATTTAAAAATCACCAGACTTTTGTGCTTAAACGTAGCACTCAGTCACAAATAAGAGTTCAAGCCAGCCCAACAGGATTTAACAACTAGTACACAGGCCTAATTTCCGGCGCCGGGATAATAGCACAATGGACCATTTGTCCTAAAGTGACTTCGTCTTTGGTGTGTTTCTATCATTTAAAACCTCCGCACGTATTAGCGGTCAGCCAAATATAAACAGAGAAATCTACAAGCCTCTCTCGCTATTAGGGTGTAACCACCAGTGCATGGATAGTGTCTACAGTGTAGTTAATAGTGAAAATTCATCACCTATAGGAGGATATATATATATATATATATATATATATATATATATATATATATATATATATATATATATATATATATTATATATATATATATATATATATTTATATTATATATATATATATATAATATATATATATATATATATATATATATATATATATATATATATATATATATATATATATATATATATATATATATATACGAGGGGCGTTCAGAAAGTAATGCACCACATCGTTTTTCTCAGGAGCAGTTTATTCAAAAAGCATGAAATTTATAAAGAATATACATGGATATGTCATGTAAACATCGGTATTATTCAACATAATCCCCATCAAAGTGTACGGCTTTATGCCATCGCGAAACAAGTGCATGTATTCCTAGCCCGTACTAGATTTTGTCTTGATAATGTAGCCATTTCTTCGCTGCATGAATCACTCCTTCATCATCTTCAAACCTTGTCCCACGAAGTGCATCTTTAAGTGGCCCAAATAGATGAAGATCAGAGGGTGCCAAATCGGGACTATAGGGTGGATGGGGTAGTACAGTCCAACCCAATTTGGTGATTGCTTCCCGTGTTGCCAGACTTGTGTGAGGGCGCGCATTGTCGTGAAGGAGAAGCAGGTCTGCTGGAATCTTGTGCGGCCAAACTCTGCGAAAACGTTGATTGAGTTTTTTCAATGTCTTAATGTAAGCTTGTGAATTGATTGTCTCTCCTCTTGGCATAACGTCCACAAGAATCACACCTTCAATGTCCCAAAAGACAGTGATCATGACCTTTCCAGCTGAAGGAATTGTCTTGAATTTCTTTCTTCTTGGTGATTGCGGATGATGCAACTCCAATGACTATCTTTTTGTCTCAAGTTCAAAATGATGTGCCCAGGTTTCGTCACCTGTAACGATCTTGGCCAAAAAGTTCTCTCCATCAGCATTGAAACGCTCCAACAATTCAGAAGAAATTGCTTTCCTTTGCAATCGGTGGTCATTTGTGAGACTCGAGGAACCCCGAGAGGTTTTATAACTGCATTTGCACTACCAATGCTGACTGACAGCTGTAAGGCCAATTGTTGAGTAGTGGATTCGCCTATCAGTAAGAATAATGCCCTCAGCGCATTTCAACATTTTTGCGTTGGTGGCTGTGGCAGGACGTCCACAGCGCGGCCGATCAAGCAGCTCCGTATCTCCACTTCCTGATTCTTTGATTCTCTGAACCCAGCGACTGACTGTACTCCTATCGACTGCAAAACTTCCATACATATCACATAGACGCTTGTGAATATTCACAACAGTTTCCTTCTCTGCAACGAGAAATTCTATCACAATTCGCTGTTTATAACGCAAGTTGCTAACACGCTCCATTTCAACGGTTTAGGGCAGCCGTATTATTTGGCCAGTTGCGGTGCAATTTGGTGCACGCAATTGGCACATGCCATATTTGAAGTGTGCAAAATTTTATGCTTCTATCTTCATTATTAGCTGAGAAAAACGATGTGGTGCATTACTTTCTGAACGCCCCTCGTACCAAAAGACACTACCTGGCGTATTGATCGTGGTTCCCCCAAAAAAACGGAAGGATTGAAGACTCTGTTTACTCATTTCTGGATGTTCTACAGGTTTTATGTTGGTGATTTGTGTGTCCGTGGGTGTTTAATTAGATTTGTAAACTTGATTTTATTATTGATGGTTCTTATGTAGTTGTGCTGATATGCATTATTTTCATATATATTTCTTCTTTAATAAATTTTACTCATTTATTAACGCGCTGTTCACGACCCTTTTATCCATACTTAATATTACAACCTCTCACTATAGTCTCTATTTTTGACAAGAGAAAAGAGAGAGAGAGAGGGTGGTGCTTAGACTATTTAAGTGTGTTGAGGCTTGGAGAGAGGGATACATTTAATGAATCCTCTTCCAGGTTGGTCTCAAGTTCACCCTATTTACACCATATCTATGTGTAATCTATAATTTTGTCAGTTCACTATCATTGTCGATTTCACTATAATTGTCTAACTCGACAAATACTCTAACACTTTAACTCAACCACGACATGTTATGAAGGTATCATACATCGTCTTCGTTTATTTGGTATGATTGTTGAAGATGGAACCCAGAAATATAACCACACAGTGACTCAGTCCTTATCAGGAGTAGCACAGTACTTATCAGGAATAACACAGTCCTTATCAGGGCTTATCCAACCTGTCATAAGTTATAGCACTTTTCAGAGCTGACTTGTCAGGCAGGGAAAGTAAGGGTTACTAAAACAGCATACCATGTGTGTAAAAAATTGATGTATTATATTCCTGTATTATTTTATTTCACGAAATGTTTGGCAGCTAGACACCTGTCTTGTCTAGCTATCGCTATCATACTGAGCCATGTATCATCCATATACATGCATACACCTGATAACACTGTCATTTCACATACATTAGGCTTGTGGACATTAAAACAAAAGTTAGCCACATGTCTACGCATTGTCGCCAGGTTCCTACGAGTCATTCAAAATCAGAGGTCGTTGATTAAAAACAATATGAGCTATTGTGACCTACCAGAGGTCTACATAGGGGTTTCAAGATCACCAGCTTTAACCCCCAGCAGTGTCTGGATTGGCATAAGTTGGACCTAAAACTGAAAGACTGTGCAAATCAACAGAACCTTGCATCTGACATATAAGTTAAGTTAGTGTGTTATAGAACTCGTGCAATCTTGAGTGACCAGCAGCAGATTTTGTTAAGTGATGAATAGTGTGATAGCTAGCAGAGACATAAGAGTATAATAGACCAGCGAGGAATTCATTTGGAAAAGCCAACAAGAACATTTTAGTTAATCATTTGAAATTTTATTTCACCATTTCCAAGTTGCTGTAAAGCTATTCCTTCATTGAATCCATCCACATACACTCATAATCCAGCACAAGACAGATAGATGTAAATAAATGATTTAATAATTGTAC
Source organism: Oreohelix idahoensis (assembly GCA_024509875.1). Classification (NCBI taxonomy): domain Eukaryota; kingdom Metazoa; phylum Mollusca; class Gastropoda; order Stylommatophora; family Oreohelicidae; genus Oreohelix; species Oreohelix idahoensis. Next base: position 104,763 of record JAMPIV010012392.1, read on the forward strand.
TCAGCAGCTTTTTTAATTTTATACTGTTAAAGTTGAGTTTTGTTGAATTATTAATTATCACTAATAATTATTAGTGGAAGTGGCACTTTAGACTCTGACTTCAATTGGAATTATTTCTGTAGCAGATATCTTCACAGCCGTGACTATGTCGTGAAACGAGTTGTGTAAACCCACTTCTTAGTTAAATCCCTATGTCGAGAGCCCAACCAATCAACGAGCAACGTTCACCAGTCTCTGAGACAGAATAAAATTAAACTTAAGCCCTGTTTTTTCGGATGTGGGTCGCGGCCATCTTGTCACGCAATATGGCGGAAAAAACAGAATAAAATTAGGCTGTACGACGCATGGAACCAAACTGCAGACAACCAATCAGCTTGCCCCACCAGGAACCAACCAAAAGCTTTCCTTAAGCATTCGTCTACCTATATAATCGGGCGAAATTTTATGCAAAACCACGCAACACCGACACGTAGCCAGAGAGACGACCGACTGAATAAGAGGAGCTGTCAACTTTGATTTATTGCTTACCTGCGCGCATTGACCTGGTAGACTGCTTTCCTAGTCGAGTCACTGGCCTGTTTAAATCTTGGAGGGTAAATATAATTTACTATTTGTAGGCAAATAGGCCTACAGCAGATATATAATGTGTGTATTGGTTGTGTCATTTATACTACCTACACCTGTATATATTTTATATAAATTGTTTCAACATGAACGTATCAGGTTACTGTTTGTATCTTGGGGCATTAGGTATAATGATTGTATTTCCTGATATGGATTGATGAAGACGAAGACTAATAGGACTCATACTTCAACCTATTGTCTCCTATAACTTCAGTCTATAACTTCAGTCTATTGTCCCAGATAACTCAAACTGAAATATAACCAAAACAGTCCTTGTTAGGACTCAACCTATTGTCTCCTATAACTTCAATCTATTATCTCAGACCAACTGAAATATAACCAAAACAGTCCTTGTTAGGACTCAACCTATTGTCTCTTATAACTTCAATCTATTATCTCAGACCAACTGAAATATAACCAAAACAGTCCTTGTTAGGACTCATCAATCTATTGTCTCATATAACTCAATCTATTGTCGCACATAACTTCAGTTTATTGTCTCAGATTTCTCCCACCTGAAATATAACAAAACAGTCCTCGTCTCATATACTCCTATCATAAGAACATAACAATATTGTTAGGATATATGTTACAAGCTAGTATAGCACTTGTTAGAGAGGGCCTGGTATATTATAGGGGGAAAGGAAATGGTTGTATCACACCTAGGTGTACATATTAGTGGATGTATTCATGTATTGAATTTATATTATTGGATGTATTCATGTATTGAATATATATTATTGGATGTATTCATGTATTGAATTTATATTATTGGATGTATCCATGTATTAATTTATCAGAAAGAATGTTTTGCAAGTAGACACCAGTCTTGTCTCGCTATTGCTAAATCATACTGAGCCATGTTGTCATTCATCCTACATGCAGACACCTGAGACACGCTCATATCATATACGAGGGGCGTTCAGAAAGTAATGCACCACATTGTTTATCTCAGGAGCAGTTTATTCAGAAAGCATGAAATTTATACACAATATACATGGATATGTCATGTAAACATCGGTATTATTCAACATAATCCCCATCAACTTGTACGGCTTTATGCTAGCGTGAAACAAGTGCATGTATTCCTAGCCCGTACTAGATTTTGTCTTGATAATGTAGCCATTTCTTCGCTGCATGAATCACTCCTTCATCATCTTCAAACCTTGTCCCACGGAGTGCATCTTTAAGTGGACCAAATAGATGAAGATCAGAGGGTGCCAAATCGGGACTATAGGGTGGATGGGGTAGTACAGTCCAACCAAATTTGGTGATTGCTTCCCGTGTTGCCAGACTTGTGTGAGGGCGCGCATTGTCGTGAAGGAGAAGCAGGTCTGTTGGAATCTTGTGCGGCCAAACTCTGCGAAAACGTTGATTGAGTTTTTTCAATGTCTTAATGTAAGCTTGCGAATTGATTGTCTCTCCTCTTGGCATAACGTCCACAAGAATCACACCTTCAATGTCCCAAAAGACAGTGATCATGACCTTTCCAGCTGAAGGAATTGTCTTGAATTTCTTTCTTCTTGGTGATTGCGGATGATGCCACTCCACTGACTGTCTTTTTGTCTCAAGTTCAAAATGATGTGCCCAGGTTTCGTCACCTGTAACGATCTTGGCAAAAAAGTTCTCTCCATCAGCATTGAAACGCTCCAACAATTCAGAAGAAATTGCTTTCCTTTGCAATCGGTGGTCATTTGTGAGACTTCGAGGAACCCATCTTGTGCAAACCTTGGAAAATCCGAGTTTTTATAACTGCATTTGCACTACCAATGCTGACTGACAGCTTAAGGCCAATTGTTGAGTAGTGATTCGCCTATCAGTAAGAATAATGCCCCCAGCGCATTTCAACATTTCTGCGTTGGTGGCTGTGGCAGGACGTCCACAGCGCGGCCGATCAAGCAGCTCCGTATCTCCACTTCCTGATTCTTTGATTCTCTGAACTAAGCGACTGACTGTACTCCTGTCGACTGCAAAACTTCCATACACATCACATAGACGCTTGTGAATATTCACAACAGTTTCCTTCTCTGCAACGAGATATTCTATCACAATTCGCTGTTTATAACGCAAGTTGATAACACGATCCAATTCAATGGTTTAGGGCACCCGTATTATTTGGCCGGTTGCGGTGCAATTTAATGCACACAATTGGCACATGCCATATTTGAAGTGTGCAAAATTTCATTCTTCTATCTTCATTATTAGCTGAGAAAAACGATTTGGTGCATTACTTTCTGAACGCCCCTCGTACAATAGAAATAGGTGGGCTTGAGGACAGAAATTAGCCCCTATTTTTCCTTGTTACATGTTTTATTCGTGTCATCAAACCTGAGGTCATATGTCCAGTCAATCCAGCTGCCTGGAACTTCACAGGAGCACAGAGATTGTACCTGAGATACATCTTTAGTCCCCCTCAGTCTTGGGTGGGCTAACGAAACGATCAACAGCGGGTGTTTTGTGTCAACCAAACTAAGAAGGACAGAACTTTTGAGAGATGAGTACACATTAGTACCATTTCCGTCGGCAATTGTGAGCAAAATTAACTGTCAGTGACGAAAAAGAGATTTAGCGTAGAAAGAGACAATATTAACAGCATAGCTAATAAATGTTATATACTTAATTAACAGCACAGCTGATACATGTACTATAATTGAATAACAGCACAGCTGATATAAATTTTGTTCCTTTAATTGGAAAACTTGTTGTAATATATTTATATATCTATATATAAATATACTTACTTACTTAGTCGTTCCCCTTCTACCGTGAGGTGTAGAGGTTTGGAAGAGAGAGCGCCAGACTATTCTATCAGCTGTCTTCTACCTGGCCTGGTTCCATTCCAGTCCTCGGTCTTTCAAAGATTGTCTAATGTTGTCCTCCCAGCGGACTCTGGGTCGTCCTGGAGGTCTGGATCCCTGGCTCTTTGTTTCCCATGCTTGTCGTGGTAGCCGATCTTCTCCCATTCTGCAGACATGGCCAAACCATCTTAGTTGGGACTGTTCTATTTGGGTCTGCAGCGGGTAAGATTTTAGGCCTTGACGTATCGTGTGGTTGCGGACCATGTCTCTTCTTGTTACTTCAACCACCTTCCTCAGATACCTCATTTCTGAGGTTTGGATCTGGCTTTTGTGGGTTGTAGTCATTGCCCATGACTCGCATCCATATGTCAAGACTGGGACATAGGTGGAGCGGTATACAGCCATCTTCGTTTTTACATAAATATAAATATTTGTAAATCATATGTAAACTTACAAATCCATTACATTCCATTTTTCAACATTCACCCTTCAGCACAAGAGTAATAGTGTATATACTAAATAAATAATAAGGAAATTGTATTTGAAGACTTGTCAATTTTATCATTGTTAAGTAAAATCTGTTTCCTTGTCTTAATATCACAGTTAGTTACACAGCGGAGGTGGCAATTTATGTCGGTCTCATCTCTACTAATTTTTCGAGATCAGATCATTCACAGCCGTAACTAATTTGTGATACCAGTAGTTCTCTCAGACACTGGGACTTCACCATTTTCTTCAGAAATTATATTTCTGTAATTGTCAGTACTATACTGATCCAAGAGCCAAATAAAAAACCTCACGCCACAGACTATCTAGTGATACCAGTGTACTTCTCATACACTGGGACCTTACCCTTTCTAGAGAGAAGACTTCTTCTACTCTACCACAATCATCACACTTATAAAACCTTCCGCTGCATTATTTACTCTCTACTAGTTTTGGAATCTAAAATGTAATTAGCCTTTTCATGAGATCCTACATAATTCTTACATTCCTTAAGTTACATCTATCCCAAGCAATCGTGCTGTGACAATTAGTGTCCAGTTTGGAATAGTGCTGCGACAAAATTCCAATTACTCTCGTTTAGTTGATATTAATTGAATGCAAACACATGCAGAACAACTAATAGTAATCTGTACAGCACATGTCACCCATGATAAGGGATTGAAAGATCTGATAAACTCACTTGAAAACCTGGCTAAATGCTTCAACAAGTGCACAATTCCGTGGATACCAGCCCACTGCAACATCCCAGGTAACGAGGAGGCAGACAAACTTGCTAATGACAAAGGAGCACTACAACAGAGTGATATAGGAACAACCAATGAAATGGCAAATACAACTATACAAGCCACATTCAAATACAATTGGGAAACACCAAGCCCAAATAAAATATGATGACTATCGTCAGCTATATAGGCGAGGCCAGATCATTTTCCGGCTACGCAGTGGACACTGTAGATTGAGATACCATATATACCACAATTACAGGATTGGTGCAATACATCTCTCCGACTGTGGCACCAGCCCCATAACAGCCCAACATCAGCCGCAGTCCTGTCCAACATTCAACATTAAACGGAGTAGCATGTGGCAACAACTCACCTCTGTCAACGAAAAATTGTTTGGAGATGTCAGGAACCTTCAGCTGACTACTTCCTTTATTAGAAATTTTAATGTGGCAGTCTGAAAGCGAACGAGCAAGAAGAAGAGGATGTTGATATTAATATCTGTAATAGGTTCGTGGATACATCATATGTGTTCGGGTTTTGAACGATGTTGTAGCTGCCCTGTCACATACCCATGTTTGGATAAATTCTAAGTAGCTAACTCACAAACTTGTGTGGATATGCAAGTTCACTCGTCGAAAACAACGTCGAGGGAGGAGGAATGGGGGGTGGGGGGAATAAAAAAAAACACAAAAAAACAACCTTTTGACGGAGGAGGGATTAGTCATTGGAAGTACAGAAAGATGTATATTGCAAACACAAAACTCAACTGCTTAATTGGATTGCTCAAAAGGCCATGTTAAAAGGTTTTTTTTTGGGACAGCCACGCCTTCAAAATTATTACACGAAAAAGCTAATCCGTTTAAGCTTTCATTAATTCTTCTTCTGATGTGTCTACGCCATGGAGCATGTCAGGAGTATCGAACTAGATAAAAAACAGCTCTGCATGGCAGGTCAGTATTGATGAGCTTTCAACGTGTTTCGTCTCTTGCGTTGATGTTGCACTCTTGACAAACTGTTTCATATATATCGCTTGATGTAATCGTTTCAAGTAATACCCATAGTATCCCCTTTGTCCGTCTGTCTTCGACTCTTCCTTCTATTATGTGTTGAAAAAAATAAGGTTTTATGATTAAATGTCCAAAATATTTGTTCGTCTAGTTTTGACCTATGTCACTGTGGCGTGATGGAAGTTAGTGAAAAAATAGTTCCCAGAAATGGAGAAGAGAACTGGTGAACTAGAGGTATGGAAAGCGCAGGACAAGTCAGGCGCATAACTTCATAGTTCTAGATAGTAGCTGTAGAAGACAGCTTTCAAGTAAGTCACCTTCTCGCTAGACGTATCCTATGCTCCAAGGGAATCTCTATTAATAATTGATGTTAAATGCAGCTCATCAGTTATCCCTACAGGTTTTTAAATATTAAATATTCTTTTAAATTACACACAAGAACACAATTTCGAACTGTAATTGGAATTTTAACAAAATAAATCAACTGCAATTTATAAAATATATCAATACACTTTAATAATTAAAATAGATGTCTAGTTAAAGTTTCAGACAGGTATTTACAAAATCACCAGCTGGAAATTAACAAATTATCAATGTCTCTTTTTATCATATCGGCCATTTGGTGACTTTGTGGTGGATTTGATGTTAATAGATGTTATCATTCAATATTTCTAGTGTACTGAATGAGGTCAGCTGTTAAGGTCCCTGATTATAACAAATTTTGGGTTGAGTTATCAGAGTTCGTCGCCTTTAGAATCAGTCCAGTTTTCTCTCTTGTGTTACTCGTAATCGTGGTTTAAAGCAAACAGGTGATTGGCCTGTTGTGCCTTTGCATGGTGGAGGGGCTGCCTCCTTACGGCCTCCATGCAGGCCGCCCTCCTCCAAGGATCCAGACCCCGAGGACGACCCAGAGTCCGCTGGGAGGACAACATTAGACAATCTTTGAAGGACCGAGGACTAGAATGGAACCAGGCCAGGAGGAAGACAGCCGATAGAATAGTCTGGCGCTCTCTTTTCCAAACCTCTACACCTCACGGTAGAAGGGGAACGACTAAGTAAGTAAGTAAGTTATCAGAGTACCTTTCTGCTACCACCTTATGACCTCAATTAGACCTATTCTTGACTAGTATGTATTATAGCTACGTATAATGTCTAGGGTTATGCAAGTGTGTAATGTAGTGTAAGTATTACTATAAATACATTTAAATTCTATCACATATAGATATAAGACAGGGTCAATACCACAACCACAAACAAACTGACACTCTATTATATATCTTATAGAAGTCTGTGGCTGAAAATTATGTAATATGCTAGATTACAATTTATTTGCCCTGATTCAGAATTTTCTGAGTCAGGACCAGCAACAAAATGAAATTTATTGTTTTATTTACATAAATATTAATAACACACTGGATCTTCTGTCCATACAAAGGACTATTATAATCAAATTATATTTAGGTATGTCTATAAACTGGGTGACACTGGTGACTAATGGTGGGGTGGGGTGTTGGCATCATTCCCCTTCTTTATATTAGTATCTTGTGGAAAAAGTTATTGAATAATCAAAGTTTTTATGTCTCTGTTAATAAAGTCAGTGGATGACCGTTGTAGTGCCGACACATAGGCACTTATCTTAGGTTGATAGTAGATATGATGCTGACACTTCCTTTCGTTCACTCGAATGACCAGACTGACACAGTCCCTGGTGTAGTATAGTATAGTAGACCACTTGGTCCAGTAAAGTTTCAATTTCTCTCTCTCTCTCTCTAGTAAATTCACAAGGGTCCTGGTACTACCATAGCACCAGAACAAAAAACCCTGAAACAAGGTTATGATTCTTTATAACATGTCTACAATAACCTTCCACAATTAATACATGGCATAATTCAATAAAGAAAAGGGTCAGATCTCTCTGACCACCCCATTTCAACCATTTTCCTATGAGACAACAACTCATACCAGTGCTCCGGTTCTTTTCCCTAATGGCTACAACGCCTCTGACACTGCAACAATGATTCTCTCCCATAGAATAATGTGGGTTATTCTTCCCACTGGTAACTGTGGAAATCATTTTAAGTTATGCACTCATGTCAATGTTTACTGCTTGGGTGCAACACCACAGGCCCTGCATAAGCCTGCTGGGGACCTTTTTACTTAGTCGTAAAGCCTTCCCAATCAAGCAGTATCTCAATACCAAATTTGGTTCTAATAATAAGATTAATAAATTCATTCTTACCCCAATTCAAAGAATTATCACAAACGTACGTTGACTGGCATTAGCATTAATATGTAAGTTCAGTTTTGTCCCGGTCTGTCCGGTCCATACTGCCAAGGTTTGTTATTTCACTCTAGGCACTGCTGTTCTCAACGCAGCTTGCTTTCAAAACTATCAACTGGCGACAAGCCTTTGAAAGCTTTCGCCAATATTAACAGACCGGCCCAATTCAGCGAGGGTCTAGTTTTTTCAATTCAAATAAAAAAACAAAACTCCAAAATTCTAGGAGTGAGTCTTCAAAATATATCTAGCTTTTTTTCGAATAACCAATACCCTCCTTCCTATACTCTTCTACCATCCAATCGGATTTGAATCAATCTAATGCCTCTTTTTTAAACTGGCGTCCCCACTAACGTTATGGATAAATGAGCGAGACCACCAGTCTGTCCGTCTTAGTGTTCGTAGACATATAGTATTATTTCAATATCTTGGCTAATAATTAGACTACCATATATATTAAGGCATTTTATGGCTCAGGGGATCCTAAGCTATCTTTATATATGATTTTTATGGTTATATTCTTTGTCGTTTAGATTTTCAGTTTTGTCACTGTTAATCGTCAATTTCAACTTTTCCAAAAGGCGGCCATCTTTACCCCTCCTTTTCTATCATTTTCCAATTCAAATAAACCAACTAGTTGTGTTACGTCAGAAATACACTACTCGGCGAGAATGGAACACTGTCTGTGTGTTTACGTATTCTGGCTTGTCCAACAGAGACGTTATAGTATTAGTCCCGCGTGCAGAACGAAGAGGGGTTTTTGCCAAGCGTTGGTAGTATTGGCGTTAATTATTACAGTCGTTTCGTTCTTACTACTGAAAAATGTCAGAGTTACTACTAATTTAGGCGTTAAAGTTAAAATCGTACGTTAATTCAGACGGTAGGTTGGTGTCACAGTTCTGGCAGACCGTTAATTGTATGTTTCAAAACCGAAACTAGGAAAGCGGGTGTGGTGAAGTGGGATGTTATAAATATTTATAGGGGACTTAGTGTACTGACTGAGATCAGCTGTGAAGGTATATATATATCTAATAAGAGTAGTGTATTATATATAACCTTACTTGCTGCCACATATGTATACCTCAGTCAGAATTATTCTGGAATAGTGTGATGACTACGTTATATGTCTAGGGTATGTGTATGATGAAGTGTAAGTCAAAACAACAACAGACAGATAAACAATTTAATTTATTCCACTACACTTGACAACACTGTGACACTCACATACATAAAACACTCTACAAGGATATCTTAAAGGAGTCACTGATAACTTTTCAAATAACAATATGTATTCATTGCTGTCATGAATGAATATGTGTCCTGATTCAAATACAAAGGGAACCAGGAATCACAATCAATTTTAATTACAAGTTATATGTACAGAATTTATCAATATGAATCTTGTAGTGACATCTATTTTCAATAGTATCCTATGTGTGTTAGTTGTGTAGTAGTAATATGAGGTAATACTGGTTTTGTTTTGTTCAAGCTCTGTTGGTATTTGTCATCATGACTTCAATAGTTTGTCTTTATTGGAACTAGTATTGGAGATGTTCTCAGTTCCTGATATTAAAACAATTAAATTCCCCTCTTAATTGTAGTTTACACTATCATTTTAAGATAAGGGTACATAATGTTGAGCTCAGCTGGCCACATCAGCTTATCTTGCGTGATGGCGGCAGGAAGGGACTCCTCTGCTCGATTTCTCCCCTGTGCTCTGGAGACACCTCACTGATAGCTAAATGGACCAAGGAGTATGCTGTCCGACTCTGGATTCAGCAAAACTCTGACCAGGTGCTGCTCAATAACGTCAAGACCACGGTCCCTGAAAACAAGAAGGATGTACCTTCTACTTCATAACTAATTGATACTCTAGTTCTACACTGAGCACAATACATCACAAACATTGAGTTCAGAGCGTTAGGCCAACTGTCAGCTTCATCTGAAATACTTTATACCAGTATTTCCCTCCCTAATGGTTACTACGCCTCTGCAATTCCAGCATTATTTCTTTCTAGTCAATCATCTAGGTGTCAGTGTACTGTTTGGCCATTCCATGCCGTTTTACTTTCCTCCGACACCTTCTGTTCAGGCTGGAGCATTATAGGCTTTACATCATGTTTGCTACTGAACTACACATATATACAGGCATAAATTAACAATTCACATTCAATTTTCATTAAAAGATACTGAATGTTTCAAGCTTACCACAATTCATAGAATAAACACAGATACGTTGACTAGCAATGAATTCTGGCACAAATACTGGCACAAATTCCCATCTGCTTATGTTCCAGGCTTTTATTTAGCAAAAATATGAGCTGGCTTCAACGCACTGTTGCTTTATCAAGCTTATTTGAACTAGTGGTCTCGAACTAACGCTCCTAAGTGCTTATATCAGCGAGTCTGGCCAATGGAGCCACGTTTCGACAAGTGTTTGAAAAAATTTTACCTTCCTACGTCTCCCCTAACAACCAAGGATAGCATTTATAGTCCGACTAATCGTGTTTAGCCTTACATATCATTCCAGCCAATCAGTTCAAATGTAACTTGTGGCCCATTTCCCGTACAATGAAGGTTTAAAAAATCTACCACTGAGCGATTCTGATTTTGGGTGTTGTCTGACAGCACCATCATTTTATTTTGGCTATAACTTGTTAATTCCTAGACTATTTGCGTAACGTTTTACATATTCTTTGTCAGCAAGCCCTAAGGAACCCAAATATACAAATTTAAAAGAGCTAAGTGGCTGCGTTCAAAATATGCAATTTCTTCTACCTCCTGTTTCGAAGATGTGCTGTCTGGGTACTGTAATGTTTTCAAACGTAAACCCATCTAATGTTATCTTTTCTAATAAGAGTTTTTCAGGATTTAAAAACCTAACTCTGGGAAGGTTAGTGTTTTTATCACTGTCCGTCCGAAAAAAAAGTTAGTGCATGTGGCCTTACACGCGTGATAGTAGTAATTGTGTATCGCGTTACGCTTGTTGGGGGTGGCATTAATAGCGAGACGCGTGTTTAATTTTGCATGCGTTCCTGATTTTCAGCCCTCCCTTCTTTCTATCCTTTAGTCCATCTGTCTTTAGTTACGCCGTGTGCCTCTCAATGTTTTTCTTAGAAATGTAATACCCGTTTTAATGTGTTGTGGAAACGCTTGTATTTATGTAGTGGCTTATATTTAACGTGGAAACGTTACAATTTGCAGACGAAGCATAAAACAAAGGGGGATTTCGAGTACATTCTTTGTGACAGCACTGTTATTTTACCATTGCTCTTTTCTTTATTAGAATTTATTTGTTAGGCTTTATATTTACCTGATAATTTATATATGTGGATTAGAATATTTCACGACAGCGGGTTAGGTTTTACGGCTGGATCGTTTTATAAGCATTTCCTCTGCACAAAAGGCAGCGCTATACTGGCGTAGAGACGACTATAAGCAGACACTTACGGGTGGGTTTATTTATTATCATAGGATTAAAATCTTACTGAATTTAGCGATTATTTCACAGATTTCGCTACACACCTCCCTTCCTAAAACATGCATTCATTGCAGGTTATAATCTGTGAGATAACTTAGCGCAAATGAAGTCCTGCGCGTTTTTCTGATTTTCATCATAAGGATGTCTACTCAAAAAATCGTTCTGAGAGCCGGGAATATATTCAATCATAAATGAATAGGGCTGTAATAGTAATGACCATCTTAATAATCTGGCATTTTCATGCTTTGCCTGTGATAAGAATACGAGAGGCTGATGATCTGTTTGGACCACAAATGTCCTACCATACAGATAGATCTGGAATTTTTTTATAGCCCATATTAACGCTAAACATTCCTTTTCACTTGTTGAATAATTTTTTTCCGCTTTGTTCAACTTGCGGCTTGCATAAGCGACTGGGTACAATTCCCCATCTTGTGAGGAGGACCTTTGCAACAATGTAGCCCCTAGGCCCACATTGCTTGCGTCACTTCTCACAATAAATTCTTGATTCAAGTCAGGCAATTTCAATACCGGCCTGCTTGTGAGTTTTTCTTTTAACTCTTGGTATGCTAATTCACACTGTGCTGACCAATTAATTGTATCAGGTTGTCCTTTACGCATTAAATCCGTCAGAGGAGCACATATAGAGTTAAAGTGTTTAATGTACTTTTGGTAGAAACCACACAACGACACAAAAGATCGCACATCTTTGTTTGTTTGTGGCCTCGGTGCTCTTCTCAATTTCTCCAGATTCTTGGGGTCAGGTGTCATGCTACCCTGATGTACGGTATGTCCCAAGAATTCCAACTCTTTACACCCAATATAACATTTTGTTGGTCTAGCAGTCAAGTTAGCCTCTTTGAGTCTATCAAACAGCATATTCAAAGAGATAACGTGTTCCTCAAATGTTTCAGTAGCGATAAGAATATCATGAAGATAAGAATAACTAAGAATAACGATAAGAATATCAAGAATACCTTTTTATATCTCTTGTTTTGTCGCTATCGTACGTCACTTCCTTGTGATTTCTGTGACAAGAGACTACCGCTTTCTTCCACAGATTCATTGGATCGAGCTAAGCTTAATTTTACTAGTTCCACAGTTTTGTTTATTCTTCTTTTTTCGTTTCGTTGATTATTTACTTTCTTGTTTCAGTATTTCTTTTAGATTTTACGGTTTTCTTGTATTGTTATTGTTCTTTTTTTCTCTCATCACTGTTGCTGTTTACTTTTTCCATCTGCTTGTATCACCCTTGTGTTGTATATTTCTCATCATCGTATAGTTTTGTAGTACCTACATGTAATTTTTGTCTTTGTCACCTGTTTGTGGCTGACGAAGGGTAAAACCCGAAACGTCCCTTGTCTCATGTGAACTGTTATTTGTAAAACTGATTCAATACCGTTTTATTAGTTTATAAACTTAAGAATATCCTCCATGAAATTCGAGATGCATGGATTTTACAGGGGATCCAACAATTTTCGCATCATCCTAGAAAACACACTCGGTGCATTTTTCAACCCAAACGGCAACATGTTGAACTCATAATGGCCTTCCGAGGTGCTAAATGCTAAGTAAGGTCGAACCTCAGGCGTTACAGTAATTTGATAATAGCCTTTGCTAAGATCCACCTTATAAAAATATTTTGCCTTGTTCAGTCTGGCAAATAGTTGATTTGCATCTGGTAATGGATCCACCTGACCTTATGTGACAGCATTCAGTTTCCTGTAATCTATGCACAGTCTATGTTCCCCAGATGGTTTTCGCAACAAAACCACACTAGAGCTGTAAGGAGATTCACTGTGAGAAATAATCCCTTCTTGTAACAAATAATCTATCTCCTCTTTCAAAGCTTTTTCCTTAGCGAAAGGAATAGAATAGGGCCTCATACAGATGGGTGTTGGGTCTAGCAGTTTCATATCATATTCCAACAAATTTGTATGCCCCGGCTTATCCGTTAACACGTCTGTATGTTTCTCTAGGACCTTTTGGACCTGCTCCCTCTGTCCTTTTGTCAGGTGATTACTGATCTTCACCTGTGCAAACGTTTCACTGGGCTTCAGTGGATATTCAAATGAGGTGAGGGGGTCATTTTTCATTTAGGTTGCGATAGACAAGGCCATTAAGTGTGTTCCTTCCTGGATTTGCCTGTCCAGATATTTCTTCAAAAGGTTCACATGATAGACTTTGTCCTTTCCCTTCTTGTCTATCTTATAATTTGTTCTGGATACCGTTTCCAAAACTGTATATGGTCCTTGCCATCCGATTTGAAGTTTATTGCTGCTGCCGGGTAATAGAAGAAGCACCTTCTCCCCTACAGCAAGCTCCCTATCCTTCGCTTTTTTATTATAATAAGCAGCATGCTTTTTCCTGGCTTGTCTCAAATTATCATTTGCCAGTTTCCAACTAGTGTTTAAACGAGTGGTCAGTTCGTTCACATATTGATATGATGAGGTAACAGTCTCTTCTGCCTTCTCATCGGTCCATGTCCTAAACAAGGCTTCAAATGGACCTTTTATTGGCCTCCCAAATTACAGATTTGCGGGTGTCATCCCGGTTGAATTATGTGGAACTTCCCGATACGCAAACAACGCAGCGGGCAAATATTGGTCCCACGTATCAGGTTTTTCATGGGCCAGCTTTCTCAGGATAGAAATGAGAGTCCCATTGAACCTCTCTACCTGGCCGTTCCCCTGGGGGTAATACGGACTACAATGAAAGTGCATGGCTTGAAATAACTTAAAAACTTCTTCCGTTAGTTTCCCCTTGAACTGAGAGCCGTTATCAGTCAAGATTTGATGCGGGAATCCTAACCTAGTGAATATTGGAAGTAATGCCTCTGCGACATACGTCGAATCGATGGACGACAGGGCTACCGCCTCTCCCCACATAGAACAAGTGTGCATCAGAGTAAAGATGTAACTGTTCCTCCTCTTGGCCCGAGTGAGAGGTCCCACAATATCCACTGCAACTCTCTCAAAAGGTGTTCCCACTATGGGCATTTCCCCTAGAGTTGCTGGAGCAGTCCAATGCTTTGGAGCTACTCTCTGGCATTCTGGACAGGATTTTACATATCTCTTTATATCTTCCGTTATACCTGGCCAGAAATAATGACAAGCTATACGCTGTCCTGTTGCGCTGATCCCCATATGACCACTGAAGGGGATTGCATGTCCTAATTCCAACACTCTCTCCCGATATGAAGTTGGAAGTACCAGCTGTGCATGGCCAGTTGTTCCAGTCCCAGTCTTCCTATACAACAATTTGTTCTTCATATAATAGTCCCCTATGCTTGGAGGTGTGCGGCATTTAGGTAATCTCTTAATGCAAGGCTTGAGTGACCTGTCTTCAGCCTGTGCCTTCCTCATCTCTTCCGGGTGAGTATTTATTGGTTCATCTTCTTCCTGTCTGGATTGTGAACGGGTCTGGACTGCTGCCAAAACCACAAGTCTCTTGGGATCCCCCAAGAAGACATAACGACACCCCAATATTAGAGGGTAGATGGGTGCGTCTAACACTGTTGCTCTGATTACTCCTTCCACATAGCGAGTTTTCACCATTATCCTGGCAATGGGAAGTGTCATAAGTGGTATGTCCTTGGTCGCCCCTTGTATCTCCACTGTTTCTGTGGTATACTGATCCGGGTTCACCAAGTGCGAACGTACAACAGAATCAAAATCCAAACCGGTATCGTAAAGGCACCTAATGGTGACCCCATT
Organism: Oreohelix idahoensis; assembly: GCA_024509875.1. Taxonomy (NCBI): domain Eukaryota; kingdom Metazoa; phylum Mollusca; class Gastropoda; order Stylommatophora; family Oreohelicidae; genus Oreohelix; species Oreohelix idahoensis. The sequence continues at coordinate 119,899 of JAMPIV010012392.1, forward strand.
ACATACCACATCCTCACACACTGGGGGGTGATAAGGTTCCTGCTGTCCAGTAGGTTTTACCTTTACTTCCTTTTCCTCCAACTTCATAGCAGCAAATCCAGCAGGTTTCCTAGTACAAACTTTGGTGTCATGTCCTTCCATCTTACACCATCTACAATATAATCTACCTTGATGAAAAGGTTTTCTTTCCTCATATCTCCTGTCATTGATTTGTGGGTTTTTATTTTTATAATCATTGCGTGGCCTATCAAAACTTTGCTTACCCTTGTTACCGTGATCTTTGTTGTCAAATCTATTAGAGTTTTGTGGAGCCTTATAATTGTCTAAATGTTTCTTTTTGGCGCCAGCTACCTCTGCCTGGGCTGCCTGATACCTCTCAGCGACATTAAGTAATTCACCTAGCCTCTCTGCACCCTGTTCCATGAGAAACTTTCTCAAGTCTGGAGCCATGGACTCTCTCAATTGCTCAATAAGGATCATTTCTTTAAGATCTTGGGTTTTCCCCAGAGCAGTCCATTTCTCCAAGTACGTCTCTAAACGTGCAGAGAACTGGTGATAAGTCTCACCCGACAGTAGCTTGGCATTTCTAAACTTTTTCCTGTAAAATTCACCATTCTTTTCATATCTTAACAAAAGAGCCTGCTTTAACGTCATAATTGTCTTGGTCATCCCTGCTCATTTTTGAGAAAACTTCATAAGCTGTTCCCCTAAGACCTTGGGATAACTTCAAGCTCCATCTTTCTTTTTCTAGCCCATAAGTTGTAGCTAATACCTCAGATCTACTTAAATATGATTCAATATCATCATCTCTTTCCACAAAATAATCTAAGTGGAACCCCATAGCTGAGTTGGCGGCCCCCTGACTAACAGTAGCATCAGAGGTAGAGGGGCTGTGACCATTTTCAGGAGCATGGCCTTGCAACTCTAACTCCCTTAGTCGCAACTCAAGCTCCCTTTGTAATCTTTTATCTTCTGCTTCCCTTTAGGCAGCCAATCTCTTTTCTTCTGCTTCAATTTTTTTCTCCTCAAATTGGAGCCTCTTGATCTCAGCCTCTCTATCAGCCTCTAAGGCCCTAGCCTCCTTGTCAGCCTCAATTTGTAACCTTTTGATTTCTTTCTCAGCCTCTAATTTCTTCATCTCCCTAGCATCTTTTAACTGCATTCTCCTCTCTTCAGCTAATCTATGGTCTTCCCTAGCAATGAACTTATCACATTCTGAGGTGACATAGCCAATCAAGACTTGACCCTCCTTGTTCATATCTCTGGCAGTCTGCACAGCAGCAGATCTGAACTTTACCAAATCAGCCATATTGTATCAAGCAACGTTAACAATATACTAAGGTAACTTATCAACTCTAATTAAACGACAACTACAAGCACCAACAGATCATCCACTATTTAAATTCCACAAACGAATACTTTTAATTTTATTTATATGGGATTCCTATACCTGTATTAGAAGTTTAAAACTCCAGAAGCGAGTTTCCCAATATAGCTGGGGTTGGGAGTTTACCTAATGAAAAGTTCAAATCTCGGACAAGCCTACCCATATTTATGTGATGGATTTGATGTTAATAGATGTTATCATTCAATATTTCTAGTGTATGAATGAGGTCAGCTGTGAAGGTCCCTGATTATAACAAATTTTGGGTTGAGTTATCAGAGTACCTTTCTGCTACCACCTTATGAGCTCAATCAGACCTATTCTTGACTAGTATGTATGATAGCTACGTATAATGTCTAGGGTTATGCAAGTGTGTAATGTAGTGTAAGTATTACTACAAATACATTTAAATTCTATCACATATAGATATAAGACAGGGTCAATACCACAACCACAAACAAACTGACACTCTATTATATATCTTACAGAAGTCTGTTGCTGAAAATTATGTAATATGCTAGATTACAATTTATTTGCCCTGATTCAGAATTTTCTGAGTCAGGACCAACAACAAAATGAAATTTATGGTTTTATTTACATAAATATTAATAACACAATTGATCTTCTGTCCACACAAAGGACTATTATAATCAAATTATATTTAGGTATGTCTCTAAACTGGGTGACACTGGTGACTAATGGTGGGGTGGTGTGTTGGCATCATTCCCCTTCTTTATATTAGTATCTTGTGGAAAACGTTATTGAATAATCAACGTTTTTATGTCTCTGTTAATAAAGTCAGTGGATGAACGTTGTAGTGCCGACACATAGGCACTTATCGTAGGTTGATAGTAGATATGATGCTGACACTTCCTTTCGTTCACTCAAATGACCAGACTGACACAGTCCCTGGTGTAGTATAGTATAGTAGACCGCTTGGTTCAGTAAAGTTTCAATTTCTCTCTCTCTCTCTCTAGTAAATTCACAAGGGTCCTGGTACTACCATAGCTTACTTACTTAGTCGTTCCCCTTCTACCGTGAGGTGTAGAACTACCATAGCACCAGAACAAAAAACCCTGAAACAAGGTTATGATTCTTTATAACATGTCTACAATAACCTTCCACAATTAATACATGGCATAATTCAATAAAGAAAAGGGTCAGATCTCTCTGACCAGACCCATTTCAACCATTTTCCTCTGAGACAACAACTCATACCAGTGCTCCGGTTCTTTTCCCTAATGACTACAACGTATCTGACACTGTAACAATGATTCTCTCCCATAGAATAATGTGGGTTATTCTTCCCACTGGTAACTGTGGAAATCATTTTAAGTTATACACTCATGTCAATGTTTACTGCTTGGGTGCAACACCACAGGCCCTGCATAAGCCTGCTGGGGACCTTTTTACTTAGTCGTAAAGCCTTCCCAATCAAGCAGTATCTCAATACCAAATTTGGTTGTAATAATAAGATTAATAAATTCATTCTTACCCCAATTCAAAGAATTATCACAAACGTACGTTGACTGGCATTAGCATTAATATGTAAGTTCAGCTTTGCCCCGGTCCAGACTGCCAAGGTTTGTTATTTCACTCTAGGCACAGATGTTCTCAACGCAGCTTGCTTTCAATACTTTCTGTATCAACTGGCGACAAGCCTTTGAAAGCTTTTGCCAATATTAACAGACCGGCCCAATCAGCGAGGGTCTAGTTTTTTCAATTCAAATTAAAAAAAAAAAAACTCCAAACTTCTAGGAGTGAGTCTTCAAAATATATCTAGCTTTTTTTCGCCTAACCAATACCCTCCTTCCTTATACTCTTCTACCATCCAATCGGATTTGAATCAATCTAATGCCTCTTTTTTAAACTGGCGTCCCCACTAACGTTATGGATAAATGAGCGAGACTACCAGTCTGTCCGTCTTAGTGTTCGTAGACATATAGTATTATTTCAATATCTTGGCTAATATTTAGACTACCATATATATTAAGGCATATTATGGCTCAGGGGATCCTAAGCTATATTTATATATGATTTTTATGGTTATATTCTTTGTCGTTTAGATTTTCAGTTTTGTCACTGTTAATCGTCAATTTCAACTTTTCCAAAAGGCGGCCATCTTTCCCCTTCCTTTTCTATCATTTTCCCATTCAAATAAACCAACTAGTTGTGTTACGTCAGAAATACACTACTCGGCGAGAATGGAACACTGTCTGTGTGTTTACGTATTCTGGCTTGTCCAACAGAGAGGGTATAGTATTAGTCCCGCGTGCAGAACGAAGAGGGGTTTTTGCCAAGCGTTGGTAGTATTGGCGTTAATTATTACAGTCGTTTCGTTCTTACTACTGAAAAATGTCCGAGTTACTACTAATTTAGGAGTTAAAGTTAAAATCGTACGTTAATTCAGACGGTAGGTTGGTGTCACAGTTCTGGCAGATCGTTAATTGTAAGTTTCAAAACCGAAACTAGGAAAGCGGGTTAGGTTTTACGGCGGGATCGTTTTATAAGCATTTCCTCTGCACAAAAGGCAGCGCTATACTGCCGTAGAGACGACTATAAGCAGACACTTACGGGTGGGTTTATTTATTATCATAGGATTAAAATCTTACTGAATTTAGCGATTATTTCACAGATTTCGCTACAGACTTCTTGATTTTGCTTTCTCAATAAAACACTTCACTTATCTCCTTCAGTGTCGTTATCTACAGACATTTTTGAAGCTTGATCAGGTGTAGACTTTCCCAGAGATTTTATTCAAATGAACAGGTAGACATGATGCTACTAAAAGGCTAGACTATGTAGAGGTGGTCTTTTACTCACACACTGCAGTCGATTTACAGTTGGCTAAAACTTTGGTTGCGACTGTCTCTCGTCATATGCACCATATTATGATATCTGTTGTCTACAACTAAGACGATCCTCCGATGATGACGGGCCACTATTGATCAGAATCCTTATTTTGACAACATAGTCGTGAGGCCATGGTCATGTCGATCAAAGAAGTACGTCATACTGTCACAAAACGTTGTGTTTAAAGTACTTTGGCGCCCTTCTATCTCTCCATCAGCGTCCTATTATTTGACATATTTTATGCCCTTACATGTTTTGCTCTGAGCCGCTCCCATACTTGTTTACGTTTCGCGCTGTGAATCGTCGTAAGCTAATTAGACAGGTCAGCAGATAATACGTTTATCACCTAAGTCATCTAGCCACCTTTGATAGAGACGATCTGTGTTGACGCAAGATGGTCGCGCATGATCTATGGAAAGAGAGCCAGATTGGCTGTCTAAGAAATCTGTCTGAATGATTTACGCAAACACGGGTGATAATACGTAATCGCTTCCGCTGGACCATCACTGTGTAATTATTACAGATAATCTGTCTGGGGAGACAATATGGTGGGAAAGCATGTAGACAGAAAATAAGTTCACAGATTTGTCGGTGAGTGTGCATAAAAATGCAATCGGAAATATTACGGACATATCTGAAAGAGGTCACGCATTAAATTTTAAAATTTGATATTTTAAAACACGCGGAGGACATTACGATTTAACACCCCGACCCATATAGTTCTAAAGAGCTTACCGTTGGCTTGATTTGAGAGCCGGAATAGACTTTAACTTTCATTGGCAAGTTGGACTAACAGTAAAATCTAGGATTTGACCTGAGAAATAGCAATATAATTTAGCAAAATCGGAGTCACAAATAAGACTGCATCGCAACGTCAAATTAGAAAGTCCCAGGAGCCAGAGAGACATCGGACTAAGAATTACAAAATTATAAATGACAGATCGAAGTATGTGGGCAAGTTTGAAACTGAAAAGTAAACCCGCATTTTAAAATACAAAGACTAGAAACTTAAAGGACCAGGACAGAGTATTTGGGCAACTTTGAAACTTAAATGTAAACCCGCGTTTTCAAATACAAAGACTGGAGACCTATGGAATCAGATCATTCGTCATAAGAGGAATACTAAAATTTACCAGACCAAGTGATTCGAAAGCATCTAACCTAAGTTGCTGTGTCCATTCTAACTGTTCCAGGAGATTGCAGATCCCATTTGGGGTAAGTTGTGAACCTATACTTTACAAATGTGAATTTGACATGTTTTTCTTGCTACGTGGTTATATATGAGGCTGGCAACCTCAACATACGAAAATAGTATATTCATAAACCACTACAGCAAGCGCAGGTGATTGCTTCTTGCTAGTCGAACATAAAACCGACAGCAGAGGTGATCCCAGACTACGACTGGAGCAGTGATGAGTGATGATTACACCACATGTGCCTCAAGTGTATCGTATCATTTTGTGAAATATATGTACCTTGTTAACTGTAATTCAGGCAAGCCATTGCCCTTGCGCTGTCCAAGCACATATTTTCCCAGTTTAATACCCAGAAGAATATTGGTGATTTCTAATCATCTTCCCTGAGTTACGCTGTGTATACTCAAAAGGTCTAATTATTCAGAGAGGCTAACATTGGTGGGTGGGCAGCGAGACAATGCCCCTGTTAATTTGCAGCGCACAAATGTACATAGCAGAGGCATTTTCTCTTTTATTTTTCCTAAAGTTCATGGTTCGAAGCTGCAAGACTAAAGTTTCTACGCCACTAGTTGTGAGTTAAAAGCAGGAAATCAACACTAACCGCCTACATTGGACGAGTTTTGTGGATAAGAGCCCGCATCACAGAAGAATTGACGAAACCACGGCTGCGGGACTCACTTAGACCAGCTGCGTTTATTAAGGAAACAGCAAAAGGACACACATTTTTTATATCCTCAAACCAAGTCTCAGTGAAGACAATTTTATATACATCTGAAAATTCACCATCATTCCATCGTTATTTTAACTTGTTAAAACTAATTGATTATTAAATTTGTTACATGCTATTTGAAAACAAAACAATCATTGTTGATTCAGTTATTATAGGTATGAAAGAAAACGTATGAGCAAGACTCTTTAATATATATACATCTAGACAAATATTTACTTCTATAAAGCAAATACTTATAAAACGAATTTCGCTGGATTACACCAGCTGGGGTCTTGAACGGGATAAAACCATTGCTTAATTCTTCACAAAAGGCGACGGATCAGATATAAGTTAATAGTGCTCTGCCCTATGCAGCATTTTCTTGACTTCTGAAAATATCTTGTGAAAACTCCCTTGAGATAGTAGCATCATTATCCTTCTGTCTACAAATCTGCCAAGAGTAATCTTGGGTGAAGGTAAACACATTTGAAGACCCATATTAAATACTCTTGAGTGTTGGCCACTGGTGTACCACTACTGCAGACCTAATGGGAGGCAATCCATGACACATACAATCAATAAAATACATAGGAAGACTATGGATAATGTTGCGCCTCTTTTTGCGCACCGCAATGTGTTCATGATTTTGGACCATCGCGGTCCTCAACAAGAACGTCGCGAGATTAAAATGACGTCAAATAAAATAATTACGTAGACGCGCGTGCAGATTAACGACAATTATCGTTTGGCAGTGGAAGTGGCAGTGGGACCCAAAAGACGCAGCAATAGAGAATGCAGTCAGGGACCCATAGCTTGACTGCTTGCGTCAGGGTCAGCGAACCAGAGCTGACCAAGACCCTACTCCACCTCCACGTGGTGGTCCTGGAAACAGGCTGCATCACTGCATTCTGGCTGAGAGAGTAGGGATCGAAGAGGGAAGGCAAACCCGGTCCCAAAAAATGCAGTTCTGAAGTCGGATGTGCCGGCCGAAAGGCACAGATATCGCAGCTCCGCTGTAAACAGACACAACGCAACCAACGTCCTTTTCAGGACGAACGAGGAAGAAGAAGAAGAAGTTTGGCAGTGTCTCCAGCCGGAATGGCTGCGTTTCATGTGTCTTCTTCTTCTTCCGTCCTTAGCCACCGACCGTCAAAGCAGTCAGTGGCCATTACGCCTAGTGGCGTCTTAGGGCAACAGCAGATAGGTTTTCTTTGCCATTGTCTCCCATCACGCCTAGTGGCGTCTTTAGGGCAACGGCAAATCAACCCATTTGCTGTTGTTTCCGTAATCGAAGTGACTGGCAAACGGGTGATCAGCCCGTTGTGAGCGTTTCATGTGTGTCCCTGCTGATGTGTTTCATGTCCGCTGAGGTGTCTACATATATAGAAGATATTCCATTATATGGGTGCCAGAGATGTATATGTGCTTACAGTAAAGTATCATATTGCTTATAGCCTGATAACTGACGACGGTGTTCTTAAGAAGTAATTCACGGACTTAGACTATATAGACGGCACAGTTTATTCGTTACTTCATGAACTTTCATGGCCCAGTGAGTTGGCCTGTTTGAAAGTTATAATTATGAATCAATATACTTACGTGGAGCTGCGTGTTGTGAATAAATTATAAAGAATCGTCAGCAAGAGTGAGCTACAGTTATTTGACGAAAAAAATTGTTTTCTGAATTGTCTTAATTCCCTTCGCTCCTTAGTTATGCCAAAGTGGTTTCCCTTATAAAAATAGAGAAATTAGCATCGATCGAAGAAGGAAAAAAGAAAGTAGAAGAAGAAGAAAAAGAAGACGATGACGAAGAACTCTTGTGCACACAGCATTAAAAACTAAGCCCTAAAAAAGGACTGCAAGCTATCACTGTGTAGTCCTGATAAGGACTCTAGCTGCATCAACGCTGTTCAGGATTGTTTACAGATAATATTCAGCTGGAGACCAACTTCACTTATCAGAACGGCGTTAGGAATACCAAGATAAAACACCAGCATGTAATTCAAAGTCAATCATAACATTCCTGTTAAATATTACATCAAATTACATGACACAAAAATAGTTACAATTTATAGGTTTTTAACATACCCTTTCACTACCTTTGCGTCCGTCGGCTCGTATTTGGCACTTCTGATTGGTTGCCTCCTTTTTCGTCCCAGAATAATTATATGTTTACCCCGCTGTGAATCTCACATATTGAAATATATACGATTTATCATAAAGGTACTAAAATCCGGGCGATTTCCAGAATGCATCTGTCCGTTTCATTACAGTCACCAACTCTATCTACACACTAACATAATTACCGATGTATGTTACGTCGGTCGGTCTCACTCAAAATAGTAACTCGCGCCAGAAAGAAAAGTGCGCAACGCACAGTGTGCAACTTGCGCGGCGTGGGTGTAATATAAAACAAATACTTCGGTTTTATTTTTTTATTTTTTCACGAAAATAGCAGCGCTCGACAAAGAAAAAGTGCGTAAAAATTGGTGTGCCTGAGCCAATAACATATCAAAGTGAATTGTATTTCATGAAAACTTGAAAGTTTTTGTTAAAACCACTTATTATCAGGGAACACTCTTTGAAAACAATCCACGCACTTTCACACGAAATGTTGTCATCAAAGAACTTTTAAATTGAATCTAAAATAACATAATTCTCGCCGTGTGCACGTTGGTCACAGCTGAAGAATGCAACCGTGTTGAAAAATTGTACTGTTTCCATCATATATACTCTCCCGAAAATAGTTACAATCAACAAAGAAAAGCGTTCAAATGACGGTGTTCATGAACAGTTTGATTACATTGTATAATGGAAAGAAACCAAAAACACTCTAAGAATGTACTTCTATCTGCTCATCCGGGAACGGAAACAGCACACTATAATTAAAAACCCGTCATGTTTGACGGGTTATTGCTAGTTTACTCATAGTTCTTAAACAGCTTATCTGTTTTCGTTTGTATCCATCAGATATTTCCTATCTTTCTATAGCAGCACTTCGAACCCACACAATAGTAAAGAGTGCACATAATCCTTGCTTCCTAAGCCACCTCAGATTGGGCGTAAAGAAGATCTTACAACAGTCAGAAGAGAAAAGAACACGCCTAAAGGAACACCAGGCGAAACAAACAAAGCAGCTAAGGCTATCACCTCACGGGCGCATCATCACAATAATGTCGCGAGTTGCCTCCCCTTAGCTCTGCAGTAGTGGTCAAACAGTGGCCAAAACTCAAGAGTAACTGAAGTGGGTCTTCAAAGGTGTCTACCTGTGCACAAGATTACTCTTGGCAAAGTTGTAGATAGAAGGATAGTGATGCTTCTACCTCAAGGGAGTATTTACAAGATATTAAAAAAAGCGAGAACAATGCTGCACTGGTTGAGCACGTTAACTCTAGGATCTGCCGACAACTTTTGTGAAGGTTTATGTAATCTTATAATAGCTCGTTCAAGCCCCAAGCTGAGTTAATTCAGTGAATTTCCTCTTATTATTATTTAGTAGCTCTGATTGAGTTTACAGTTGACATTCAAAAATCCGGCAACCTCCGGACCTGAGGAGTGCCGGATTTTTGAAAATGCCGGATTTTGTTATGGTTATATATGCTGTATATATTTAACAGATAATGACTACCTGTACAGTCCTTTAAAGAAAGAAAATTAAAAACAAAACGAAAATCAAATGCAATTTTAATGTTCATCAACTAAATAAAACAGTTCTACAGAATTTTAGTTCAACTGAATAAAATAGTTCTACAGAAAACAGTGGCGCGCCAACGTGGTAAATTTAAAATTGCGCTCCGAAATCCATGCTGGAAATCTGAAGGAACCGGATTATCGATGGCCGGATTTTTGAATGTCAACTGTATTTAAGAAATTGTCTGAGACATACGGATACAACACATTCAAAATGATTAAATCAACTTTAAATTTGAATAGATATAAATAAAACATTTAATAATCACTTAAGTTTTAACAGTTATTACAAATTGAATATTCCTGAACAAAAATTGGTCATCATCATACGATGTTAATGGGGATTATGTAAGTCGAAGTTTGACTTGGCAGCTTTTATTTGACTACTTAGCTGCCAATGAGGTTTCTGCACCCGCTGATGTTTTGGTTCTTCACAGATAGGTGACTGGATTGCTCACGTTCCTGGTCAAGATTAAGAGTTGCAGCACGTTCCAAGTAAAATCAGGGAGTAACTGCAAAGCTGGTCCCGCGTCTCTAAGACCCTTCTGATGATGGCGTCAAGCGTCGACTTCAGGGCACTTATACCCTCACTTGTTTCAGAAATAGTACCCTCAACCGGTACCACCAACTAGTATGGCAAAAGAAGAGAGAAGAAAAGAGGTTAATATTGGAGGCTGAAGCTCAATCCAAGAAATTAGAAGCTGAGAGAGAAGCCAAGAAATTGGAGGCTGAAGAAAGGAGGTTAGTAGCTGCGGCTGAAGAAAGGAAAATACACGATGAGAGGGACCATGAACTGAGGATGAAAAAGCTTGAACGTCAGGCTGTCACTAACACAAATGGAAATGGCTCGCCTCACTCTGAGAGCAGCTCTAGGCAGAGCACCTCAAATGGAGCCATGAATTTCCCCATGGGCAAATTTGTGGAGAAAGAGGATGCAATAGAGGCATAACTGGACGGATATGAAAGACTTGCCTCTACTTATGGCTTGGAAAAGGAAAAGTGGAGTCTTAAGCTATCTCAGGGATTGAGAGGTGTTCCTCATGATGTTTTTGAAGCTCTCAAAAGAAGACCAGGAAGATTATGAAGTCCTGAAGCAGGATTCTGAGTATTGAGTTTCCTGACACATACGTATGTGTCCCCTTCTTCCTATTCCACCTTCCCATCTTCATAATTTTTTCCCTCTCTGAGATTTAATCTTAATCCCAGTGGGCGAAAACTATATTTACATTTAAAATGAATAGTTTTATATTTAACTTTAGTTGAAAATGTTAACAATATAGTTTGAGTATGTTTACATTTACATAAGTTGAAAAGGTTGTAAACTTTCATTACACTTAGAGTTAATATATTTTACATTTACACTGGTTGATAAGGTTGAAGCTTTCATTACATTTAGAGAGATATGTTTTACATTTACATTGGTTGAAAAGGGTTGAAACTTTCATTACATTTAGAGTGAATATGTTTTACATTTACACTGATTGAAAGGCTAATAATATAACAAGAATGTACATCATTTCTTTCATCATTAACTCCCTGCTCCATATGGAACTTGGGATTAACTCTGCTTTTGGTTCTTTATACGAAACTCGAAATAAAGCTGTCATCAGCCCTGGCAGTGGTGGTTCATGAAATCATCGTTCTATATGCTGAGGTTGCCAGCCTCAAATGACTTGGACATCCACTAGCAATTTGCACATATTATTAATATTCACATGTTCGTTTTAGTTCACGTGTAAATAATGAAAAATATAGAATTCCAAATGTATAACGCCAATCTTTAGGCTTACAGACTGCGGCTTGGAGAAATAAAGGCACTTGTAAAGGCCTCTTACACTTGGTCTGGGGTGTTGTTACTTTAACAATAAGTTACCACTTTGACTTATGTTTCAGTTCCCTCAGATTCCGGTTTTCCGTGTTAAAATGGTAGAGTTTGTCCTGGGCTTTTAAGTCTGAAAATGCTCAAACAAGGTCCAGTCTGATAAATGAAAGTTAATTTTAGTCTTTACTCTAGCAAGGTCTGGTTGTCTTCTTGGCGCGAGTGAATTTTCACAGTGTTATACTCTGGCTGAAGTGTCAGATTATATTGCCTGTCTTCCCCCGCATTTGTTTGTTACGATGTTAAACAGGGCTTCAATCAGAAGTGGTGTTGTGCCTTCATTCCGAGTGTTTGCTAATCGTTTCAAACATGCATGTTTTGCGGGGAATTCAAATTATTTCCTCATGGAAATTTCTGCGCGTTACCTAAGAGGTCATGTCTCCCAAATATGAAATGAAAACATCCGATCCTCTCTCGGCAATGTTTACAAATAACTTCTTACATCTGCTCGCACTATTACAACATTTCCGCTCAGGTGTGTCCGACTGATAAGTGCGTGACTGTAATCTGTCCACAGACTGGTAATTTATCGCCCGGCACGCCTTAGGTAAACCCAACGCTCGGTCGCTGACCGGCCCATCTGGGGTTCATGACGAATTATCACTTAGAGGAGTGCAAAATGATATGAAAGCAATAAATATCTGCTTGATAGCAGAGAAATAAAATGTGACGACCACAGAAATTTAGTACACAAAAAAATGTAACTAAATACTGCCGGAGAGGAAAAGAGATCGACCCAATATTTATGTGACAAATAGTTAGTTATGATGTTATACAATCTATATAACACTTGAGGACTCACGCGTAATAGAAAGTTTATGCTGACTTTTTTGCTTTTAATACATACCAAGGCACTAGAGGCCACAAAGATATGGTTTTACAGAAGAATGTTAAAAATACCACCAACAGCCAACCAGAGTAATGAAGATGTCACGAAAGGGGCCAAATGCGCAAATGAAACTCATTTCACAAGTTAGAAAAAAGCAATGCTATTTTTTTCCGCATGTTATGAGAAGAGGAAAGCTGGAATATATCGCAACAACAGGTAAGATTGGAGGAAAAAGAGATAGGGGAAGACAAAGAGAGCAAATACTGGACAGTTTGACATCGTGGCATGGAACGAGGTCAACAATAGAATTGATACATTGTGTTGGAGACAGGAAGTTGTGGAGAGACATGATCTCCAACGACACTAGGTATGGTACTTGAAGATGAAGAAGACATACCAAGGCAATACTAAAAAAAGAAATATCAGTACATTTACAAAACATGTGATAAAACAGCTGTTAATTAATTAGATACATTTTAGTCCATTGGATTTTGTTGACCCCCCCAAGCCATTTTTACGCGTTGTTCCATAGCTTCATAAGCAATGCATCAAGATAACTGAGCACACGCGAATTAGTACGTCATCAGTTTGGCAAGTGTGCTCCATGTAAAAGACATTATACTGCGCCTGTCATTTCTTTTACCACTTCATATTTGTTTTTCCAATGAAAATTATGATGTTTTATACAACCTATGTAATACTGCAAACTGACATTAACCACATATACATATGTACAGTACTTTGCAAAAAAAAATGGCAGTCATATTGCTCAGCTATATAAGCTGAAATCTAATTAAATATGCATGTTCTGCCCCAAATTTGCACTCCACTGAAGTGAGCAAACACTACCAAAAGTAAAAAAAAAATTAGCTTAGAGTAAAATCCCTTGATAATAGAGCAGACGACAATTTCTAATGCTAGTGGCAGAAAATGGATACAAAGTCAAAGTGTATGTTAATTTCACAGCTTTGGAATGAAGGAAATCAAACATGTTCCAACATTTCTAAAACCTTGAACATTCCTGAGCGGACTGACTACAGAGTTGTGAATAAATTAAAAGCAGGTAATGGAATCGAGCGAAACAAAGGTAGTGGGAGGCCAAGAATTGTGGACACAAAGGACCATCGGCGTCTCGCCCAAATCGTTCGTCTGGGCCAATGAAGAGTGTAGAAAACATACGGCAGCGCATGATCGAGTTGGGAAGCCCAGAGGTATCTAATGCTACTGTCAACCGGGAGCTACACAGGATGAATTACACACAAAAAAAAACGGGTAATTTCGTCATCATTGCTCACAGAGACTCACAAACAGATGCGCTTGAACTGGTGCCACGAACACCAAAATTTGTCATGGGACAATGTGATTTTTTCAGATGAACGTTCTGTTTGGTCTTATCCTGCTCAAATAAATATTTGGACGAAAGACTCTGTAACGCCTGTGTACCAGCGGCCGAAACATACCCAGAAATTCCATCTTTCGGGAAAGGTGTCAGCAAGAGGTGCCACCCCACTGTGTGTTTTCACAGGAATTCTCACGAAAGAAAGGTACATCGACATACTAGAGGGACACCTTCTGCCCTTTATGCAGGTCATGTACCCCGATGGGTGCACATTTCTACATGACAATGACCCAAAGCATACAGCTCATACCACCAAAGCATGGTTGCAAGAGAAGAATATGATAGTGCTGAAGTGGCCCAGCAACAGTCCCGACCTAAACCCAATTGAAAACGTTTGGGCACAACTCAAGAATCATTTAAAAAAGAGTGGACTCAGAGACGTTGAACGATTGAAGAAGGTAGCTGAAAAATACTGGGGCAGTCTGACTCACAATTACCTACAAACACTTGTGGGAAGTATGCCTCGCCGCATCCAGGCTTGCCTTGCTAGAGAAGGCAACATTATATTGTACTGAAACCACTGTTAATAGATAGGGGAGATACCAATCTTCCTCTGGACATACAGTTTTTATTATTATTTGCTTCTATGAGTGTGCTGCGTTGTGAAAATATGACTGCCATTTTTTTGCAAAGTACTATATATATATATATATATATATATATATATATATATATATATATATATATATATATATATATATATATATATATATATATATATATATATATATATATATATATATATATATATATATATATATATATATATATATATATTTATTTATTTATCCAGGACAATATTTTTTATGTTATATTTGTATTTCCTGCTCTAGTTTTCGCCCATCTTACATAGAGTGCTTCCTGCCCAGCAATGTACAACCTTCACACGTGTCAATCAGCTTTCAGCCGAAAGACAAATCAACCAATCGCCTTCATATCATATATCCGGGGCCTCGCATAAGAAACTTCACTGTCTGCTATTCCATTCTACACAGCAACTACAAGAGGGTGTCCCAGCTAATCGAGTCTATAGAAATGAACAGGATACTCGGCGCAGAGCATTTCATGGTGTACAACTATAGCATCTCTCCACAAGTTGACCAGGTTCTTCGGCGCTACCAGCAGGATGGTCTAGTCACTGTTCTCCAATGGTCTATACCAACTCAAGGAAGCTGGTCCTTTTCACAAATGGTCGCCTTAAACGATTGTTCTTATAGAAATCGAAACACGTCAAGATTCGTAGTTGTAGTGGATACAGACGAATTCATTATACCAAGAAACCACTCTAACTGGATGGATCTCGTCGCTACAGCTTCACCTCTGGAAGCAGATATTTTCCGGTTCAAGAATTCGTCAGAACCAATCAAGAAACAGCACACGTTTACCGCGTGTTTCATTGTAGTGTCAAGTTACTTTTCAAAACACAGTACACCAAGCTGGGAAACACTTCCCTCACAGTTTTATTTTGAAGATACAGAAAAGAAAAATATTACCAGTTATAAGATAATGACACTGTCACAATTCTGGCGCCAAAAATTTATGTTTCGGCATACGGTCAGATCCAAATATATCGCACGCCCTGAGCTTGTCTACGTTTCTGGCATCCATTTCGTGCACACATTTACAAGACCAGTGAGTAGTCTTAACGTCAATGATAGCTTGGCACTCGTCCATCATTACAGACTACCTAACTTGACAAGCGGTATGGTTCTAGACACAAGTATTCTGAAGTTCAAAGAAAAACTATATCCACGTATTATGGAACAATTTAAACGATTTCCTCAGATATTTCCTTAACAAATAAACGTTTCCGGTAGTGTAGTAATAATTCAGGTCAGTAATGTGCATCAGTAATAAAAACAAAATCGCAATCGTCATCAAGATCACATAAACGAAACCTACAGAAGGAGCTTACAAAAATATCATATATGGAACCAAGACTTGAGGCCAATGACAAAATCTGCTAATAACTTTATAGGGTAATCATTGTTGGTGAACCCCCAAGGGAAAAAAAATAGGAGAAGACTAAAAAGACATAGATAAGAAAAGTGGTGACAGCAGTGAAAAGCGACACAGAAGACATGGAAACAACGTGAGCATAAGGTACAGCTACAGAAGGGCTTAGCGAGAACTATTATACGTCTTTAGGAAGCTGAAATTGTAACGAAAATGACTGAATGTTAATAGTCATTCGTACATGAACATTAATTAAAATGACAACAGTTACACGTAGTACTTACTTACTCAGTCGTTCCCCTTCTACCGTGAGGTGTAGAGGTTTGGAAGAGAGAGCGCCAGACTATCCTATCGGCTGTCTTCCTCCTGGCCTGGTTCCATTCTAGTCCTCGGTCCTTCAGAGATTGTCTAATGTTGTCCTCCCAGTGGACTCTGGGTCGTCCTGGGGGTCTGGATCCCTGGCTCTTTGTTTCCCATGCTTGTCGTGGTAGCCGATCTTCTCCCATTCTGCAGACATGGCCTAACCATCTTAGTTGGGACTGTTCTACTTGGGTCTGCACGGGGTGGGATTTTAGGCCTTGACGTATCGTCTGGTTGCGGACCATGTCTCTTCTTGTTACTTCAACCATCTTCCTCAGATACCTCATTTCTGAGGTTTGGATCTGGCTTTTGTGGGTTGTAGTCATTGCCCATGACTCGCATCCACGTCAAGACTGGGACATAGGTGGAGCAGTATACAGCCATCTTCGTTTTCTTATTCTACCTCTCTCTTGCTGAGGAATCCTCGATTTATGGCCTGAAAAAGTCTCCCACCAGCTGCTGTTCGAGTGGCCAACTCTTCTTTGATGCCCCCCTTTCGGTCTATAATAGCTTTGAGGTATTTAAGGTGGTCGACCTGCTCCAGGACCTGTTCTCCCAGCTTAATCTGATGTCTTCTTTCTTCTCGTGATATCACAATGGATTTTGTTTTAGAGCTGCTTATGACCATCTCTCTCTTCTCCAGCTCTTCCTTCCAGACTTGCAGGTTGGATTGGAGATGTGCCTCTGATTTAGCAATCAGGGCAATATCATCAGCAAATGCCAGTTCTGAAATACAGACCTGTCTCATCTTCCAGTACCCCACTGAATACTTTCTTGTTCTCTCCTTACATGTCTTGATGATATCGTCCACGAGGAGTATGATAAGATAAGGTGACAGAATATCACCTTGTCTTACACCAGTGGTAGTCCTGAACTCTTCTGACTTATGGTTTGCTGTCCTCACATAATTTCTGCAAGACTTGCAGAAGCTCTGTATAGCATGAATCAGAGGTGCTGGAATGTTGTTCCGTGCCAAATAGTCCCAAAGTTTGCTCCAGAGGACCCTGTCACGTAGTACACGAACAACATTAATTAAAATGATAATAGTCACATGTACATAAACATTAATTACAAAATTCTCAAAGATGGCCAGATTTATTTGTATAGTTGTTCATGAAAAGAATTTCAAACGTGAAGTACACGTACATTACATTCATCCATGCAGGTCTATACGTAAATGTTAGTATCATAGTGAATCCATGACTATATGTATGCACATCTGTATGCGTACTAGGATATTCATTTAAACATGCATTACATGTTATTTACGAAATATAGATCATATATATATATAACCTTATCATGTAAAACTAATTGCCACAGAAACCCACGCTGCAAGAGCACGTGACTGCTTGGTTTACGCTTCCAGCAAAGGGACCAGCAGCACTCGTAGCCTCCATGCTTCGTAAAGAGTGCAAGCAAAAATGATAGACCATATTGACACGTACACGCATTAACTATATGTACAGACACATCAGAATCTTTATTCTCCCTCAAATAGTTTGATATGTAGTGACATGTTAAAACCAGTACAATGTGGCATAAAGGAGATGTATTAGGAATGACAGCGATGTGGGAAACGTCTCAAGCAATTTCAACACCAGTGTTTTTGCATCTATATGTGACCGCGCAATGGCTGCATGCTTCGTCTGCAGCATTGCTTTCATATATTACATAGCTTAATATTATAAAACCGAAAGCTAACAAAACGCACAAACGAACATATGCGATAATATTTCTCACATTAAATGTTACAAACTAGAATGCAGTTTCACAATTAGTTGACGCTGAGGTTAGGAGTTGTCAATTAAAGGGACGCTTAACCAAAACAAGAAGGCATCGCTCGTGTTGTTGATAGCATCACTTGCGGGTCACGGAGTACGGGACATCTGTGCATTTTATGCTACTGGAATAACTTTTAGAGGACACTTTAAAATAACACCAAAAACAAAGACAAAACAATGTAATTTTTGAGAGACATCTTGTTGAATTAATAAGAGAAAGGAATGTAATGTTGATTGACGTTAATTACACTTAGGAAAATGAATTTGGTTGTAACTATAAACAAGTGGACGTTTGTCCACGAGAACACGTGCGCTGGTGCAATTAAGTCGTTTAATTAGGAAGCGAGAAAGACAAGATACGTGCTGAAATCGGCAATTTACATTGTTGTCAGGTTTACAGAAATCAGGGACTCCTGACACTTTCCCACAAAACATGCTGGTCAGCATTTAGTTCTGTCAGCAGTGATGACAGAAACATGAAATCCTGACACTTTCCCATGGAACAGCAGAGAAAAACAGGTGCCGAGTGCAAAATGAGAGGTGCCGGGTGCAAAATAAGGGGTGCCGGGTGCAAAAATGACGGGGTATAAATACTGTTGTTAGCACGGTCAAAGAGAGATGGCGATTCAAACAGATAGGTAGAGATTAGAGCTCAGCTAGATTATATTTTATGGAAATTTAGATTTAGAGAGCTTGAAACTTGTAGAGAAGAGAACTAAAAATGTAGGAAGTTTGTTATAGGTCGTGCGCTGGATCAGCCAGTGCTCGGCTTTTGAAATGATATTGTAGAAATGAAGTGTAAACTTTTATAGAGAGTTTTTGTAGAGAATAGCTTATAACGGTAATAATAGTTGAGAAGAGCATTTCTATATAATTTTAGCTAGTGTTTTAAGTACAGATAACGGGAGAGAGTAATCATCGAGCTTTACCGTTTTCGGGCGACTCCGTAATGCTCTGAAATACTTTGTGGTTTGCCTTAGTAGGGCGGATTATTTGTTGAGTAATAGAGTTTTGGGCATGCCTCTGAATATTCCAAATAACTCCGAGGATTGTAGTGAAAGTAGGAAAAGAGAGATAGTGGTTCAAGCTGTTAACCAATTATCTTAACCAGCTAAGGTGACCTGTGAATCACAGGCGGCTCTCAAGTCATTTTAAAGTAAATATTATTCTGCGTGTTGACGCTATAGAATATGTAATGAATATTTATATCTTCACGCCGTTGGTGCAGCAGTTGTAGTGAAGTGAAAATGTGTGATCCTGCAGAATGGCAGGCAATAAATAAATAGTGGTGATTTTTATTTCATTTTTTTTATGTAATAATGAGAACAATGATTCTCAAGGTTTTTGTCATGATGGAAACATGAATATATAATTAGAGATAATTAAGAACAAGGATTCTCACATTATATAGAACAGGACCAAAGAGAACTAGAGTTAGAAGGAAATGAAACTATATATAATATTGTTGGTTTTGTAAATAGGCTGCTTTATTTTTCTTATATTCAACTTTTAATCTTAATAAACATTTTATTATTTACTGGATTGTCGTCAGTGATTAAGCTAATTATTATTAGTGGTTTTAGAAAATGTTTGTTAGTGAAACAGTTAGTTATCGTGGCGACTTTGTTAAGTGTCGTCAGTGACTTATGTGTTATTGTGAGATGAACTGAGTCAACAAACTAAGGTGAGCACTAACAATACATTATAAGCAACATCACGAGCCAAGAAACACCAACAGGTAGCTGCATTCTCATCCGGAAGAACCTACCTGGGTTAAACAAGGTTGCACACAATTCTATACAGACCAGTAGCAATCAACATCTAGGGCGTATAGCCTTTCTGACCACTGAACACTAATAAGAACACTTACATGAATATAACATGTGCCTGGTGTTAATACGGTGCAATCTGATTGAACATTGAGAACACTTGAACACTTGACATTTCAACACGTTTATTTTTAAACAGAGATGGCACTGTCACATATACGTAATTGGTGCCATGACCTGCCGGAGACAATGCTTGGCTACATGAATACAACCTTCTTTGGTGCCGTGAGATCTGACTGTTACAGAAGCTTGCTTATAAGCCGAGATAATCTAACTGCACTGGTACTTGTATAGGTTCATTATTAAGTCCGTGTGCAGTTTGAAATATTCATAACTTTGTCCTATCGGTGACAAAATCAATCTGTAAAGATGGCCGACACGGTAATGTAATCGCGTTTTGTCTACAATGAAAGTGATTCAATTATTTTAACCAACCTCGTACTAGGATAACACATGTGATTGCATTACTGAAAAACAACTGCACAATGTGTTTACAGAACGTCAAAATTGTGCCTCACATCGTATATGTAATGATGATGGACATGTTAAGACTTAACGATTCCAAAAGTAAATGTGTGCTAAACGTCAATAACATCTTTTACTAACACCTTTTACAGATTGATTTTATCACCTACATAACAGAAATTATGAGTATTTGAAACTGCACACGGACTTTATAATGAACCTGCATATTTATATAATAAAATTGCTTCAAACTGTAGCAGTCCTGAAGACTTCAATCCACGCACAGACTTTGCATGTACATACCTAACACTACAAAATTATTAGTAAGATGACAGGCAGCTAGATAAATTCAGACAGACGTACACAGAGAACACAATTTGACACACACACACATATACGCCACTGGCTGTATTGAGGATCACACTGACATAATACCCCGCTTATCTGTCGCGAGTATGGATAAATAGAGAATGTCTGAGTGTAGACAATGGATGATGTAATGTTAGAGTAAAGAGATAATGCAATTATGGGGAGAGATATGACTTCTAGAGAGTAGTGAGGCTACTTCTCCCCCCATACCCCGACAACGTTTTAGAGGGTCAATCTCCCACCCGTCATCTCTGAACTAATTAGAATAACCTAAGGCAGTAAGGACATACAGCACAACATCCAGGACATACAGCACAACATCCAGGACATACAGCACAACATCAAGTGACAGTTAGAAGAGAAGAAATACTGACCACAGATATGTATAAATATGCTTATTAACACAAAACCACAACATGAATCAAGAAAATAAGAAAATGCCTTCACGATCTCTGATGGCTAAAAAAAATCACACTAGAGAAAATACACAAACCCACCACTTCGCTCAATCGCACGCAAACAGATCGCCTCATTTCACACCAACAACCAGAGACTTTCTCACAAATCAAGTTATCTAGCTAACAAGGGGCTCCCAATCTTCCGTGATGAAAAACGGCCTCTCGAGTCGTGCCAAATACTCCTGGTAAGTAATAAATCCATAACATTGAAACCCTAACACAGTTCCTCTGGGAAATTTTGATATCCAAATGATGTGGAGATAAGCTCCCCGTGTACACAGTCGTTAAGATAATCCCAGCGCACACCTACAATCCAGGGCGCGTGTGAAATGAGACATCACAAGTGCAATTAACTGCACCCACTGCTACATTCAATGGATCAGAACAATAATGAGCACTGCTGGTGCAAAAACGCATATATATAAGGGCTCCGAGGGAGGCACCTCTATATGTTGGGTACCGATGACTTGGGCGTCAGGTAAGTGGCTAAGGCTAGCAAGGTGTAGATATTCGACAAACCATTCCAATCTACTCAGGGTGTACTGGCTTTCAATGGGTCGGACAGTGTTGCCGAAACAAGTCGATGGCAAAGGTGGCAGCCTGTCTGGCTGGAGATTTATATCCTGCTAAAGGCTGTGCGCATGAACTCCAGTGTGCCGGGACTTCAATGGGTCTGATGATATTGCCCGAAGGTTTTCTTCTTCTTCTTCCTCGTTCGCCCTGAAAAAGACGTTGGTTGCGTTGTGTCTGTTTACAGCAATGCTGCGATATCTGCACCTTTTGGCCGACACATCCGACTTCAGCACGACATTTTTTGCGACCAGGTTTGCCTTCCCACTTCGATCCCTACTCTCTCAGCAACACTGCAGTGATGCAACCTGTTTCCAGGACCACCACTTGGAGGTGGAGTAGGGTCTTGGTCAGCTCTGGTTCGCTGACCCTGACGCAAGCAGTCAAGCTATGGGTCGCTGACTGCATTCTCTATTGCTGCATCTTTAGCCCGAAGGTTTGAGGACAAAGGCAACTGCCCGTCTGCACGGACGATGTATATAAAACCAATGTGAAGCGATAGGTGTAAGCAGTCGATGTTTTGTCGATGCAAGGTGCTCCCAATGGGGGTAAAAAGAGCACCAGTACAGGCTGTTGACCACTGTCTGTAGAAAATACAATCACATTTTACATAAACAATTAAACAGTCTGGACTAATGTTTACAAACACACTTTCAGTTACACAATTCACCGTTCTTTCACCCACCCATAACACTTCGCTGGCCGCTGTCTTAGCTCGCGGGTTCTACTGACCTCGCCTCACACATTCACGCGATCTGACTCATCCTCGAGGCAAGTCCAGTCTAACCATTCAAAACATGAATAGTGTTAGAAAATTAATTCGCGCTGATAACGCGCTAATAGCGAACGAATAGCAAAAACTCTTTACAGAATTAATTACACATATTCAAATGAGAAAAAAAAAAAAAATCAAAGTGATAATAATGATATACATATTACTCTCTCTTCTGTCTTATAAAATTAAAATATCTCTTGGCTTAACTTTTAGCGGTATTTAATTTTAGAATTGTGCTTAATAAAATCAGGGTTACCCGGTCACACAAAAATTTACTTTACTTTAAGAAATGTATATACATATGAAAGATAAAATTAAAGTAACACACGGTCTCGACTTTATATAATTAAGTAACAAAAGGAAATCTGCAGGTGGTGTTGCGTGGCTACGGGCATGTGCACAGGGTAAAACGTACTCCAGACGTAAGACTTACGCTAGAGAGAGGCTTCGGCCGCCTCGAAGAGACGAGGAAAAGACGTAATAAGCATTGCGTTCCCCGCTCTTCGAGCGACTTTCGTTCGTGAGGAAAGACGAGTACGGCAAAATTAAAAGGCAGAGAATCTCCCGTGCATAAGTCAGAAGAGTTCAGGACCACCACTGGTGTAAGACAAGGTGATATCCTATCACCTTACCTCTTCATACTCCTTATGGACGATGTCATCAAGGCATGTAAGGAGAGAACAAGAAAGTATTCAGTGGGGTACTGGAAGATGAGACAGGTCTATATTTCGGAGCTGGCATTTGCTGATGATGTTGCCCTGATTGCTAAATCAGAGGCACATCTCCAATCCAACCTGCAAGTCTGGAAGGAAGAGCTGGAGAAGAGAGGGATGGTCATAAGCAGCTCTAAAACAAAATCCATGGTGATATCACGAGAAGAAAGAAAACATCAGATTAAGTTGGGAGAACAGGTCCTGGAGCAGGTCGACCACTTTAAATATCTTGGAGCTATTATAGACCGAAAGGGAGGCATCAAAGAAGAGTTGGCCACTCGAAAAGCAGCGGCTGGGAGACTTTTTCAGGCCATAAATCGTGGATTCCTCAGCAAGAAAGAGGTTGGTAAGAAAACGAAGATGGCTGTATACCGCTCCACCTATGTCCCAGTCTTGACATATGGATGCGAGTCGTGGGCAATGACTACAACCCACAAAAGCCAGATCCAAACCTCAGAAATGAGGTATCTGAGGAAAGTGGTTGAAGTAACAAGAAGAGACATGGTCCGCAACCAGACGATCCGTCAAGGCCTAAAATCCCATCCGCTGCAGACCCAAATAGAACAGTCCCAACTAAGATGGTTTGGCCATGTCTGCAGAATGGGAGAAGATCGGCTACCACGACAAGCAGGGGAAACAAAGAGCCAGGGATCCAGACCTCCAGGACGACCCAGAGTCCGCTGGGAGGACAACATTAGACAATCTTTGAAGGACCGAGGACTAGAATGGAACCAGGCCAGGAAGAAGACAGCTGATAGAATGGTCTGGCGCTCTCTCTTCCAAACCTCTACACCTCACGGTAGAAGGGGAACGACTAAGTAAGTAAGTAAGAATCTCCCGTGTCCCCGTACCCAAAGAGACAAGGAACTCGCCGATTCCTCAAGAATCGTTAAATAAAAGAACTCTTGTCACAAATTCCGCTTTCCACGTGCAAGGGGTGGATTTAACCTGACAAATTCAAGATTGACACGGATAACGACCTAATCAGAGCTGTTAGATCAACAATGACAGAAGAGATGGCGTAGACAAGGAAAAGAAAGAAAACAGGCCGACCTCTGAGAGTAAAGGGGCAGAAATTTCCAATCAAAGCACGACACTAACCCACGGGGTCTCAGAGAAGACAAAGAAAGAATGTGACTGCTGCTTTTTTGTTTTTTACATTATGCCCTTTTTTAACTTCTTGATAATGTGTGTTTTGATCTCTACAGCCCAAGGTATTCGCCTGAGTAAGATAATTTGCCTTTTGTCTTAGTGTCATGTTTTCGTCTTTTATAATGTGTTAGATACAAAAGATAAAGGTAATACCATAGCATATACTGTCGCAGGGGAGTGAAGTGTTACAGACTTCTCTACACTAGGTCTCAGATTTGTGACGTGGGGTGACCGGCTCTCTTCCTCGCTGTATTTGCCTTCTCTAAATTATGAGAAGAGTCAGGTACATATTTACAGCTAAGTAGATTGCAGCGTGGCACTACCAGGTTTCGAACCCGTTCATTTTGCTCCGAGAAGCCAGCGCTCTAACCACTCTGCCACTCAAAGTTCTGTACTCGATATGCTTTTGCCGTAAGACTGTATGTTGTGGTCTTTATTTTGACTCCTTATTTTTCTTTCTGGGAAGTTATCTGGAAGGTTTTCCACCAGTTATGTGAATCGTTAGTAATAATGTGGATTGTTGAAGCCTCCAGCTTGGATATGAGAACTTCAATGGTAAATACATCGCCGAATTTAGCGCGAGTGGGCTGTGTCGTGGCGTCTTCAACGGACATATCTTTTACTGGCGAGTACTGTCACGTCTACTGGCGAGTACTGTCACGTCTGTCACGTCTAGGAGAGGACAAAGGCGGCTTTACAGTGAACGTGGGAACAATTGATTAAGCGATTTGAGTCACATGTGCATATGAAAACTGTGATAAAATTAACCGTGATACAACGTTAAAATATCTCCAAAGATAAAATGTAGGGATAAAAATAATGCGTAAGCTACTAGAAGACATGATCGCCCATGCCGCGGGTCACCACCCGCCATGGAAACTAACTTGCTAGATGTGAAGGCAAAACGTTTACCCTTGGGACGGGATGAGAACGGAGATCAAAAAGAAAATATGACTGAACACGTGCTTGAAACTAGCAAGGCTAAAAAGACGCAATTGGTGGGGAAAGGAAAAAAATTCACGTCCCCAAGTTGACACAAGGTAAAGAAATTGACAAAAGGGACCTTAGCTATTATACGCAATAGTCATTTCTTGGACGCTTTTGCGATACTTAGTCCTTTATTTGAATTCAGTGGCAAACGCATTACAGAAGATGCTCGAACATATTTGCAAAAAAAAAAAAAAAAACTAACCTTGAAAAGTAACTATTTCTTAATAATAGTGTTAGGAATATAAAACCTAGCTGGCCGGATGGCCCATCTTGAGCAGAGAAATAATATGCTTTCATTTATACAGAGGATAGATAATAATGAAGATATTGACAAAAGACTGTGTTGTTCATATCAGCGAGCGACTGCATTGAAACAAAAACATGTCACTAATTTTCAAAAAATTGCGGCCTTGAGACTCAAGTGCTAAAATCTAGATGAATGAAAGGGAGGGGGAATTAGTGGAAAGTTGTGGCTAAAAATAACTCTAGAGGCAGATTCGTGTAGGAAATGCATGTATAAACAAGTGTGTTTTTGAAAAAAAACGCAAGTAGAGACAGACGGACCAACAGACAATAATACATACTTGACTGAGGTATGACTGAATTGACTTTTGGTAGGAGGTTTGAAATTTGAAAAGGAAAAAAGGCGGTGATTGGCCACAGATAAACATATTATCGGCGCTCAGACGCGCATCTTTGCCATTCATCATAAGTTGTCCAGTAGTAGACACAGTAATTCTTCAGTGGTGTGATTCCCAGAAGCTAATTGCAATATTTAGAGGGACGCCATACTAGAGCCAGCAGCTCAGCTGAGTTTTGCTAGCATATAACTGTGTTCTCTATTCATAATTCTGGTAAGACTGAAAGTATTTCTTTGTATATTTTAATATTGTTTAATGTTTCGAGTGATTTGATACTGCCATATCATAATCTATCCCTTACAACAAGTAAGGATTCGCTCTAGATCCCCAGCCCCAGTTCAGGGTCTAGAGACAAACAAAATACATAAACGCCAGCAAGGATTATGAAGGGCGGATCAAGTGTTGAGATCAGTGGAACATATCACCTATCCTATTCAATGGCAGGAAGCTAATGAACATATTTCAGAATATGTAGTCTTGGGGAACTTATACTATGTGAAACCAACTTGGTAAGATGTGCTGTATGGTCAGAGAGATCTGACCCCGTCTATGTGGTGTTGTTGTGTAGTGTTGAGTGTAGAAGTGGCTCAGGAGGTAGAGTTCTGACACATGACCCAATACTTTTATTTCAGAACTGTGAGTTTTTTATTTGGCACCAAAGTGGTGTCAAATGCTATGTTGAAAAATACAAGTGTGGACCCGTGCAGTCTAAAATTTTGGCAGAGCAGCCTATATTGCCCCCAAGCACGGAGAGGTGGGGCCACCAGATTCCAGCACCAGAACTACTCAGTCAAAGATACGTGAGCGTCTGGCCTGCTGGACATTCACCAACTTATTTTCTAACTAACACCCAATTACATTCCCATCAACTAGAACATACCATGTTGGGAAATAAACTTGTATTTTTCCCATCAGTAAATGGACAATGTTTGGTAGTCATAGACTGGGAGTGATGAAGCCACCCCAACAGCACATCCATTAATCGTTCTCCCAGATAAATTACAAATATAAACAGTAGTAATATTAACTAGTCTTGTAAAATTCATATGTACACACCTTTCATTTATTATGCCATATATTCATGCATTTCATTCATAATTTCAAAATCTTTCATATGTTCTGACCAAAATAAAACCTTGGTTCAGAACAAATAAACTTAAAGAAAATTTAATATCAAAATTTTAAACAGCTTGAGTTAGTTCAGTGTGTTATAAATTTTATTAATATTTTTTAGACTTATTAAATATCTGTATGTGTGTTTATATATACTAATACAACACCTTACATTTCAGTACCCTAGATTTTTAACGTAGCCACATTCATTAGAAAAAAGATATGTGTGAGGTCGTAAGTGGTAGCAAGAAGGGCCTTCTGTAAATTCACAGCTACATTTATCTCAGGAGCCTTCACAGCTGACCTCATGCATCACACTAGGGAATATCACAACCATACAGTACCATCAAATCCATAACATATATTGGGGTCTCTTGTCCAGGGATAATTAGCCTAGCAATAATATTAGGATCTCCTGGTGGGAGAATTAAATAAGGGGAACACATTGTAAAAATTAAAAGTGTCCCTTAAAATTAAAAGTGAAAATAAAAGTTGGTGAATCTTCACAGCCAGTGGTAATTAATTAGTTAACTGGCTAATTAGAATTACTTTAGACTATAGTAATTAGAATTACTTTAGTGGTTGGAAATTTTACCTTGATCATTGTATTTTGTGTGATGGCGGAGCTAGCTAAGTTCAGATCAGCTGCTGTGCTAACGGCGAGGGATATGGGAATGGATGGTCAGGGTTTAATTCAATATGTAACGGCTGAATGTGATAAGTATATTGAACGGGAAGAAAGAAGATTAGAAAAAAAAGCTGAAAGAAAATTAGAGTCTGAAAGGTTGGCTGAAGAGAAGAGGTTAGAAGCTGAAAAAGAAATTAAGAGGCTGCAGATTGAGGCTGAGGCTAAGAGGCTGCAGATTGAGGCTGACAAGGAGGCTAAAGCATTAGAGGCAGAAGAAAAACGACAGCAAAGGGAAGCAGAAGAAAAAAGATTGACTGCCGAAAGGGAGGCAGAAGATAAAAAGGCCGAAAGGGAGGCAGAAGATAGAAGGTTGCAAAGGGAGCACGAATTACGACTAAGGGAGCTGGAGCTACAAGGCCAGGCTCCTGAAAATGGTGCCAGCCCTTTTGCCTCAGATGCTACGCCCAGTCTGGGAGCCTCAACATCAGCTATGGGGTTTCATTTAGACCATTTTGTTGAAAAAGACGATGACATAGAGGAGTACCTTGGACGTTTTGAGTTATTAGCTACTACATATGGGTTAGAGAGAGAGAGAGGTGGAGTTTAAAGTTATCACAGGGACTGAGAGGTACTTCTTATGAAGTCTTCGCAAAAATGAACAGAGAAGACCAAGACAATTATGACATGTTAAAGCAGGCTTTGTTATTGAGGTACGAAAAAAATGGTGAATTTTATCGTAAGAAATTTAGAAATGCCAAACTGTTGTCTGGGGAGACATACCACCAATTCTCTGCCAGACTGGAAACCTATTTGGAGAAATGGACTGCTCTGGGGAAGACCCAAGATCTTAAAGAGATGATCATGATAGAGCAATTGAGAGAGTCCATGGCTCCAGACATGAGAAAATTTCTCATGGAACAAGGTGCAGAGAAGTTGGGGGAGGTTTTAAATGTCGCTGAAAGGTATCAGGCAGCCCAGGCAGAGGTAAGTGGCTCTAAAAAGAAGCACATATAAACTTTTAAAGCTCCACAGCAATTTAATAAATTTGAAAATAGACAACAGGGTAATAAGGGCAGGACAAACTTTGAACGGCCAAGAAATGACTATCGAGACAAACTCACAGTTCAATGACCAAAAATCCAATGAAAGAAATCCGTTTAACCAAGGAAAAAGATGGTGTAAATGGTGCAAGAAAGATAACCATAACACCGAATTTTATAGAAGGAAACCTTCAAACATTGCTGCAATGAAGTCGGGGACTCAAAGATTAAAGGTTAATCCTAATGGACAGCAGGAACCTTATCACCCCCCCCCCAGTTTGTGAGGATGTTATTTGTAATGGGGTCACCATAAGGTGCCTTTATGATACAGGTTTGGATTATGATTCAGTTGTGAAGTCTAGCCTAGTGGACCCAAGTCAGTATACCACAGAAACAGTGGAAATACAAGGGGCGACTAAGGACATACCACTCATGACACTTCCCATCGCAAGGATAACGGTGAAAACTCGCTATGTGGAAGGAGAAATCAGAGCAGCAGTGATAGATGAACCAATCTACCCTCTGATATTGGGATGTAGATACGTCTTCTTGGGGAATCCTGAGAGACCTGTGATCATGGCGACAGTGCAGACCAGGTCACAGAAGAAGGAGGAAGAAGGTGAACCTATAAATGCTCATCCAGAGGAGATGAGGAAGGCGCAGGCTGAGGATAGGACACTCAAGCCATGTTTTAAAAAATTGCCCAAATGCCACACACCTCCGAGCAAGGGGGAATATTTTATGAAGAACAAATTATTATACAGGAAGACAGGAACTAGATCCACTGGTCACGGACAGTTGGTTCTTCCCAAGATATATAGGGCAAATTTGATAAGGAGCTTACATGTTGGAAAAGATGGTGACCATGAGAAAGTCGGTACCATCTGCCAAAAGATTGCTCGAAAGTACTATTGGCCCGACGTAAATGTCGATATTGAGAACTTTGTAGAAGCATGTGGCATATTTCATGAGGGAACACCCACAAAGGGAAAATATGTGCAGGACCTAGAAACGCCACGGGGCAAAATTAGGCCTGGAAGGAAAACTAATTATACTCAGGTAGACAAAGTGGAATGGGAGCCCCCTTTTCACACCCAGTCTTCACTTGAATGGATTAACATGGCCACTATGCGACGAGTACAAAGAGTAAATTTTACCCAGGATAAGATGACAATCCCTCGGTCAGACTTATATAAACTGGAAGAACAGAAAAGAGAGCGAAGATCTCTCATAAGCAATCTAAAGTGGGGAGATAAACCCAAGAAAAAAATTTGTAGTGGTCGATTTGTGAGTGATGATTCTAGGAAGAAAAGTCCTCACTATAGTGCTTCTAATGGACGGGACCCGATGGGTGCCATGAAAAATAAATATGGAAAATTAAAAATCCAGATGTAGCACTATTAAGGACCTGGACAGATGAGAAGGCGGAAGAGACTGTTACCTCATCTTATAATACGTGAACGAACTGACCACTCGTCTGAAAGCTGGATGGAAACTGGCAAATGATAATTTGAAACAAGCCAGGAAGAAACATGCAGCATATTTTAATAGGAAGGCAAAGGACAGAGAACTAGCTGTGGGAGAGAAGGTGCTGCTTCTACTACCCGGCAGCCAGAATAAATTACAAATTGGATGGCAAGGTCCATATACGGTTCTAGAGAAGGTGTCTAGAACAAACTATAAAATTGACAAAAAGGGGAAGGAGAAATTTTATCATGTAAACCTGTTAAAGAAGTATCTGGACAGACCACTCCAGGAAAGCACCCCCTTACTGACCTTGGCTATCGCAACTCAAATGCAAAAGGAACCACTCACCTCACATGAATACCCATTACATCCTTGTGAAACAGCAGCACAGGTAAAAGTCAGTAAGCACCTGACTAAAAACCAGAGGGAGAGAGTTCAACAAGTTCTGGAGGAACATACAGATGTATTAACAGATAAACCAGGCCATACAAATTTTCTACAGTATGACATGAAACTGGTAGACTCAAACCCAATCTGTATGAGAGCCTATTCTATTCCGTTCGCGAAGGAGAAGGCATTGAAAGAAGAAATAGATTATTTGTTGAAGGAGGGGATTATTTCACACAGTGAATCATCTTTTAGCTCCAGTGTCGTTTTGTTGAGGAAACCGTCTGGGGAACACCGACTGTGCATAGATTACAGGAAACTGAATGCTGTCACAGAAGGACAAGTGGATCCATTACCAGACACAAAACAGTTATTTGCCAGATTAAACAAGGCAAAATACTTTTCAAAGGTGGATCTTAGTAAAGGCTATTACCAGATTCCAGTGAAGCCTGAAGTGAGACCTTATTTAGCATTTAGCACATCGGAAGGACATTATGAATTCAACATGCTACCATTCGGACTGAAAAATGCTCCGAGTGTATTTTCAAGGATGATGCGCAAATTGTTGATCCCCTGAATAACCCATGTATCACGAATTTCATGGATGATATTCTCGTCGCCACAGAGACATTTGAAGAACACATTGACTCCCTAAAATGTTATTTGATAGGCTTAGGGAGGCGAACTTAACTGCTAGGCCAACAAAATGTTGTATTGGATGCAAAGAGTTGGAATTCTTGGGACACACTGTATATCAGGGTAACATGACCCCTGATCCCAAGAACTTGGAAAAACTGCAGAGAGCACCTAGACCACAAACAAAAAAGGACGTGCGATCATTCGTGTCGTTATGCGGATTTTATCAAAAATACATCAAAGATTTTAACTCTATTTGTGCTCCTCTGACTGATCTGACTCGCAAGGGACTTCCAGATAAAATTATTTGGACTGCGCAAAGTGAATTAGCGTTCCAAGACTTAAGGGAAAAACTCACTAGCAAGCCTATTCTCAAACTGCCTGATTTGATACAGGACTTTGTCGTAAGAACAGATGCAAGTAATGTAGGACTCGGGGCGGCTTTGTTGCAAAGATCATCTTCACCTGATGGGGAACTGAACCCAGTCGCTTATGCAAGCCGCAAATTGAATAAGGCGGAACAAGGATATTCCACAAGCGAAAAAGAATGTTTAGCGTTAATCTGGGCAATAAAGAAGTTTCAAATCTATCTGTATGGTAGGACTTTTGTGGTCCAGACGGATCATCAGCCCCTCGTATTCTTATCTCAGACTAAGCATGAAAACGCAAGATTGCTGAGGTGGTCTTTATTGCTTCAACCTTATCAGTTTAGTATCCAATATATCCCAGGCAAATTGAATGTCGGTGCAGATTTCCTCAGTCGGCACCCCTGTGATCAAAATTAGAGTAGTGGCAGGCGTGAGGTGTGATTTTATCTATGTGTATCACTGGTTTTGGAACTTGCCGTAGGCATGTTTTCAAGTGGGGAGATGTTTGATAAAATTAACCGTGATACAACGTTAAAATATCTCCAAAGATAAAATGTAGGGATAAAAATAATGCGTAAGCTACTAGAAGACATGATCGCCCATGCCGCGGGTCACCACCCGCCATGGAAACTAACTTGCTAGACGTGAAGGCAAAACGTTTACCCTTGGAACGGGATGAGAACGGAGATCAAAAAGAAAATATGACTGAACACGTGCTTGAAACTAGCAAGGCTAAAAAGACGCAATTGGTGGGGAAAGGAAAAAAATTCACGTCCCCAAATTGACACAAGGTAAAGAAATTGACAAAAAGGACCTTAGCTATTATACGCAATAGTCATTTCTTGGACGCTTTTGCGATACTTAGTCCTTTATTTGAATTCAGCGGCAAACGCATTACAGAAGATGCTCGAACATATTTCAAAAAAAAAAACTAACCTTGAAAAGTAACTTTTTCTTAATAATAGTGTTAGGAATATAAAACCTAGCTGGCCGGATGGCCCATCTTGAGCAGAGAAATAATATGCTTTCATTTATACAGACGGATAGATAATAATGAAGATATTGACAAAAGACTGTGTTGTTCATATCAGCGAGCGACTGCATTGAAACAAAAACATGTCACTAATTTTCAAAAAATTGCGGCCTTGAGACTCAAGTGCTAAAATCTAGATGAATGAAAGGGAGGGGGAATTAGTGGAAAGTTGTGGCTAAAAATAACTCTAGATGCAGATTCGTGTAGGAAATACATGTATAAACAAGTGTGTTTTTGAAAAAAAACGCAAGTAGAGACAGACGGACCAACAGACAATAATACATACTTGACTGAGGTATGACTGAATTGACTTTTGGTAGGAGGTTTGAAATTTGAAAAGGAAAAAAGGCGGTGATTGGCCACAGATAAACATATTATCGGCGCTCAGACGCGCATCTTTGCCATTCATCATAAGTTGTCCAGTAGTAAACACAGTAATTCTTCAGTGGTGTGATTCCCAGAAGCTAATTGCAATATTTAGAGGGACGCCATACTAGAGCCAGCAGCTCAGCTGAGTTTTGCTAGCATATAACTGTGTTCTCTATTCATAATTCTGGTAAGACTGAAAGTATTTCTTTGTATATTTTAATATTGTTTAATGTTTCGAGTGATTTGATACTGCCATATCATAATCTATCCCTTACAACAAGTAAGGATTCGCTCTAGATCCCCAGCCCCAGTTCAGGGTCTAGAGACAAACAAAATACATAAACGCCAGCAAAGATTATGAAGGGCGGATCAAGTGTTGAGATCAGTGGAACATATCACCTATCCTATTCAATGGCAGGAAGCTAATGAACATATTTCAGAATATGTAGTCTTGGGGAACTTATACTATGTGAAACCAACTTGGTAAGATGTGCTGTATGGTCAGAGAGATCTGACCCCGTCTATGTGGTGTTGTTGTGTAGTGTTGAGTGTAGAAGTGGCTCAGGAGGTAGAGTTCTGACACATGACCCAATACTTTTATTTCAGAACTGTGAGTTTTTTATTTGGCACCAAAGTGGTGTCAAATGCTATGTTGAAAAATACAAGTGTGGACCCGTGCAGTCTAAAATTTTGGCAGAGCAGCCTATATTGCCCCCAAGCACCAGATTCCAGCACCAGAACTACTCAGTCAAAGATACGTGAGCGTCTGGCCTGCTGGACATTCACCAACTTATTTTCTAACACCCAATTATATTCCCATCAACTAGAACATACCATGTTGGGAAGTAAACTTGTATTTTTCCCATCAGTAAATGGACAATGTTTGGTAGTCATAGACTGGGAGTGATGAAGCCACCCCAACAGCACATCCATTAATCGTTCTCCCAGATAAATTACAAATATAAACAGTAGTAATATTAACTAGTCTTGTAAAATTCATATGTACACACCTTTCATTTATTATGCCATATATTCATGCATTTCATTCATAATTTCAAAATCTTTCATATGTTCTGACCAAAATAAAACCTTGGTTCAGAACAAATAAACTTAAAGAAAATTTAATATCAAAATTTTAAACAGCTTGAGTTAGTTCAGTGTGTTATAAATTTTATTAATATTTTTTAGACTTATTAAATATCTGTGTATGTGTTTATATATACTAATACAACACCTTACATTTCAGTACCCTAGATTTTTAACGTAGCCACATTCATTAGAAAAAAAGATATGTGTGAGGTCGTAAGTGGTAGCAAGAAGGGCCTTCGGTAAATTCACAGCTACATTTATCTCAGGAGCCTTCACAGCTGACCTCATGCATCACACTAGGTAATATCACAACCATACAGTACCATCAAATCCACAACAAAAACTATCATTTTCCAAGACCTTCGAGTGGTCTTTAAAGATAGGTTCGGCGGTTCGAAGCATGGGCCGGTGTCCACTGTGTGAGTAACGGCGCTCTACATCATCGGAGAATGAAATAAGAAAAAAAAACCTCAAGGTAAACTGCACGAGGCAGAGGTGACAGATTTAATGAGGACAGGATGCTATCTTTTAAAAATATGAGTCTTGCCTCGTTTTGGCGAGACGCGCCCCCTTCAACTAGACACAAGATTCGTTGGTTATATTAGGGCGAAAGTTCAAATATAAAAGACATTGCCGTTTGGTATCTAATTGTAAAGACAAGAAGACTAATTTACTATTTAGTAGAAGATGCACCATCACACAAACTCAAAGGAAATATTACAAGCACTACTTGATGGTTTGCACAAACTCAAAGGAAATATTACAAGCACTACTTGATTGTTTGCACAATGCTTATAGAACAAATAGAAAGATAAAATTAAGTAACTCGTACAAATAACTGCTGAAACTTAATGCTCCTACAACGGAATTTTAGATTTCATTGAGATGTTTGACTTCTTGTAGCGAGGTACGTTCCTTTCAGCATAGCTTACAATCCTAACTACGATGGTTTGGCAATGTCTGCAGAATGGGAGAAGATCGGCTACCACGACAGGTATGGGAAACTAACAGCCAGGGATCCAGACATCCAGGACGACCCAGAGTCCGCTGGGAGGACAACATTAGACAATCTCTGAAGGACCGAGGACTAGAATGGAACCAGGCTAAGAGGAAGACAGCCGATAGGATAGTATGGCGCGCTCTCTTCCAAACCTCTACACCTCACGGTAGAAGAGGAACGACTAAGTAAGTAAGTATAGCCCAAAGTCAGTTGGTTATATCACAGCGCAATGGCCATTCAACAATAATCGAATCATGTCAACTCAGGCACACTGTCGATAAAGCTATGCTCTGAAAAAGATTAATATTGTCTATCAGTTAGCATCGTGAAGCCCTGCTAACGGCTGGTCATGAAAAGGGCTGCTAGCTGCTCCGACGGTTTTCATCCATCACAATAATTACTATTGTCATTTACGCTCTTACCTTCACCATTGCAGCTCGTCCCCTTGCAGGAAGCCTGCACCAAGCAGACACATGCTTATGAAGCAATCGTTTCTATGGCAATTTATTTTACATGATGAGGTTGCCAGCAAAATGGACAAACTCATATTAATCGCCTTATACGACATGCTTTACTTTCTCTCCCCAGATACCCCCGGAAACTTTGACATCGTGTAAATCTATGTGGTTCGATTCCCAGTACAGGGAATATAATTTATGAAAATTTGTTTTCTTCAGAACCAGCGGTCCTAATGATGTCTTACTCCCCCCCCCCCCCCCCCCCCCCCCCCCCCCCCCCCCCCCCCCCCGGTCTCATTGGGTAGTGAGAACGGATGCCTAGCATTCTCGGATAAGGGCAAAAAAATAGGAGGTCCCGTGTGCAAGTTGCGCACGTTAAAAATCCCACGGCAGTTGGAAATCGTAAAGAGTAGGCCCATCAGGCCGCTGTCCTGGCAAAAATAAAT
Source organism: Oreohelix idahoensis (assembly GCA_024509875.1). Lineage (NCBI taxonomy): Eukaryota > Metazoa > Mollusca > Gastropoda > Stylommatophora > Oreohelicidae > Oreohelix > Oreohelix idahoensis. The sequence continues at coordinate 155,934 of JAMPIV010012392.1, forward strand.
AAAAATTAGAAACCTACCCACCAAATATATTTATAGAATGTGAAATTCCTATTTACACACACTAGGATTCTCGCCGGTGCTACAGAGTTCGTGCACTGTGCGGAGATCCTCCTTGTGTGATCTAAGGGAGGAGATCGGAGCACTGATGAAGTTGTCCGTGTGCAATGAAGATAGCCCTTAAAACCAAACCAAACCAAACCAAACCAAATCTATGTGATATCAAATGCCACTCACAACAAATAAAATAAAATAAAAAAAAAACTCTGTGCACAGTTCACTAATACAATATAGCTGAGTACAGATGACGAATTAGCATGAAAAACTCGTATAACAACTCCATACAATTTACCAAGCATGAAAAACTCGTAACAATCCACACAATTTAGCACAAATCCCCAGAAGAAACAATACCACGGCACAACACCGTATAACGTATTTGTTATCTTACAACACAAATGTAGCACATTTACTCGTGTTCCTTCCCAAACGTGCAGTGAACTTTAAGGCCTGTTAGACTGATACTAAATATAGCAAAGCTGCGTGGAGCTAAAAGGGTTTACAACTCGGTGCAACAATTTATGCTTGAACACAGAACCATACCAAAAGTGGCCTAAGGAAAATGAGCTCCATTTATGAGTCACTGCTTCCATTTACTGATTGGCAGCTAATAGCGCTTAGGCTAATTCTTGTAACATTTTCCTAATAGGGGAGTACATCTAATTAACAACAGTGGTAAAGAAAGGTAATCTACGCAGTCGGGAATGCATGCTAACTAGCAAATTACACATATTGTTTGAAGCGGTTGTCACAGTGCCTCCCGCATAAATGTTGTTTATTCCAGGGCTTTGGAGCGGAGCTGGAGGTCGAAGAAGTGGAGCAGATCATTTAAAAATGTCCTATTTATTTAAAAACAAATAAGTGCAGTTCTATCAAGTATCAAGTTTACAAGAGTATTAATTTTTTAAAAAAAGTATTTAACCAAGAAAAAAAGAAAGATATTCAACAGGGTGGAGAACATTAGAAGATCTTATATATTTAAAAGAACTATCAAACACAATAAATAATAGTAATAAATATAGAAGCACGATACCACCCTGGGATCTAAAAACACCAATCCAATCATAGACTACTCACTTACTGGAAAGATAAAACAAAACATAGAAGATATGGAAGCCAAAATGATAAGTAGACAGTTCATAAATCAACTAACAAAACAAAGTCTGGCTGTTTACACTGATGGATCCCAGGGTGATAGTGGACAACTAGGTGCAGGAGTAGTGACATCACAGTGGGGAATTAAGAAGAGTTACAGTGTAACTGGAGGGGCCTTTTACTGCGGAGATGGTAGCAATTCTAAAAAGTTTAGAAATAATCGAAGATAATCCGCCAGAAGAAGTAACGATTTTTACAGACTCACTGTCATCACTACAAGCACTAGAACACCCAGGTAAGTGCAGCCGGCCAGACATAAAGTAAGAAATTCAAGCAATTAATACATCACTAGGCATCAGAGGATGCAGGGTGAGGCTAGTGTGGGTTCCAGCACAAATAGGTATAGCTGGTAACGAGAAGGCAGACCAGTCGGCCAAATATTGAAGAATAAGTAAAAACAATATAAGTGCAGGACTTGGAATATCGGAGATTAAGAGCCAAGTGAAGCTAACCATAAACGAGGAATGGAAAACAACACGGAAGGACAGTAGTAAAGGCAGACACGCATTCACACTTTTAAAAGAACCAACAAAGACGTACCAGGTCAGAAAAGAATTAAAGGTACCATCAAATAAAAAGCTGTGGCGTCTTCGTCTCGGTGCAGCGTACTTTATGATAGAGGAACCACACTGCCAAGAATGTCAGGAAGAAGATGACACAGACCACTACCTGATCCACTGTAAAAAGTACGAACAAAAAAGGATTGAATTATGTCGTAACACTGTCTTTTCATCTATACACTACGGTCTTTTCGGCGCTGTATTCAGCGTTTCTCATTCTCAGACATCACGGCGCTTACTAATGGTCACTGAGCAAATATCGCAAATGCATCAACCCCAGGTTATAACACATGGCCAGAGAATATACCTTTGTTAAGAGTGTCAAGGCGTCTCAAAGTCTGGAAACCTCCACTGCTTTATTGTATCCTATTTGATGGACCTGACGGAAAACGTCCCAGTGTCAAATTTCATTGTATCCGGCCAGCACGTGTGTGCCTTCGGAGAAACCAGTAATTACCGCGAGCGGAAGCTTTCTCAGACGAGACGCAGGTCAAGATTTGCATCACTAATAGCTCACATGTCGGGGAGAGAATTTACGTGTGATTACGTTGGAACACCCACCCCTCACAATTCAGTGACGTGAGCAACAGTGAAAACCAACGAACGATCTAGAACATGTGAGAAGAGATCCATAAAAGCTAGAAGCTTAGACGCAAACGCCACTTAAAAGCACAACTTGTGGACCGAGTGCATCTACATGGCGGGGAAGTCCAGATTACAAATTCTTTGGTGTTAACCAAGTGATGTATATGATTTCACTCTGTTAAGGTTCGTACAGACTTCGCAAAATATGTATGTTGAATATTCATTGGTATAAATGTGTTGTTATTTTTGATATGATCTACACATGTGCAATGTGAATGATTGTTGCTTGTATAAAAACCTATAACTACTAGCCCCACAGCCAAAAGAGGATAACATCTATAATATTAATTGCTTTATCTCTTACAAAGATAAAGGCAGGCCATGGCAGAGATTGTCATAGGGAAATGAAGTGTTAGAAGCTTCATCATGAAATATCCAGCTTTTACGAGGTTAGGTGACCAGTTCCCTTCCTCGCTGCCTTTTCCTTCCCTACCTCAGGAGCACAGCTGAGTGCCCATTTACAGCGGGTAAACTGGAGTGTGCCACAGCCAGGTTTCAGTCCCAAAACTATATAGTTGTGCTACAGAGGAATGCGCTCTGATCGCTTGGCCAGTCGATCACTCACTTTATCTATTTGTGTAATATTAATGTATTTTATTTTATTGCTATGCATCATTGTGTGAAGGAACGGACTATCATTGTAGAACACAGTTCTTGGGAAAAGAGACTGGCTAAACTAATTAACTCCTGAAGTTACATAGGCCTAAGTTTACCTATCATGTCAAGACTAGGAGATGAAGTCAGAGGACATTATGTTGATATGCATGATGTGTGACTGTATGAAAGTGAAGTATAAATATCTTATAACATTGATATGCCTGATATGTAACTGTATGAAAGTGAAGTATAAATATCTTATATAACTGGAAAGTTTGCGTGTAATCTCTAGATTGTATGAAATAATAGTCCTCTTATTGAATCTTCTTCTTCTTCTTCTTAGATCCTTAACCACCGACCGTCAAAGCAGTAAGTGGCCATCACGCATAGTGGTGTCTTGTAGGGCAACAACAAATTGATTCCACTTTGCTCGATCGGTGGCCATCCTTCGTACAGCGCCCCAACTCTGGTTCATTCTTTGCATCTCAGCCTCCACAGTCCTCCGCCAGGATGTTTTTGGTCAGCCTCTCTTTCGTTTTCCCTCAGGGGTCCAAAGCATAGCTGTTCTTGTGATGGCATCGGGGTCTCTTCTGAGGACATGGCCAACCCAGCTCCAGCGTCTGCCAGCTATGATGGTGTGCATGTCCTCCTGCCTGCTCCGAGTAAGCAGATCTTGGTTGGTGATGGTATTCGGCCAAAAGATGCGGTGAATTTTTCTTAGGCATGTTGTATGAAAAAATGGTATGACAAGGTTACCATCGTGGAACTGATGACAAGAACTAGACAAGTGCCAGTGGAACAAGAGATGAGAAGAAGACGATGGCGATGGATAGGACACATACTGAGGAAACCTGTTGATAGCATTACAAGGCAGTCCTTTTTCTGGATTCCCCAGGGCAAGAGAAGCAGAGGTAGACCAAGCAGCACATGGAGAAGAGAGCTGGAAACAGAGGTGAAAATGATAAGGAGAACGTGGAAAGAACTTGAGATGATGGCACGTGACAAGAGGACTTGGCATATGTTTGTTGAAGGCCTATGCTCCTTTGGGAGTGGAGGGTTATGAATGAATGAATGTTGTGTGAAAAGAGGACAATGTCGACATTTCCTTCTCTGTAACTCTCCAGCATTCCGCACCATAGAGAAGAAGCACAGAAAGCACACAGCTCTGATATAATCTTAATTTTGTCCTTGTGCTGTACTGAGAGGACTTCCAGATGTTGTTTAGGCTAAAAAAGGCTGTTCTTGCTTTATTCATTCTGATGTTGATGTCCTTGCCTGCCCCGCCGTCTGGTGTTACTATGCATCCTAGGTATGTGAAGGTGTCTGTCTGTACCAGTTGCTGATTCCTTACTGATATGGGCTCAGGGTTGCTCACACTGAGCATCATGACCTCTGACTTCTTTAAATTGATGTTCAAGCCCACCTTCTGGCTATACTTATTAAGCCTATCCGTTTTTTCCTGGATGTGTTGATGTGAATGTGCTAGTAGTACAATGTCATCTGCATATTCCAGATCTTCCAATGTAGAAAATGTAGTCCATCTTATTCCTCTTGGACTGCCCTCTGTTGTCTGGCGCATCACCCAGTCTATGACTGTTAAAACAGGAGTACGACAGGGATGCCCCTTATCAACAACACTTACTGAATGAAAGAGGATAATTCTGATATGCCTAGTGTATGCGGTTCAAATGGGAATGATAGCCGTTCCAATATGACAGGAAAACTCATGAAGCCACATTTGTGTCTTCAGACATTTAGGTTTCTGAGCGGACAACATTCGCAGTTGCAGAATTCAGTGTCCTGCGCCTGACGGTAACAGACCGATCAGCAGAATCTAAAGCCAGAGATCTCGTCAACTCCTAAGCATAAAGGGGCATAGATCAACGCTCGCATGTGTAACGTCATATCGCTGCTGGATGACAGCACCTTGTCACAGGAGTTTGGATCATAAATTGCCTATATCCTTTTCTTTTTCCTTCACCCATATTCTCTAATTTTATTATCGCAGTTTACCTTTTTCCTGTATTTTTTTTTTTGCATCCATTCGTTTGCGAAAAATATTTTCATCCTCATTCCTAACGTTTACCTGTTTCGTTTCTAATACTAGTACCGCAATTATTGCATAAGACGTGAAGTCCCTGGGCGGACTGACATTAGTGTTAGAACACGTCCCAGCAGACATCTGTCTACAGTTTCCCCCTGGGACGGTGTTTCTTCGGCTTAGTTTCTGGGCTGTAGCGTGAAAATTTACTCCGCCAGACATGGCCGGAAGACGGATTGTCTACATGTTGCAGCAATTATGAGAGCTTTCGTCAGAATAGCTCCGGCGGAGTGTGGAAATCGCCCATGCACTGCAGACGGTTGTCTGAGATTTGCAACTGACACGCGCACTCTCGGTCACTGATGGCAGTTACGGCATGCTGATCAGCGTGAGGCGAGAAGTAGTAGAAGTGTCAGTTCATGGGTGTCTTCTAGTTGACGTAAGGTGTTTTACACGTACAAGGGGAGATTATTTCGTTTGCAAAATAAGTTTGGGGCTTTTGTCAAATTTTAAGATATTGGCCCGAGTTTGAAAATAACTTCACTCATTCTCCATTTTACAGTAGACGTGGTCACTTCGTTCTAGAACACTTAAACTTATAAATGATGTCTCTTAGTTTCGTTGTGATACGTAGTTCTGTTTGAGGTAAAATATTATATTTAGTATATCTAGTATTTTGCGAAATGTTTAAAGTGGTTAATCGTTTATTTATTTCCCTAGTTAGATTTGGTGCAGAGCGATTAATTTATAAGTCTGTATTATTTTCTAGTGACGCATACAGTGGAAAGCAGAATAAATTATATTTCTAGCTTAACAAACATGTAGCCATAATGAATTTAATTTAACTGCTAACTACTCAGTCGAGTATATTTTTCTAAACAAACTTATAAATGCTAGATGCATCATCAGTGGTGACGGAAATACGCAGATATTCCTAATTCATGATGAGGGATTTTTTAATAAAACTTATTTCACGGGAAGCTTTAAATATAAGTCAAGCTGTAGGCTTGCCGTTTAAAATGTAAGTTATAACGAGTACATATTCTGTATAGTATATTATATGTTGTTTTTCTTCAATCAGTGAATACTGGGGTGAACCCAACTTGCCGGCGTTTAGTAAAGAGACATACTTGTGAGAAGCATAGACATTTCCTATCTTTAACCACGTGGGTTTTTTTCAAGTAACACTGGTCTGACAGTGCATGTGCCATCAGAGATAAACAGTAATACCAATCCCACTAACGGTTGCTAAAGACTAATGTTTATACCGGGCTTCTGAGCCAGTTCATATTTCTTCTCAAATTGAAATATACTTGCTGTCTGGCGGCGAGAATAAATTTCAAGAAATACCATTAACATTTCCGACATTATCGAAAGAGTGGATAGTGAACCAAGACTATCTGTTGAGAGCAGTTCTCCACTGGTCAACTTTTTCCAAAGTAAGGGAATCCTCGTGTTTTAGACTCTGTGTGCCCGTTTAAGATCGCTTACCCAAAACTGATTCAAGTGACATTAACAGTAAATCTAAAATTTAAACTGGTAAAGTGAACGCTCTCCGAAGACAGTGGAAGAAACCTGTATTTGCAGAGCTGGGATTCGCTTTATCCAAAGAATCCAGGTTCACTGTAGAGAAGTGTCCTAAGGTTGCGCCAGACGGTGATCAACATCAAGTTTTTTTAAGGTAAGCATGAAAGCCACGGTACCCTGATGAAAGAACCGAGTGAAAGTGACGGAAGGATGTTCGTTGTTTAATGCACTCACTTTGTAATTTTTTCCTTATGAAAGACTTGCTGCTTAATTAAATTGTTCCTTTAGAATAGATACTGCTGTCTAAGTCAGTTCTTACCTTCGAGAAAAGGGACAATATTAGACCCTAACCATATGCATCTATAACTCTTTGGGCCATCATCTGTCATCCTAACGGGGCTGTGGGCTAAACCTAGAGTTAAGATCATAACGGGGGCTATCATCCTTGTAGCATTTTCTTGAATTTTACGACTATTTGTATATGTTTTCCTTGATGTAATTTTTTTTTTTGGTGTTGTGAGAAGATTTTTTTAGATGATAATAAAAATCTCTCTTGAACTAAATCAGTGCGTTGGTCAGCTCGTTCTAGTATATATATATTCATTGTTATAGATTTCCCACGTCTGTGTGTTTAACTGTCGTCACGTGTATGTGCGTGCCCGTGAGTAAATAGAAATATATTTAATATATATATATCTGTGTTTAGACTGTCTGACGCCTTAAAAGCTGTCGTAGAGGATAGGTGAAAGAGAGAAGATTTCCTCGATTTTTTTTTCAGAGACAGCCTCTATATCACAGTCTATCATCTCACTTGTGGAAATTCTATTTCTTTTTACTAACTCTCACTGTGTCTATCACCTATTCAAACCTATTCAGAAGGGACCAACCCAAGTCTTAATTCTCCTATCGAAAATCTACGACAAATGTGGTCTCGTCCGAAGGATTTTGCAACCTAGAATAGGAAGACGAGTACGACAAATGTGGTCTCGTCCTATGGATTTTTGAACCTAGAATAGGAAGACGAGTACGACAAATGTGGTCTCGTCCGAAGGATTTTTGAACTTAGAATAGGAAGACGAGTACGACAAATGTGGACTCGTCTATCTGGATTTTGAACTTAAGATTCTTTATTCTGTAATAGAGTAAGAGTGTGATGTCTTGTGAGTTGTTTTATCTTTAAATAATTTATCCCCTAGACTAACGATTTGTTTTCGAGCGTGCTGACCACACAAACTGATAAGTTTTTTTTCCACAGCATTTGAATAATATACATTTGAGTTACAGGTGGATTTTGTCGGAATATATGTTAATTGTTGATTTGTAATACTAAACGCTGGTAAAGTGGTGAGTTTTTTACATTCACTGGGTACTGAGGCAGAACGGTGTTTGAACTAAGTTAAGGAGTGCGTTTCGGACTCTTTTCGTCCAGATTAATTCCCTCCCTTACCCTATCTGACTTCAGGGGCGAACTTATAGTGGATTTTAAAATTAAGGGATTATTTTTCTCTTAAATTTTTGCAATAATAATTTTGTTTTCCACTGTAGCAACTTATTTTTCAGTGAGTAATCCTAACTACCATTTATTTGGCGTAGTCGTTTGCATTAGGTGCTTTATTGCCGATTAATAGCAGCGATAGTTAGATACTTTATTTTTGGAGGAGGTATCCCAGGTTATAAGTATATCATCTTTTGTTTGGTATTTTCTCGTAAGTGGTAGGAATCAGTGTATCCTTTTCCTCTTTTCGTTCTCCACTAAGTCTCAGTAACTGACTTAATATGGCCGAGAGGGCAAAGCTTAGACAACTCCTCAGGGACGAAGCGAGATAGGAGGGACTGGAAGGAGAGGAAGCGAAAGCATTTGTCAGAAACGAACTTGAGAGATATGATGCGGAGAGGAAAGCAGCTGAAGCTAAAGAGCAGAAGAAGATGGACGAGGAAATGGAAATCCGCAGGGAGAGAGAAAGAGAGAAGGAGAGACAGCATGAGGAAAGAGAGAAGGAGAGAGAGAGAGACAGCATGAGTTGGCTCTTAAAACTATAGAATTCCAAAGTCGTGGTGCTGCCTCTACCTCCAGCAATGGAGAGTCTTCTCCTCATTTTTCCTTAACTGATCCTTCTAACACTCAATCTACTCATCTCACTGCTATGTCTTTTCCGCTAGAATCTTTCCTTGTCCTAATGAGAAGATTGACACGTATCTAGAAAAATTTGAGAAAATTGCAACTCTGTACGGTTTGGAAAGGTCGCGTTGGAATATGAAGCTTTCCCAGGCTTTAAAAAGTTCTGCTTATGATGTTTACTCGAAACTAGAAAGCAGCTAACAAGACAACTATGATCTGTTGAAGAAAGCGTTAATGAAGCGCTTTGAAATGAATGCTCGCAAATTTCTGCAACTGTTTCGCAACAACAGGAAAGAGAGCTCTGAAACTTTTCAACAGTTCTCGTCTCGTTTGAAGGGATACCTAACAAAGTGCCTTGAGCTTTCACAGCTCCCCTCTACCTATGAAGGTCTGGAGGAATTTGTTCTAACAGAACAAATAAAGAACACTTTGTCTGCAGATACCCGGAGATGTCTAGCTGAGCAGGGGGCAGAAAAACTTGAAGACATCTTAGAGAAGTCTGAGCGTTATCAATATGCGCTGGCTGAACTACCGGCCACAAAACGGAAACCGACAGAGGAGCACTTTCGAAAAAATAATCTAGATCAACCTTCTCATGCTTCTAATCAGAATAACCACAGAGAAACTGGACCTCAAAACCCCCCTCCTGAAAAGACCAAGTTGTACAAAAACAAGTACCCCAACCACCCCAAACAGTCTGATCAACCCGACCGTCCTACATGGCAGCGCAGCCAGAAAAAACAAGGTGGCAAAGGGAAAACCCCTGCGCACGGGACAGATGATCAGAGCGAGCACACCGAGCCTAAACGCATCGGATGCTTACTGACAGTCTCGCAAGGCGAAATTGTTGACAGTGATTCCCAACCTGTTGGGGATAGACCCTCAACGCGAGGTACTGTTACATTGAACGGTTCTCAAACTTCTTGTTTATTTGACACGGGGCTTTCTTATGATTGCATTGTTGCCAGAAACCTGGTCAAACCCGGTCAAGAGACAGCAGAGACCGTCCAACTTTGTGGAGTTCGTAAGAGTGATGCACCTACAGCGCTTCCCATCGCATTGGTGGAGATACACTCTGACGTTGTCAGAGGTGTGATCAAAGCGGCTGTTATGGATGATTCCCATCTACCCAGTCATACTTGGCGGGAGATACGTGTCTATTGGGAAACCGGAAGAGCCGATTGTGGCAGCAGTAACTACAAGAGGACAAACCAAGAAGGAACGGGAGCCTGCGCCGAATTTGTTACCCATGGAACTTAAAGAAGCGCAATACAAGGACCCTACGTTGGCACCCTGCTTTAGGAAACTGCCCATGGCTAAGGAACCCAGACAGCACGGGGACATTTTTTCTAAGGATGGCGTACTTTATCGCAGAACGGGCAAGCCTGACCAAGGTGGCAACCAGCTCCTAGTACCGAAACAGTACAGAAGCCAAATCCTAGAAATGGGGCACTCTCTTCCCTTTAGCGGACATATGGGACAGAACGCCACAAACCAACGGATAACCACTCATTATTGGTGGCGAGGAGTAAACACTGATATTATCAGGTACGTCAAATCCTGTGCCCAGTGCCAACGTGTACCACCCAAGCAACGGACACCCCCAGTCCACATGGGTGAAATGCCAATAATGGGAACACCATTCGAACGGGTTGTGATCGACATTTTAGGGCCTTTCGAAAGGACTAAAAGAAGGAACAGGTTTATCCTGACCTTAGTCGATACATGCACTCTATGGGCAGAAGCTATCCCGCTAACATGCGCAGATGCCAAGCATGTCGCAGAAGACCTCGTGCAGATTTTCACTCGGTTGGGATTCCCTCAACAAGTGTTGACGGATAACGGATCTCCATACCGAAACCTGTTGATGGATGAGATCGTTAAGATCTTGAGGGACCAGCACATCTACACTAAGCCTTACACTCTGGCCAGAAATGGGCTAGTAGAACCTGTTAACGGAAACCTCAACATGATGTTAAGTAGACTGGCACAAGGGAAACCTGAAGATTGGGATTGTTGCATTCCGGCAGCTCTATTTAGCTACAGAGAATCTCCTCATACTTCCACAGGATTTCCGCCAGCTACGCTTTTATTCGGCAGACCCATTAAGGGCCCGCTTGAAGCCTTACTTTGGTCGCTGACAGACCAGAAGGCTAATGAGACAGTCGTCTCAGCAAGTAAATACGTATCGGATTTAAAGGAAAGGTTGAAACTAGGATGGGACCTAGCAACGACTAACTTTAAGCGAGCACGCACAAAGCACGCTAACCGATACAGGAAAGTCGCGAAAGAGAGAGAACTGGAAGCAGGAGAGAAAGTTTTGGTGTTACTCCCTACCGGAAACAACCAACTGAGGATCGGATGTCAAGGGCCGTTTACCGTCCTGAAAAAGATTTCTAAGGCTAAATACCAGATCTCTATTCAAGGAAAGGAAAAGGTTTTCCATTTAAATCTGTTAAAGAGATACTTGGAAAAACCAGTGCCAACCTCCGATCATCTCCTGACGATCGCCAAAACTGACGAAGATGACGATAGTGGCAGGGATATTCCACTGCAATCGCACGAAATCTTTCAAAAATGTCAGAAGCGGAGACGCTCTTTCAAGCGCGCATGGGAGACATTCCAGAGGAAGGAAACTTTGGGGAGTAGACTTGAGTAGGAATTGGAGAGAGATGGAGGGGGAAGATGAGAGGGAAGAAGACACACACCCTGAAGCTACGGATATAGGAAATTTATTCCCATAACGTAGACATGGAGTGCTTCCTTATCTTAAAGGGGGGACGTTCTGTCACAGGAGTTTGGATCATAAATTGCCTATATCCTTTTCTTTTTCCTTCACCCATATTCTCTAATTTTATTATCGCAGTTTACCTTTTTCCTGTATTTTTTTTTTTTTGCATCCATTCGTTTGCGAAAAATATTTTCATCCTCATTCCTAACGTTTACCTGTTTCGTTTCTAATACTAGTACCGCAATTATTGCATAAGACGTGAAGTCCCTGGGCGGACTGACATTAGTGTTAGAACACGTCCCAGCAGACATCTGTCTACAGTTTCCCCCTGGGACGGTGTTTCTTCGGCTTAGTTTCTGGGCTGTAGCGTGAAAATTCACTCCGCCAGACATGGCCGGAAGACGGATTGTCTACATGTTGCAGCAATTATGAGAGCTTTCGTCAGAATAGCTCCGGCGGAGTGTGGAAATCGCCCATGCACTTCAGACGGTTGTCTGAGATTTGCAACTGACACGCGCACTCTCGGTCACTGATGGCAGTTACGGCATGCTGATCAGCGTGAGGCGTGAAGTAGTAGAAGTGTCAGTTCATGGGTGTCTTCTAGTTGACGTAAGGTGTTTTACACGTACAAGGGGAGATTATTTCGTTTGCAAAATAAGTTTGGGGCTTTTGTCAAATTTTAAGATATTGGCCCGAGTTTGAAACTAACTTCACTCATTCTCCCTTTTACAGTAGACGTGGTCACTTCGTTCTAGAACACTTAAACTTATAAGTGATGTCTCTTAGTTTCGTTGTGATACGTAGTTCTGTTTGAGGTAAAATATTATATCTAGTATATCTAGTATTTTGCGAAATGTTTAAAGTGGTTAATCGTTTATTTATTTCCCTAGTTAGATTTGGTGCAGAGCGATTAATTTATAAGTCTGTATTATTTTCTAGTGACGCATACAGTGGAAAGCAGAATAAATTATATTTCTAGCTTAACAAACATGTAGCCATAATGAATTTAATTTAACTGCTAACTACTCAGTCGAGTATATTTTTCTAAACAAACTTATAAATGCTAGATGCATCATCAGTGGTGACGGAAATACGCAGATATTCCTAATTCATGATGAGGGATTTTTTAATATAACTTATTTCACGGGAAGCTTTAAATATAAGTCAAGCTGTAGGCTTGCCGTTTAAAATGTAAGTTATAACGAGTACATATTCTGTATAGTATATTATATGTTGTTTTTCTTCATTCAGTGAATACTGGGGTGAACCCAACTTGCCGGCGTTTAGTAAAGAGACATACTTGTGAGAAGCATAGACATTTCCTATCTTTAACCACGTGGGTTTATTTCAAGTAACACTGGTCTGACAGTGCATGTGCCATCAGAGATAAACAGTAATACCAATCCCACTAACGGTTGCTAAAGACTAATGTTTATACTGGGCTTCTGAGCCAGTTCATATTTCTTCTCAAATTGAAATATACTTGCTGCCTGGCGGCGAGAATAAATTTCAAGAAATACCATTAACATTTCCGACATTATCGAAAGAGTGGATAGTGAACCAAGACTATCTGTTGAGAGCAGTTGTCCACTGGTCAACTTTTTCCAAAGTAAGGGAATCCTCGTGTTTTAGACTCTGTGTGCCCGTTTAAGATCGCTTACCCAAAACTGATTCAAGTGACATTAACAGTAAATCTAAAATTTAAACTGGTAAAGTGAACGCTCCCCGAAGACAGTGGAAGAAACCTGTATTTGCAGAGCTGGGATTCGCTTTATCCAAAGAATCCAGGTTCACTGTAGAGAAGTGTCCTAAGGTTGCGCCAGACGGTGATCAACATCAAGTTTTTTTAGGTAAGCATGAAAGCCACGGTACCCTGATGAAAGAACCGAGTGAAAGTGACGGAAGGATGTTCGTTGTTTAATGCACTCACTTTGTAATTTTTTCCTTATGAAAGACTTGCTGCTTAATTAAATTGTTCCTTTAGAATAGATACTGCTGTCATAAGTCAGTTCTTACCTTCGAGAAAAGGGACAATATTAGACCCTAACCATATGCATCTATAACTCTTTGGGCCATCATCTGTCATCCTAACGGGGCTGTGGGCTAAACCTAGAGTTAAGATCATAACGGGGGCTATCATCCTTGTAGCATTTTCTTGAATTTTACGACTATTTGTATATGTTTTCCTTGATGTAATTTTTTTTGGTGTTGTTAGAAGATTTTTTTAGATGATAATAAAAATCTCTCTTGAACTAAATCAGTGCGTTGGTCAGCTCGTTCTAGTATATATATATTCATTGTTATAGATTTCCCACGTCTGTGTGTTTAACTGTCGTCACGTGTATGTGCGTGCCCGTGAGTAGATAGAAATATATGTAATATATATATCTGTGTTTAGACTGTCTGACGCCTTAAAAGCTGTCGTAGGGGATAGGTGAAAGAGAGAAGATTTCCTCGATTTTTTTCAGAGACAGCCTCTATATCACAGTCTATCATCTCACTTGTGGAAATTCTATTTCTTTTTACTAACTCTCACTGTGTCTATCACCTATTCAAACCTATTCAGAAGGGACCAACCCAAGTCTTAATTCTCCTATCGAAAATCTACGACACACCTAACAACCTGCGTCAGGGCTGACAAAACAGGAGTACTGCTAAGTCCATAAAGCATAAGGATTATTTTTCCTCCAGATATCTCAGAGATCCTACTCAGAATATCAAACAGAACTTGCACCCAAATAATAACGAAACTCTATTTAACGTGCCTTCCAGATTAACAAAAGTGAACTTTACAATCCATAACGTTAGGCAACTCTCATGATAGTCACACCAGTGCTAATGATAATTAGTAGGACATATTATTTTCGTTTACCTTTCCATTTTTCTTTGTGTCGTATATGTGGTTTAGGGATTAAATATCTGTACATAAGTTAAATCATCTACCATGTGGTCGAGTGAGTTTCTTACATGTACTGTCTCTTAAATCCATATATATGCCATTTCCTCAGTATGAGAGGCTGGGGGCTTAATAATAATTATAATATTCAGTAAGAATAATAGGGGAGGTTTGTCGCAAGGAAACAGAATCCATTCTCAAGTGCCCTTCTGAGACGTTATCGCTTTGTGAGAATATGCGTATTCCTATTCACCCCTCACTTGTGTAGGAATCTAACTTTAACGAGCCACTTAACAGATTCTAAATATCTTTCTTACACTTCTTAATTTACATCTATCTTATCCAACTGTGCTGTGGCAATTAATGTCCAGTTCAGGATAACGGCGCGACAAATTAAAAACTTACTACAGAAATCACAATATAGACATGACAGGGGATAACGTTTTAAGTATAGATGCCCCAGGGGAAGCCCAATCAATACTTAAACGATATGTACATAAAACAAAGAAAAACATATAAGGTTAGTACTTCAGAAAAGACATTCAACCAAATAGAAATTAAGCAACAAAAACTAACAAATCATTAAAAAAAAACAACAACAGAAAAATTAGCAAACTTACTAACTACTCACAGGACAAGGAAAGACAACGAGGTAAAAAAAAAAAAAACCGACTCAAAAAGAACAAATACTAATACAAATTAAAACCAAGTGTAAAGGACAATAGTTATCTATAAACAATACAAAAGAGAAAATAAAATGGCAAATACTAATATTAATTAAAACCAGCAACTGCAAAAGACAGTAGTTATTTAAACTGAATACAAAATTAGTAAATAAAATGACACTAAATACCCCAATTATAACCAATTTTCAGGTTGAACAGGGTAGACCAAGATGAAACGAGAAAAGGCAATAACGGGCAGCTGTTAAGTGCCCGCTCTCCACCCATCACCTTTTCAAAACAACAATAACAGTATTTAACCAATCTTAAGACTTAAGAGATAAGGTCTTTTATATTTGGACATGCGCCCTAATATAACCGGCTAGGTTGAACGGGACGCGCCTCGCCAAAACGTGGGAAAATTTTACTAAAAAAAAAAAAGAGATGAGTTATACAAAATTGTTAACTGTGCGTTAACTAGTGCAGATGAAATAATCTTTTAAGTAAAACAGTGTTTCATTAATCCGGCTTGAACAAAGATCTGCCCTTTCATGTGCTGCGTCCCAGCACGAGACATGGCCCAATCTTTGCAGTACACAAATAAAATATTTTTCGAAAATTCCCTCTATATCCTAACACAATTTTGATCCCCGCTCTATTTCACGGCGTGACGTCATGTGTGGACGACCCCCAAAGATCAGCACAACATATATTATCAGCACACCAAATCAGAAACTATAAAGACCACTACAACTATGAAAGGAAATAGGTGGCTTCTGAAAAAGTGCGTTGTAAACAAATTTCCGTGTTACCTAATAAGGATCTACATTTTCCTTAACTCAATGGATCATTCATTCAGCCAATGTATTGGAGCCCTTGGCAACGATCGCACGCTTCCAATGATCTCGTCTCTCTGTCACTATCTTCTGCTAACTTGCTATCGGGACCGAATCGGTTTTTTTTTTTTTTTTTTTTTAACTTATTTAACTGCAGGGGGAACAAACGCCTGCGTCAATCTAAACAGGTTTATCTTCATGGCCTTCATGAACCTAATCTTAACTATACACTTTTGAAAAAAAAAAAAACAAGACCTTTGTCGTGAAATTCACAGAAAACAAACCAACCTGTACTGATAACATTATTAGTTAATATGTGTCTACATTTCTTGAAGACTAGGAATGTTAATATGAGTATTTCCTTACAGTGTGATCGCGATTTACGCGATATCAATTCATGCGAATTCGAAATAACACGAACTGGGGAAAAATGCTAATAGAGCTGCTACTATTATTATCTTTTTTATGATTTAATCTCCTTTTCCTTTACTTTTTTATTAAAACTTTTATTAATTTATATTATAATTTACTTTTCTGTACTGTGCCCCTAACTGTAACGTGCTGAATTTCTATGGAAACATGTCACGGGTTGCCATCTTAGCTCTGCAGTAGTGGTGCAACAGTGGCCAAAACTCAAGAGTACTTGAAGTGGGTCTTCAAAGGTGTCTACCTTTGCACAAGATTACTCTTGGCAGAGTTGTAGGTAGAAGGATAATGATGCTTCTACCTCTAGGTCGTTTTCATACATTATTCAGAAAAGCGAGAACAATGCTACATTGGCTGAGCACGTTAACTCTAGGATCTACCGACACCTTTTGTGGAGGATAGGGTTATCTTATAATTCGTTAGCTCGTTCAAGCCCCCAGCTGAGTTAATTAAGCGAATTTCCTCTTATTATTATTTAGTCGCTCTGATTGAGTGTATTTAAGAAATTGTATGAGACATACGGACACAACACATTCTAAATGATTAAATCAACTTTAAATTTGTATAGAAATAAATAACACATTTAATCCTCACTTAGGCTTTAACAGATATTAAAAACTGAATATTCTTTTACAAAAATTGATCATCATCATATGGTGTTAACAGGAAATTATATAAGGGGAAGTTTCACTTGGCAGCTTTTATTTGACTACTTAGCTGCCAATGAGGTTTCTGCTCATGCTGGTGTTTTGTTCTTTGCAGATAAGTGACTAGATTGTTCGCGTTCCTGGTCAAGATTAAAAGTTGCAGCACGTTCCAAATAGAATCAGGGAAATAACATTTTTTCTGGGATATCCTATATTCTAATAACATCTGAACCTCTCGTGACATCTGGTGTCTCCTTCCGGGATTTTACTTACTAACCTGGGGTCTTTACTTTAAGATAGTCAGTGGGAAGATTAAAAGTAGGAGTAAAGTAAACATAAATATAAAGATAAATAAGAGAAAGAAAGTAATAAATAAAAATAACTCATTGTAATAGTAGTGAGTACATAGCCAAATTTTGGTGAGTGGATGAGCTGACAGTGGTTGGATATTAATTAATTTTGTATTAAGTTGGTATCTTATTTAAGTTTATAATTTGTATATTGATAAGATTGCAAGAGAATGGCAGACTTGGCAAAATTTAGATTTGCTACAGTGCAGGCGGCAAAAGATTTTGGATTAAGTGGGGACGCTCTTATTCAGTATGTCGCTACTGAATGTGACAAACATATAGAAAGAGAAGATAAAAAGTAGGAAACTGAATGTTGTCACAGAGTCTCAGGTGGATCCATTACCGGATACAAATCAACTGTTTGCCAGGTTGAAGAAGGCAAAATATTTTTCTAAGGTGGATCTCAGTAAGGGATATTACCAGATTCCAGTGAAGCCTGAGATCAGACCATTACTGGCTTTTAGCACATCGGAAGGGCACTATGAATTTAATATGTTGCCTTTTGGATTGAAGAATGCTCCGAGTGTGTTCTCCAGAATGATGAGAAAATTATTGAACCCCTTGAAAAATCCATCTATTACTAATTTCATGGATGACATCCTCATCGCCACTGAAACATTTGAGGAACATCTAGCATCTCTAGATATGTTATTTGACAGACTCAGAGAGGCAAATTTAACTGCTAGGCCTACAAAATGTTATATTGGCTGCAGAGAATTAGAATTCTTGGGACACACTGTATATCAGGGTAATATGACCCATGATCCTAAGAATTTGGAAAAATTGCAGACAGCACCAAGACCACAAACCAAGAAAGATGTAAGATCCTTTGTCTCACTATGTGGGTTTTATCAAAAATATATCAAAAATTTTAACACTGTGTGTGCTCCTCTGACGGATTTAACTAAGAAAGGAAAGTCAGACAAAATAGAGTGGACGGCAGAATGTGAGCAGGCATATGCAGAGCTAAAGCACAAACTCACCAGTAGACCTATATTGAGACTACCAGATTTGAGTCAGGAATTCGTGGTGAGAATGGATGCTAGTAATGTGGGTTTGGGAGCAACATTATTACAAAGATCACAATTACCATCCGGAAAACTGAACCCCGTTGCGTATGCCAGCCGAAAACTGAATAATGCGGAGAAAAACTACGCCACAGTTGAAAAAGAATGTTTAGCATTAGTTTTGGCAATCAAGAAGTTCCAAATATACCTGTATGGTAGGCATTTTGTGGTCCAAAGTGATCACCAGCCCCTGCCTTTTCTTGCCCAGGCAAAACATGGTAATGCAAGATTGTTAAGGTGGTCTCTTCTCATACAACCTTACACATTTACCATTGAAAATATTCCTGGATCGCAGAACGTTGGGGCAGATTTCTTAAGTAGGCACCCACCTGCAGGAAACCAGGATATCAGTAAGGCAGAGTGAACTTCATTTTGGGGTAAAGCAGTGATTGTAAATACAGACAGGAAAGCTTCACCAAGTGGTTCACGCTTTTAAATGGGAGAGCTCTGTCGTGTTTTGGTCTGTCTTACACCACGGTCATATTTACTGCTCGCAATAATAGGAGGAAAACGGACCGAAATAACAGCCAATGAGAACGCTTCCTTTTCTGGTGTGTATAAAGAAACCTTTTATGCTTAACATAGAGGCCTATTTTGTGTAATTGACCATACGAAGATATTTAATTTCTTAAAGACTAAAGATATTTAAACGAAAAAATATAGCTAGTTTAACAACGGGGATATTACTTAAGAGGTAGGTGTAAAGACTTCCTTGAATGGTATGTTATTCAAAGAGAAAAATCGTTTTTATTGACATTTATACATTAGGTAGTCCCCAATATAGTTTGTTAAAGGCTGCATAGATTTAAATGCATTTTGCTAACTAAACATTTTTTAGATAGAACGATAGAGATAAATTACCAGTATGATACTAACTTTAAATGATTAAAATCGATCCACAATTAAGAGAGATAATAGATATTACAATTTCTGCACATTGAACTAAAAGGCAAAAAGACGCATTGGTTTGAGATTCTTAACACCGCTTTTGCCCCAACCATCCGCGAGGTACGATGCGGTACTATATAAGTCCTTGAACTTGGGCTGAATTGAGGCCACAACATTTTCAAATACTTTGCTGAACAGACGAAAGCTTGAAACGCTTGCTGTCAGAATACTTTGCCGCTGTATCTACGTAGCAGACCTAGATACCATTTTACAGCCTGTTACAGCTATTGTGTATTACCCGAGGGTAAGAGAAATATATATATGTATATACTTATGTAATTTTCCTGTGTATAATCCACTTGTGTGTTCGACGGTGTGTTAAATGTGTTAAGAAAAATTACAGGACGAGTGTGCTGCCGGCTTGAAACGCAAGCATGTGTTGACTTTAAGGGCCGAAAGCCAGCATTGGGAATGTGTAGGATAATTGAGAATTATGGCAGAATCTACGACTGTAAGTTTAATAATGTATTTGAAGGAGTATTTCATTTCAGGAACGTAAGAAAGGATGTCAGGAATTGTTAACATGTATTAGTCAAGGTGTCACTTAATAGTTTGTACTAAACCAAATCATTGTAAGGAAGCATATTATGGACAAATGGATCTAATTTATGATTTATAAGGAAAATGTAATCACATCGAACTGGCTGTAAGTGGTACTGAGATAAAGTGTCCTGTGCAACTGTTGGCACATTGTCTGATTTTGTTTGTAACGTTCATTGTGTGTGTGTGTGTGTGTGTGTGTGTGTGTGTGTGTGTGTGTGTGTGTGTGTGTAGAGAATAGTGTGTGCTTTGCATTAAATAAGAATTTTCGCTGCCTGTTTCAGGGCTTCTGCTTCAGCACTGAAGTTACTGCAATATTTGCCAGTGGCAATTGCTATAGAGTGGATTCTATTCTTTAATTTTATGAGGATGCCGGCACCCCCATTTTCAACTACATTTTTTGCTGAACCATTAGTATATGCATGTGTCCAAAGCTTTGCTGGGAATTTTTGATCAATATACTTGGTTGCTATACATATTCTTTGTGTTTCTGTCTGTGTTCCCTTAATTTCAATGCCTAGAATGTCAGATTTTAGCTCAGGAAAGCATCTTGTTTTCCACAGTGGCATAGTTGTGCTTGTTGGTATATTTCTTTGCAACTAAGCTTGCTAGCATGGTATTTGTGCTAATTTTTTCTTTTGCTTGGGCCACAAAGTTAGTTCGCTTGATTCTGCCTCTTCCTAGCCTATTCATTCTTTGGAACATGGGGTGTCCTTCGAGTCTCTTAAATTTTTCCGCTTGTTGTAGGACTCTGCTGTCACGTCTGTCCTCCACTGACTGTAGCCCTGTAATGTTTTCCATATGGTTGATTTTTGTGGACTTTATGGCCCTTGTTTTTACGTGCTGCTTGGTTTTGAAGTCTGTTTACTCTGTCAAAATTTGACTTTGCTGCCGTCGACCAAGCTGTGATGCCGTATTCCATAGCAGGTCTCTCTCTGCCTGTGAACAGCTTTTTGAGGATATTCTCATCAGCACCCCATGTGGTACCAGCTAACGTTTTCATGATGGCCATGCGAAGTTTATATATATATATATATATATATATATATATATATATATATATATATATATATATATATATATATATATATATATATATATATAATACACACATATATATATATTGTGACGAAATCACTCGTGCACTTTTTATCTCTCGTCCCCTCCGCAGTATCACTTCATTTCTTCATTTTTCTCACTCATCGTCCAGTTATAATTTGGCATATTTATTGCCCATACATTCTTTTTGCTGTGACCGCACCCAGACGTGTTTACGTTTCACCAGGTGAACTGTAACAATACCAGGTTGATTACACAGGTCAGCGGTAATACGTTTATTAATTGAGTCGCCTAGCCACCTTTGTTAGAGGCACTCTCTATTGACACAATATGGTCACTCACGATAGATGAAAAGAAAACCCATATTGTCTGTCTGGGAAAGCTGTCTTAGGGATGGACAAAGACACAGGTGATAAGTAGATAATCGCTTGTATGGAACCATCCCTGTGTAATTTTTACGGATGACATTTCAGAGGAGACAATCTGGGCGGAAGTATTACAGCATTTTTTTAAAGAGGTCACGCGATGGAATTTGTAAATGTAATATTTTAAAACACGCGTGGGAAAGCTGTCCATCCACCAATGTTAGCCTCTCTGAATAATTAAATTCTTGAGTAGACATAGCGTAGCTCAGGGAAGATGATTATAAATCAACAATATTTTTCTGGGTATTAAATTGGGAAAATATGTGCTTGACAGCGCGAGCAATGATTTGCCTGAATTA
This sequence comes from Oreohelix idahoensis, assembly GCA_024509875.1. Lineage (NCBI taxonomy): Eukaryota > Metazoa > Mollusca > Gastropoda > Stylommatophora > Oreohelicidae > Oreohelix > Oreohelix idahoensis. Next base: position 177,521 of record JAMPIV010012392.1, read on the forward strand.
CATTTAGCAAGGTACATATATCTCACAAATTGATATTATACACTTTAGGCACACGTGATGTAATCATCACTCATCCCTGCTCCACTCGGAGTCTGGGGTCATCTCTGCTGTTGGTTTTCTGTACGACTAGCAAGAAGCGATCACCAGTGCTTGCTGTAGTGGTTTATGCACATACTACTTTTATAGGTTGAGGTTGCCAGCCTCGTAAATAACCATTTAGCAAGAAAAACATGTCAAATTTACATCTGTATACACAATAAATGTTTACACTTACCCCAAAGTAACTTTTTGGGAACACAATCTCCTGGCACAGTTTAGAATGGACACTAGCAACTTAGGTTAGATGCTTTCGAATCACTTGGTCTGGGAAATTCCTCTTATGACGGGTGATTTGGTTCCTTAAGACTCCAGTCTTTGAATTTAAAAATGCGGGTTTACTTGTAAGTTTAAAGTTGCCCAAATACTCTGATCTGATCCTTTAAGTTTCCAGTCTTGTTATTTAAAATGCGGGTTTACATGTAAGTTTAAAGATGCCAAATACTTTGATCTGTTACTTATAATTTTAGAATCATGTGTCCGATCCGTCTCTTTCTGGCTCTGTTGAATTGCTAGCTTGACGTGGCGATGCAGTCTGATTTGTGACTCCGATTTCGCTAGGTTATATCTCTCATTTCTCAGTTCAAATCTCAGATTGTACTTCCGACGAATTTGCCAATAAGAACCATTGTCTATCCCGGCTCTCACTTTAAGCCAATCATAAGCACTGCATAGTTAATCATAAAAAGAAACTATGCCAACTTTACGTGTAGTGTTGGGCAGAGCAACTTAACCTTTGAGGTGAAGACAGGAGTACGACAGGGATGCTCCTTATCAACCACTCTATTTTTAACAGTCATAAATTGGGTGATGCGCCAGACAACAGAGGGCAGCCCAAGAGGAATAAGATGGACTACATTTTCTACATTGGAAGATCTGGAATATGCAGATGACATTGCACTACTAGCACATTCACATCAACACATCCAGGAAAAAACGGATAGACTTAATAAGTTTAGCCAGCAGGTGGGCTTGAACATCAATTTAAAGAAGTCAGAGGTCATGACGCTCAATGTGAGCAACCCTGAGACCATATCAGCAAGGAATCAGCAACTGGTACAGACAGACACCTTCACATACCTAGGATGCATAGTAACACCAGACGGCGGGTCAGGTAAAGACATCAACATCAGAATGAATAAGGCAATGTCGTAAATTTATTTTGAGAGAAAGAGTCTTAGAAATAGTGGGCCTGTTTAGAGTGGAGACTGGTGGTGAAAGCTCAGTGATAGAAAAGGTAATAGCGTAAATAGTTGCTTCACAGAGTGCTGGGGAGAGTAAGGACAGACGTATTTACGACAATCGTTCCTCTCAATCTTCTCAATCTCTCCTGGTCAAATAATTATTTGCCAGTCTCCAGACACACACCTGCGCTCACACCGATTTGGGGCTTCAAACACACAGACGCACGTGAATACAAACTATATTAAACAAATAGGGGAAATTTTGGGCTTTGGGTATTCCAACACAGTACTAAATAAGTTTATGCTGTTTATTAACATTAAATCAATCACAAACAATTATCAAGTGTTTCAGGAGAAAAATATCATAAGTACAGAAAATACAAATAACAGGTGTGGGGGGGGGGGGGGGGGGGGGTGGGGGGGGGGGGGGGGGGGGGGGGGGGGGGGGGGGTTGAAGAAGATTGGTATCGACTAAGCCCTTCCCGCTTGTATTAGACAAAGATAAACCCAGTCCAAAGGTAGATAATTATCAGGAACATAGGTAATGTAACCCAACAGTGAATTTAATTACTCTGAAAGAGGTGTTACAATATTAGGTATGGTTGGTAGAAAAAAATCCTGTATTCCCAAGTGGTTTTCCCTTTTACTAAGCAAATGAAAAAAAAAAGGGGGGGGGGCGGTTTAAACAGAGTTAACAAAATATCCCATTTAAAGGAACAATGCAGGGTATACAGAAAATGTATTCCCGGTAGGCAAGTTAACAAATGGTTTGCAAAAATTAAATCTCCTGTCATTCATGCACGCGCGTGAGGGCCCACACTCATATACTCACACACACTTACCGATTGCAGCATCAGACAATCCATAGAATTATATAAACAGCAATTACACTCTTGACATATGAAAATGTCTGGTACTTCGATGTCCCGCCCCAGATGTAGCGAGGTTTGCTGATAGCAAATATTCCCACTTATCGCCGGACTTGAAGCCTAAGAGTTCTTGTGTTTTATTATATAAAAAGGAGTCTATGGGATGGCACTGACACAGTTCGATACAGGGGTGAAAATGAAGTGGTCTCTTTAATTTTCCCGCTAGTGGTAAAATTCCTTCAAGGTGTGATGATAGCAATGACCGGTAGGTTTTAAATCCAGTGAGGAAAAAATAGGCCCAGTCACAGTTCAGGTAAATATGTACTCTCTCACAGTAGGGCAGTAAATAAAATATCGCTACTGGCAACTGTTCGTCTTCCAGTTTATCTTACAGATTGTAATTTAATTTGATGGTTTCTTTTTAAATATTCTTGGGTAGGCTTTCTTTCATGTAATTATGATAGCTAGGCCGCATCGGACCGCCACAAGATTAAATTTAAAATGTTTCATCGATATATCTGGAAGTTTTAAGAACCGAGTCTGGGAGACTCTGTATGATTTCTTTATTGCTGGGATCGCAGGTTACGATCACTCTGTATGAAAGAAAAAAACATGTAATATACCGAAAAATCAAATAACATTCTAAAGCGCGATGAATTTCCCGTTAAAACTATAATATACACTCGCTTATTTAATTATATATTTAAGAAGACACTTCACGAGTTTAAATGGTTAAAACACACATCTATATATATGACTTAACTCAATTAGTTATAAATTCCTTCGCGACTTTTAAAAGTTAATTTAAGCATTTAAGCATCTATTATCGTTTGAAATAATATAATAGATATATCATTACATTTACAACTGGAACTATTGAGATGGTTTAATTTAATAGATTGAAATTAGCACAAAATCCAGTGAAATAGAATGAATGAACCACTGATCACTTTACACAATATATTTTACCGTTTTGCACAGACTAGAATTCACTGCAAATATATATGAAAATCCAGGGGAAAATCTAACACGATTTCAAATATAGCTAGTGCTTCTGTAAAGGTCTGGCCAACGAGTGATAAAATGTATTTCTTCGTGGTTTGTATATATCTAACTGGAATGCACGATTGGGGGGACATGTTAGAATTTGACACCTTTTTAGATCTCAGGAGACTTTTGGGGTTCTGATCGCCAGATTAAGGAGAGATGCCGTCCCTGGGTTTCCGTATCTCCGCTCGCTGCATCCGCTTCGGCTTTCCCGTTCGCGTCCACTGCGATCGGTTCTGTGGTTAACACAGGGATGCGAAATGCCGACAAGAAACTTGCGTCGTTCGTTTCAGGGACCACTACTGCCTTTTTGATAGCGTGCCGCTAGTCTTTCCTGAGATCCCCCCCCGTGTCTTTGATCGTGGTCGCTACTATCGTTTGATGCTGGCAACGGCCCCCACTGGCCAAGTTAATGAAAAAACTGCATATGACTGCTCAAGAGATATCCGTGGGCGTGATTTAACCTCTCCTTAAATCAATGCGATGACCAGAATGAACGGTAGATAAACTGTCCACATATTAATCAGCAAACGTGTTGACCATCTGCGTGGAAAGGTTGCATAGCTAATGAGTCCAGATGAAAAAAAATCCCGTCTGACGAAGAGTTACCACAATATTCGGGGGCACTGATGCTATGCGAAGGGGTCGTTACGAAGGGTCGTACCATATCATCCAACACTTCAGGGGTACCGATGTTATGAGAGGGTTCTTACCATCATCTAACAAATTCAGGGACGGCTGAGTTGTCTGTCACAGGCAAGAACAGCCTTTTTTAGCCTAAAAAACATCTGGAAGTCCTCTCAATACAGCACAAGCACAAAATTAAGATTATATCAGAGCTGTGTGCTTTCTGTGCTTCTCTATGGTGCGGAATGCTGGAGAGTTACAGAGAAGGAAATGTCTAAATTGTCCTCTTTTCACACAGCATGCCTAAGAAAAATTCACCGAATCTTTTGGCCGAATACCATCAGCAACCAAGATCTGCTAACTCGGAGCAAGCAAGAGGACATGCACACCATCATAGCTGGCAGACGCTGGAGCTGGGTTGGCCATGGCCTCAGAAGAGACCCTGATGCCATCACAAGAACAGCTATGCTTTGGACCCCTGAAGGAAAACGAAAGAGAAGCCGACCAAAAACAATCTGGCGGAGGACTTTGGAGGCTGAGATGCAAAGAATGAACCAAAGTTGGGGCACTGTACGAAGGATGGCCGCCGACCGAGCAAAGTGGAATCAATTTGTTTTTGCCCTACAATACGCCACTAGGCGTGATGGCCACTGACTGCTTTGACGGTCGGCGGCTAAGGATCAAAGAAGAAGAAGCACTTTAAAACTATCTGGGTCGGAGTGTTAAATCATAATCTCCCCTGCGTGTTTTAAAATATTCAATTTTGTTTTAAATTCCAACGCGTGACCTCTTTCCAATAAGGCGGTAATACGTCCGCTTGCATCTTTATGCAAAACTCACAAACATATATTTGCACTCATTCCTGACTAATACCTTCCGCCCAGATTGTCTTCCCTGCCAGGTCATCTGTAATAATTACACAGGGATGGTCCAGCGGAAGCGATTATCTAATTATCACCTGTATCTTTGCCCATCCCTCAGACGGCTTTCTTAGGCAGACAATATGGCGTTCTATTCATCGATCGTGCGCGACCACATTGCGCAAACATAGATCGCCTCTATCAAAGGTGGCTAGACGACTTAGGCTATAAACGTATTGCCCGCTGACATGATCAACCTGGTTAATGCTACAGTTCACCAGGGGAATCGTAAATACCTATGGGTCTTGTTCCGTTTTGTGACATGCCTGAATCATTTTTTTTTTTTTTAAAGTCCAGTCATGGAGATACGAATTCACCACGGCTAAAATTCAGTGAGAATGACATTTATAATAAAAATGTCAGAGAAATTTATCATTTACGGTGCAATTTCCAGGGTGTTTTTGTTTTGCCCGCCTTGTTACAAGAACTCAGAAACGTGTATAGATAGGAAACAAGAAGTAAAGATAGACCAACAAATATGCGGACGGGCGGACTTATCAGGTATATGAACGGATGAATGATTGATGGATTATATAAGTTAATAAACAGATCACTTCTTGCTGCAAATTTCAAGATCAAATTGAAAAAAGTCGTTACAAGCGACAAAGTAATACGTTTTGACACAAGCGCCATACCAGAAGAGTACAGTGTCGATATTCAGAACAAATTTGACATTCTTATGGCAGTACAGGAGGAAATGACACCAGATGAACTTGCCAATAACATCAGAGATGTTTATATTACAAATGCACAGAGGTTAATTCCTAAAAGAAGTATAAAGAGACGAGAATACATCTCAGACGAAACATTGAAGTTGGTGGTAGAGAGAAGAAAAATGAAGTCCAAAAAAGATAACAGAAAATCAGGAGTTGTACAAGGAATACACAAAGCAGATTAAAAAACGAGTCAGACAAGACAAACAACAATACATAAACGACACCTGCAGGAAAATAGAGGAAATGCGCGAACAGGGATTGAGTAAGAATATGTTTTCTGAAGTAAGAACATTGAAGAACAGCAACTTTAAATCATCACCTCGAGCAATAAACGACAAAAAAGGCGACACTCTAACAGAACGTAAAGATATTCTGAACAGATGGAAGGAGTACTGTCAAGAAATGTATACAGAAATAAACAAAGCGGCAGATAACAACGTCATGAATGAAGCGGAACGTGAACCAGAACCTACCATAGAGGAAGTCCGGAACGCAATCAAACACTTAAAAAGTGGAAAATCTCCTGGTTGTGATGAAATAACAGCTGAAATGATACAGGCAGGAGGAGAAGGCAGCGCTCGTATATACCATGCATTATGCTGCAAGATCTGGCAAAGCGGAATTTGGCCCAAGGAGTGGAAAAGATCAATTTACATACCCTTGCCAAAAAAGGGCAACCTGAAACAGTGCACAAACTCTACAGAACTATAGCTCTTATAAGCCATGCCAGCAAAATATTATTACAAATCATAATGAAAAGGATGCAACAAAAGCTAGAAACAGAAATAAACGAAGTACAGGCGGGTTTTCGACCAGGTAGAGGCACTAGAGATCATATATTCAACATGAGGATCATCATAGAAAAGTGTAGAGAATTCAACGTTGACCTATATACTTGTTTCATTGATTACACCAAAGCTTTTGATTGTGTACAACATCAGCAGTTATGGGCTATTATGAAAAATATGGGATTTCCAAGCCACCTTATACAACTCATCGCACTGCTGTACCACGAACAACAGGCAGCCGTAAGAATAGAGGGGGAAACATCAGAATGGTTTGAAGTACAGAAAGGAGTAAGATAAGGCTGTACCCTTTCCCCTTACCTGTTTAACATTTATGCCGAGAATATCATGAGAAACGTAAGAGATGACCAAGAACACACAGAGTTTGACTCATTTAACATCGGCGGGTACCAGATCCCGGAAATCAGATATGCTGACGACACAGTCCTCCTATCGACCAACCCAGAAGGACTTGAACAATTACTTCTGTCCACCAAAAAACACAGCGAGGCCCAGAATCTATACCTAAACACCAAGAAGACCAAAGTATTGACAACAGACAAAGTAAAGACCAAACCAGAATTTGAAATTGATAACGAAGAACTGGAAACTGTTAATGAATTCGAATACTTAGGATCAATCATCAACAGCTCTGGCGACTGTGCAGTAGAAATTAAAAGAAGACTTGCAATTGCTTCACATAAACTAATACAGATGAAAAACCTATGGCAAGGCACAAGCAAAGAAACAAAGTTACAACTGATCAGAGCATGTATATTCCCAGTAGCAACATACGGCTGCGAGACTTGGACACTCAATAAAACAGTTGCAAAAAAGATTACATCATTCGAAATGAAATGCTACAGAAGGATGTTGAGAATACCCTGGACAGAAAAAAAGACCAACAGAGAAGTACTGCACTCACTAAATGTACAGGAACATTGGCTACTAAATACCATCGCAATAAGGAAGCTGAAATTTTTCGGTCACATAAAAAGACATAATAGTCTGGAAAAAACAGTGATGGAAGGCTTGGTCCCTGGAAAAAGGGGAAGGGGTCGACCTAGACGACGGTGGACCCAGGATATCACAGAGAGTCTGAACTTGTCTTTGGCTGATGCAGATCGACTTGCCCAGAATCGTTATGCGTTCAGAGCAGCTGTAATGGAGACAACGTTCTGGAAAGAATACGTCACATGATGAATAAACAGATCGGCAACCAGGTAAGCAGATAAC